>OY998255.1:65936413-66536413 GCA_963922045.1 Persicaria maculosa
GGAGGAGGTGAGTGTAGGTTGAAGAAAAAAGATGAAGGGTATGGTGATGACTATGAATGGATAGGTGGGACGACTTAGGCCGAGCTAGGGGGTAGGGAATGACTAGGGGAAGGGTGAGATTGAGTGTGGGAATGGTAAAAGAAGGTCAAAAATACTACCCGAAAATAAATCCCAAAACCCGCTTTTTGACATTAATTTGACGCGATAAAATAAATAAATTTTGAAACAAATATTCGAATCCGAATTAAATAACGAGATCCGAAAATATTTCCAAGCCTCAGAATAATATAGCGAAAATAAATTTATTTCAAATTGAATATTAAGTTAATGCCGGAATTCGTCTCGAAAGAATAAAATAGAATTGCTTGTTCGAGAGCGGGAATTTACAAAATTTTCCGAATTTTAAAAAAATCAAATCGGATATAAATAATTATTTAAATAATTTAAAATATTCCGGTCTTTTACAGTAGAAGCTGAGGCCGATAACACGCCCTGAGGCATCATCGCAGCCAACGAACTCCCACCGGTTGCAGCAATCAGTACCAGGGATCCAAGACGACAAGATAACTGAGTTGTTTAGGGCTTGCTTGATTCGAAGGAGCGCGTTTCTATCGATCGGGTTGCAAGGGGCGGGTGGGGGCGGAGGTGGGACGGGCGTGTAATCGTAGTCATCGTCGCCCCCAAAGTCCGAAAAGGGTGACGGAGCAGGAGCCGAGGAGGGTGAGAAGGCGGAGATGAGGTGGAGGAGGAGGAAGAAGGAGCATAGGAGGGAGATTTTGCGGTGATTCGGAACCTCCATTAAGGCAATGTAGTTGAGGAATAGCTTAGATGAGAAGCTTATGCAAATGCAAGGTACAAGTAGATGCATTTATAGGGAATTTTTTTCCATAGGTATGGGTTTGGGGCAAGTTTTATAATTATATAAAATATACATGAATGATGAACGATGAATGATGAATAATGCACAAGCATGGATGAAGGGCTAAGTTGATATCACAACTAGATCTGACTTTTAATTTGGAGGGAGGTTCCTGCAACCGCAAAGCACTGCTAGTCAATGGTCAAAATATGTAACAGTACATGATGGAGATTACCCCTAAATCTAATCTTATGGGCAGTTCCATAATCTACGAGTACCAAGTTACGTTGCTAATAATTGACTTGCCTATGGGGCGGCAAAGTCAATTTTTAGGTTTTGTTTGGCTGTTTCCCACACAAGGTGATGCAAAGGAAGCCATTGATGAAGCTCGGATGCATTTACGAATTCAAGCAATCATTAATGTTATTACAGAGAGTTTGGGGTTTCCGGCTCATTGTGTGATCTGGTAGAATCAGGCCCGGAAATCCAGTTAACAAGACAAAGGAGGCATTATTAGTGAGCACAGGTGGTAAGCGCCCGGAAATCCAGTTACCAAGTCAGCTTGCCGAAGACAAAGGAATTGTCCCCTGTCAACCTATTGCTGGATACAACTTAACAAGATCCGAAAGTCCATATGACTCCAAAGGACGTCAGGATATATGGGTCCAAATAAGAGGTTTCCTCAAGTGTCCAAGGCTGCTAAGGATTCGCCACATGAGCCAATTGTTGTTGATCGAGCTTGAGATAGAGACGTATAGGCTCGGTGCATTGGCTCAGCTGGAAGCGCGCGGGGATTGGAACGCTGAGACTGTTTCTGCTGAGCTCTATCCAGGAGAAGGTCTGCATCCGGCTGAGGTAGGTAGGGATGGGTCCAGTGAAATTGATATTGGGGCCTTGCAATGATCTTCTAGTTCTAGCCAAGAGAGGTTGTTTTGCACCTGAGCTTTTACAGCATTATCTCTATATGATGATCGTCCTCTCAGATCCTCCCTTCTTGAGGCAACGGGAACCCCAAACGCAGGTTTTTGTAAATGAGTTCCCACAAGGTTTGCTTAGACTTGTGGACCTAGATTTGGTTTGATAGGGAAGCTTCAATTCACACTTAACCCCCGTTTGTTTTTTGGTAGGAGAAAGTAATGATTACCCTTACGAATGTAGTCCATATTTAAGTTAAGATTCATTGATCACTATTCTAACCATTTCCCTTCTTCTCCCATTTTTCATACAAATGTGTTACCCTTCTATTCCCTAATTTGAAGGAGGGTAACTAATATTAGGAATAATAGTTTATCTATTAATTTGTTACGATTATTAAGCTTAATTAGTTCCTATATTTTAGGTTAATTAGTTTTATTTATTTGCACAATCTTTTAGTGGTTAGTCTCACTCAACCACTCCCTTTGTATCTTTAAATACCTTTGATTTTGTTATCAATAAACTTGTGAGATCGTCTATCTCATCTAACATGGTATCCGAGCATTCTTAGCCTAACGGCTCCGATCCTCAAAACTAATGGCTTCCGCCAAACCAAAAACTCTTTAATGGCCAAAACCATGTCGGTCTTTCTTCCTTATTCCCTAACCGCCTACCGGCAATCCAATATTGGCTCCGGCCATTACAAAACCGCTTCCGCTCTAACCAAAATTTTTGGCTTTTGCCATTCCAATTTCGGCCAAAACCATGTCGGCCTTCAATCTTGTTCTTGTTTTTCGTTGGCTGAACCACATCTTGGCCACACAAAACCGCCCTCGGGCTAATCCAATTTCGGCTTATGCCGCCCTAAAACCACCTTCGGCTAATCAACCATGGCCTTCTCCTACACAAACGAACTCAAACCTCGTCTGATCCACTTTGACGTCAGTTTGAAACCATCTAACCCAACATCGGTCTTGATCGAAACCAAACATCGACATTGCCGAACAATCACAATAGGCCAACCGAGTCGATCACGGTCGCGCACCACACCACCTTCTGATCAGATCTAATTCTAACCACAATCTATTTCAGCGAGCGCCATCCCGGTGCATCTCCACTCTCTCTCAAACCTTCCACTTCAAAAGAGAGAGTCACTAGTATGGACGCAGATTGGGATCTGCTTGCACTCCTTGCAGTTGTCAGAGGCGCCCGTTCATCCACCGTTACCCCCACCACCACCTCCGGCGGATTCCATGTGGAAGATCCCCAACAGAGCTTCCCACCACCAGTACCACCGAATCCTCCATCCACTAATTACGCCGGCGGGATTGAAGATTTGCAGGATCTGTCCAAACCCTTTATTCCAATTCTGGATCGCCCCATCTCAGCAGCTCCCCCGAATTTCTGTCATGGTGAGTTCATCACGGAACAACTGAAGCTTCTTCAAGAGAAGCCACAACAACAAGGCAGCAACCCCTGGTTGTCGAAGCCATCGTCGGCAAGGCCAAAATCGAGGCCACCGATGTCATCCTCGAGATCGGTCCTGGTACCGGTAACCTCACCAAGAAGCTCCTCGAAACCGGCAAGTCCGTCGTCGCCATCAAAGTTGATCCCCGTATGGTTCTCGCCATCGAAGTTGTTTGTTCAAGATCGGACTTTGAATTCGTCGTCCGTCTTGCGGGGGAATATTAGGAATAATAGTTTATCTATTAATTTGTTATGATTATTAAGCTTAATTAGTTCCTATATTTTAGGTTAATTAGTTTTATTTATTTGCACAATCTCTTAGTGGTTAGTCTCACTCAACCACTCCCTTTGTATCTTTAAATACCTTTGATTTTGTTATCAATAAACTTGTGAGATCGTCTATCTCATCTAACAACTAATACCTCTAGGATGGGCTAATAATCCCCCCAATTCTCTCCTCCAAGCTCACAAAAAATGATGATCATATACATTTTATGTCTAAAATTTAATACCTTACCTTTCCATTCCCTAGTTATCTAAACAAACGAGCCCCAGTTTTGATTCAGTACTCATTGCGCATGCAACTGAAGAAGTTTCATTCATACCCAAGAAAAGAATCAAACAATAATTTTGTCACAAAGGAAAGTTTTCATCTTGAAATTTATAATTAATTTTAATCTTGAAATGATTATTGTTGCGTAGTTGTTGTTTTTTTATAAGAACGACTTGATTTTATTATTTAAATTGTCAAATTAAAAAAAATAAAGGATTAGTTACAAGTTTAATTTTTCTAGCTAAGACAATTTTCGAACGGGTGAACCATGAGATATAATGGGTCATGCATGCATGATTCTTCTGAGCTAAGTCATAAATTCGATCATCCAAAGAGAGTTATGTATCATATATTATCGTTGAATATTGGGGGGAAATGTTGTCAAATGGCACAAACTCTCGAAAAGATTCATAAAATTCAATTGTGATGCCTTAATTGATAAACACAAAGGTTGTGGTATTGAAATTATTGTTCTAGAATTAAGATTAAGGTCAAGGGTGCATCAATGATGACCGTTGTGAAAGTTATTCAAATGAGCTCAATCATATATTGGATGTGGCAGAGGCGCAAAGGCATGTCCTTTATGTTTTTTCCATTGATATGAGAGTATGAGACGATGGTTAATTTGATGCATATATTTGTAGATTCTGATTGTCAAATTCTTAAATTAATTACGTGGAGAATAAAAATTCTTTCAGGAATGTGACTCACTGTCCAAGGTTAGAGAGTTTTAAGATTGCATGATTGATCTTATGTTAGAGGGCAAACAATTCAATTATATGCTTATTTTCTCGCTCAAATTAGATTTGTTTCTACTTTCTAAATATTTTTATAGTTCTTCTTTATCTATTAAATTTATTTTGGTTTTGTTAAAAATCTATGATGTTAATTGATGAGAGAATTTTAATTTTATGTCAGAAATAATGGCCTGGTATTATTTAATTTTTTATTAAACTATATAAAAATTATCATAAGATTTAGATTATCACTTTTGTTTGTAAATGAATATACTTTATTTATTTTTTAATGTAAATATTTTTTCATTTAGATATGAAAAAAATATTATAATTTGACACTCCATAATATTTTTACATTAAATTCGTGCAATGCATGGGCAATAGACTAGTGACTAACCAATTTTTATAAAAAAAAAATTCTAACTCCACTTTCAAACTATTTATAAAAATATAAATATATGCATATTTAGAAGATTAATATATGCATGTTTAGAAGATTAATATAACGAATTTTTTTCTAAATATTCACTCAAAAATAAATAATTAAATAAATATTCACACTTTCAAACTATTTATAAAAATATTTATTTTGGTCAGATCTGACAGAAAAAACACGGTCTCATACCTCATTTTATTCACAACATGAAAAATTTTGAATCTAGATGGAAATCAAAATAAAATTACCGAAAGAACGTGGTTTCAAACCCCGTTTTTTTCGGTAATTTTATTCTGGGTGAATAATATTTATATACTCAATATTATTTTATTCCGTCGATACATACATCAAAGGGGGAAAAAAAGGTGCAATACAAAGGGTGATGAGCACACAAGCGTAAGACGAATTGAAGCCACCAAAACCTTACAAGTTGGGGACAACATAGGCTAGGAATGAATTAAGTCAAGCACCACTTAGCAGTAGCACTGCTGGCCAAAGGTACATCACGCATCCCTATGGATAGTGAAGACGATCCTCTAAGGAAGCTCCTTTCCGACTCAAGAGTTGCCTCGATACACACTACCACGACCCCAACCAGACCCGACTTCGGACGCCAGAGCCCCAAACGAAGAAGATGGACCGCAAAACACACCAGACGCCGCCCGACTTCGGTTTGTCCATCTTTTTTTTTAAAGTGAAGCGCGACTTTTGCCTTTTTTTTAATTTAAAATATAAAACGCGGTTTTAACCCGTACTTTATTAGTTTAATTTTTTTCCCCCACTTTTCCTTTAGTTTTAAATTTTAGGGTTGGCAAAAGAAATGCCGTTTCAAACTGGGTTTCTCTACCAAACTTGCAAAAAAATGAATATTTTCGTAAATATTTTGAACGTGTGAATATTACGGTAAATAATTATTTTTGAGTGAATATTTTGAAAAAAAAAATTATATAACAATGGATACTTAAGATAAGATTTGACTCAATTTCATTATATATTGATATGTTAATACTAGTGTAAGTCCGTCTCATGTACGAAAATATGTTAATATAATATTCTAAAATATTCACTTTTACTATTACATATGACATTAATAAAATATCATAAATATTCACTTTTGACATTTTATTTATCATATTGTTAATATATAATACAATATACTATAGTTTTCTTAGAGGTGTTATGATTATTATTTTTTTCTACTGGCAAAGTCCAAATTATTCTTTTTTCATTTTCTTAAAAAAAAATCTTTTTGTCAACTTTTAAATTTTTTTTAACAAACTCAACTATTAACTTTTTTAACGAGTTGAAAAAAAAAAAACTAATCCAGATTAAACAAATGCACGTTTTTATCGAAGTGGTGCCACAATATTCTTATTGGCATGCAGATGAACACTAGAAATTGAAGGCAAATCATGGTTTATCTACCACATTCATATTGACATATATACGTGGTGCTACGTTCATATCGACATGGTACCTAAATCCTTCAGTGTTACTTTCCGCGATAAACAGACATACAACTCGATTTGAGTTGGACTTTTGAAACTAGCTAGCTAGCTAGTGTACGTCAATTGGGTTTATCAACTCTTACTGTTTGCTCTCCTTTTCAGATCAATCCATGAATGTTACATATGAATCAAGAAAACTAGATTTAATTTGGGGGTAGAACGTGATCCCGATCCTTTATAACATGAAAACTAAAGATGACCACTTACAAGATCTCAAAGTAAGAAGGTAGTTCACTATTATTACGACATATACACGTACGTACGGATGAATGGGATGATCTTAACACTTGACTAGCAGTTAGGCAATGGGTTCCCACACAAGCACTTGTTATGGAAGTAAGCTGTCTGGTTGAACTTCTGCAGCGATCCACCTTGCGGAATCGGTCCACACAGATGGTTGTAGCTTACATTCAAGTAGAACATGTACAGATTTGTGAGTGCTGATGGTAAACTTCCGTAAATCCGGTTATGGCTGAGACCAAGCCAGCTCAGCTGCGGAGGCATCTCGACCTTAGACATGTTGAACGACAGCTTGTTCCCCGAGAGGTCTATCTGCCACACGCCCTTGTTCTTTCCAAAGACGAAAGAAGCGTCACCGGTCAATCTATTGCCGGTTAGAAACAGGCTCCTAAAGTTGACTCCTCCAAACGACGTCGGGATGGGTCCGGATAACCGGTTGTTGGACAGGTCTATGTTGATCACATTGTTGTTTATGTTCCTCATGTGTCCGAGGCTGCTAGGGATCCGCCCCGTGAGCCTGTTGTTGTTGAGCTTGAGGACGTAGAGGCTCGATGCGTTGGCTAGGGAAGTGGGGATTGGACCGGTGAGCCTGTTTCCGCTGAGCTCGAGCCAGGAGAGATTCTGCATCCGGCTGAAGAAGGAAGGGATGTGGCCGGTGAGGTGGTTGTGGGAGAGGTAGAGGAACCGGAGGCGTTGGAGCTTTGCAAAGGAACTGGGGATGCGACCAAAGGCGTTGTTGTAGAAGTTGAGGTTCTCCAAGTAAGCTAGATCGCCGACTGAAGAAGGGATGATTGGAGGGAGATCATTGCGGCCCCATCCATTGCCGTAGAAGCTGAGGGTGACGACACGCCCAGAGGCATCGTCGCAGCCAACAAACTCCCACCGGTTGCAGCAATCAGTACCGGGGATCCAAGACGACAAGATAACTGAGTTGTTTAGGGCTTGCTTGATCCGAAGGAGGATGTTTCTATCGATCGGGTCGCAAGGGGCGGGTGGGGGTGGAGGTGGGACGGGCGTGTAATCGTAGTCATCGTCGCCCCCAAAGTCCGAAAAGGGTGACGGAGCAGGAGCCAGGGAGGGCGAGAAGGCGGAGATGAGGTGGAGGAAGAGGAAGAGAGAGCATAGGAGGGAGATTTTGCGGTGATTCGGAACCTCCATTAAGGCAATGTGGTTGAGGACTAGCTTCGATGAGAAGCTTATGCAAATGCAAGGTACAAGTAGATGCATTTATAGGGAATTTGGGGCAAGTTTTATTGTTATATAAAATATACATGAATGATGAATAATGCACAAGGTTGATGAATTGCTAAATTCATACACAACTAAATCTGACTTTGCCTGAAGGGAGGTTCCTGCAATCGCAAAGCACTGAAAGTCAATGGTCAAAACATGTAACATGATCGAGATTAACATACCCCAAATCTAAACTAATGGGCAACTCCATAATTAATTTCCCTATGGGGCGGGAAAGTCAATTTTTAGGTTTTGTTTGGCTATTTCCCGCATATGTCGATGCATTCGAATCCAAGCAATCATTCATGTTATTACGGGTTAAACAAGAGATGTCGGGATAGAAACAAGGTCCTAAAGTCCATGACTCCAAAGGGCGTCGGGATGGGCTGATAACATTGTGGTTTGTCTTTCAAGGCTGCTAGGGACTCACCCCCATGAGCCTATTGTCGTTGAGCTTGAGGATGTAGAGGCTTGATGCATCGGCTCAGGAAGCGGGGATTGGAACACCGAGACTATATCCGATGAGGTTCTGCATCTGGCTGAGGAAGGTAGGGACGGATCCAGTGAAATCGATATTGGGGCCTAGCAATGATCTCTATGTGATTGATGATCTTCCTCGGATCCTCCCTTCCAAGGTAACGGGAACGCCAAGCTCAGGTTTTAGTAAATGGGTTCCTACAAGGCTAAGCAAACCACATTGTGGAGCTCGATTTGGTTTGATAGGGAAGCTTCACACAGTTTTGATTCAGCACTTGTTGCGCAACCAAAGAAGTTTCATTCTTACCCAGGAAAAGAATCAAACAATAATTTCATCACAACGGGAAGTTTTAGCAGGAAACGCAACAGCAAACAACCTATTTGACCCCAAGAATCAAAGGAGATGAAAGAAAAAGAGAGTAAACAACAGGATGGGAGGGTGTCAATTTCATCTCCCTTTTGGAAACCTCTACCGGTTTTCCAGATTCAGTATTTCAACCTATGAATCAAGATTCGAATATCACATGAATGTACATGAATTGAGACAAGAAATGGGTCACCTAATGTAAGTTTTCATAGGTGTATCACAAAGGGGAATCCTTCCAATTCAATCTGTTGAGGCCATCCAAGATCGCCCTGCGGAATTCACCACTATGGAGGAGGATGGAGGAAACATGCCCACCCGTCACCCATCTCACTTCTGAACCCGGCCAAGCTTTCTGGAGCTCCAGCACCGAGTGATTTGGTATGTACCCATCATCCTGGATTTATAACCAAACAATTAAGATGGTTGTAGTTTCATCTATAATCATGAGAGAGATGTCGTAAAAAAAAAGACATTGGAATCAGAACAAACGTATACATAACAGAAGAGCGTGAGAACCATGCCCCTAATCTGTTCAACACAACTAAACAAAGAGCTAAAGTGGAAAATGCCATCAGGTTCTCATAGAGCAAGCAAGTGTTACGCAATTGCCAACGCAAAATCAACCAACATTGGTGCAGCCATTCCCTAAAGAGTGTTTTTACTAAAGGAATCACCCAAGCAAGAAATTATCACAAACTTAGTGTTCAGTAAAGGAATGAACAAAGGGCATGGAAATGTAGAGAGCTAAAGAAGGTCATAGGGTACTTACAGTCGCTGCGACGAATATAACTGCATTGGGATTTTTAGGAATAGGAAAGCGCGTGACATCTGTGAGTGACAATACATTTCGCATTCGCTCTTGCACTTCCTCGAGAGTCATGGCACCCTGGTGTGCTACCAGGTCGTCTCTTAGTGCCTCCCACGCAGTCGCATACTTCAAAACTCCTTCACAGAAAGCTACAACAGCAGAATGCGGAGAGAGGAAGGGCAGGGTGGCTATAGGAGTCGGGTACAAAGATCCCACCATTGCTGCGTGCACTCCACCTGAAAGAAGACAGAATTGAGAGCTTCATCAACTACCACTTATTTGCAGGACTCAACAACAATAAGATGTTTTGTAACTAGCCTTGGATTAATGAGAGTTAACATATTTGAAGGTGTTAACAGTGCAGGTGCAGCTTACCCATGCTAAGTCCACAGACGCCCAGTTTCCCAAACCCAGCCTCGTAGTCCAACCAATAAAGAAGACTTCGAGCCTCTTCAATGGTTACTCTCCCTAGCAACAGCAAATCGCTCACGCACAACAGTTTTGCACCACGTTGCAACGCAGGACGCCTTCTTCCATAGAAAGGGCTGTAACAATAGACTTCATCCCAATAAGACACAGAGACAATAGCTGCAGATATAATGTCTGCTCACAATGCCCAACAGAACACAATATATGTGAAGGTGATTCCCACCTCTCGAGTACCATAGTAGCTACATTTTCCTTAAGCAATGGGGCACCCAAACGTAACCTTCGCTCAAAGGAATGGTCCCCAGTTCCTGTGCAAAGAACGCTGCACTTTGTTATCCAAACCGTTAACTTCAAACTTCATTGGCTGGGAATACAGAATAACAAACAAGCAAACAAACATTTGAAATCGAAGCATTTTCAGCTCTGTGGGTTTTTTTTTCGGCAGTTCAAATCCTGAATATGCAGATGAGCACAACAAGATACATGGCAGAATTATGTTATCTATTTGAACCAAATTCAGAACTTGGACCATTATCTGAGGCACAATATTTCTTTTAAGGATCAGTTTGAACAAATCACAAGTAATATAAGTCAAAGGACAGCACCAAATTGGAGGTGGCATTGTAACTATAAGACTACAATTGCACTCTTATAATTCAGATTACCAGTAACCTATCTATATTTGGTATCTGACACACATATTAGATGGTTTGTTATCCATAGCGGGGTATCACTCAGGTATCAGAAACCCATACTTGATGTTTGGAATGGCCTGGTGTTAGTATCGAATTGACAACCATAGTTCTATGTTCTAACAAACACCCTGTATCAAAATTTCATATCCATACCCAAATGGACAAACCCATACCTCATTGAAATGCCAATTCTAACCAAACAAGCCCCTATTTATAAACAAGAAATTCAGAAATCAAACCAATGAATCTAAGGAACAAGCACACAAACCCAAACCATAAATGAAAACACTTACCAAACACAAAACAAAACTTCACATAGGCACATGAACAATCACACTGGTATCCAACTGATTGAAAACAACCCTCCAACAACCAAGCCAAAAACTCAATTACCTGCAAGATGAACAACACAGGCCATCTTCTCAGGAGGAACGGACTTGGGAGCAAGAAAAGCAACCCTAGCAGTGTGACTCTCAAGGGGCAATGCACTTAGAATCTGTTCATCACAAGGAGTCTGAAACACACCTTCCCTCAAGAGAGCATTTTTATCCTCCCAAATGGTGCTCCAAATGGGTTGCATCAATCTTGGGGGCAAACCGTGACCTTCAACCTCTGGGAAAAGCTGTTTAATCAACTTCTCCAGAAGTTCAAGCTTTGAACCGCCCCAACCTCTAGAGAAAAACTGAGGGCTTATCCTTGTTCTGTGCACAAATGCACCATAGACATGGTCCAACACATAATGGAGCATCCCTAGATTGATTGTAACCATAATTAGACACACCCGGAAAACCAATCACCAGAAACAAGATTTGGGAACTACCCAGAAGCTGAATCACATAAATACAGGATCTTTATCAGTAGAAAGAATGAAAGAAAGAAAGAAGCTTTCTTGATCTTTAAAATCAAGTTTTAAATTGAGCCCAGATACCAAATAAGGAACAACTATAAGATTTAAGACCCAGATGGCGAAATTAACAGAAGATGTTAGATCTGGAAAGGAAGAGGGAAATCAAGAAACGCAATAGGAATAGAAACCGGAAAAGGAAGATCTGCAAATCTATCTCAATTGATAAATAAACTGCTGGACGAGAAAGGGTGTGGGTGGTGAGACTGAGAAGAGGGAACGGAAAGGGAAAAGGGGAAGAAAACCAGGGGCGGATAAGAAACAGCCGTGATGACAGGTGGGATGAAGGGAGAAAAGGTGGGGCCCGGACCCGTTTCTGTTGTGGGGGCTGGGACGTTGCTTTCGCACGAATTGGATCCGCACTTGTATGGAGATTGAGATTGAAGTAATATTCGCTTGCGATGCTGCGTAATGTTTCGTTGAGAGGCAAATTGACTTTGCAAGTTTGCATTATGGAAAATTCAAGTGTTCTTTAAGGATGCACTAGCATATAACCTGCACCTTGTGCGGGGTTTCTTTAAATAAGAATATTTTTTTAATTTTTTGTCACCGGTTACAGCAGGTTATATATTAATTGTCATATTTTAGTTGTTTACTTATATTTTGATCAAACAAATAAATTAGATTATAAAGTTATGAATACAAATTAAAAAGTACTATATGCGTACAAACGAATCTCACATTGATCGAGAATGTGAAATTGAAATGAAAATAATACAAAAATTAAAGAAAGCGAGAAATCAAATTTGAGTCTCGCCAATAATTTCCACAATTATTGATTAGTCAGTATGATTGTTCGAATTTATCCTTCAATGGATAAAACAAACATGAGGTAGAGATAAGAAGAAGAAAATGGAAAGGAAATGAGAAGATGGGTAATTATACAGTAAATGATGATGTACATAGGAAGACACACAATTAAAATATAAACATATAAAGAAAAAAATCATATTTAATTAATTTGTTGAAATAAATATGATTTTATTTTAATCTTATCCGTTGAATATCTAAACTAACCAGCCAAAATATCATGAATATCTCAACCGATTTCGTATTCAAATTTTAACTAAATTAGATTTAATTAATTAATTAATTATATTTGCATAGTTATCAAACAATCCGATATAGTCATATCTTAACTGGTTTCGTATCAAATCTTAAATGAATTAGATTTGTGAAAGAACTCAATTAATAAATAAATCAAAATACCTACATTAAAGGAGAGACTTTTCATTTAATATTATAAAATTATAAAATATTGATAGTGATATTGATATTCATTTGTATGTTTTCACGAGCAATCCCTATACCGATTTGTTGGCCTATCGAATATATTTTAGTAGGTAATATATGATTGTAATAAAAGTATGGAATGCAAATATGCAACAGTACGATTAGCATAGCATAGTTTCATACCTAGATTTTACTTCAAGTTTGGATTCATATCATTTTGAGTTTCATACATAGCAAAGTTTATATTTTATCAATTTAAAGTATTTATCAATTTGCACATTTGATCAATTTACACATTTGTACACACAATACTGCTTTGAACTTTAAAGGTGATGGTTTTACTTGAAACCTGCTATATATTGACAGTAACAAAGCAACGAAACAATTGAAGATAAAACTGTCAAGACAGCAATGTCACCTTGGCCTCAGATTTAATTTCATCGTTGATAGCATCATAATAAGCTCGAAATAACTGAAAACCGGAAGAATGAAGTGAACGCTCATAGAGCAAAAACATAGATGAAAGTGTAGTAGAAACACACACCTATTGTTTACATTTAGGAACACTTTGTTTCTTGCAATTAGAATCACTTTCTGTGGACAACAGTTGGGCCAAACTCGTCGTATTCTCGCTTACAAACCCACTCCTGAAATCATAGTCTTAAACTCGATCAGATAGCGAATACAAAACACGAGCGAATCCACGAATTGAACTCGATTTGATAGAGGGAAATTAGACGTACGTCCTGGAAAGAACCGATGGATGCTAAGACAGAACCACCAGTCCAAGTGCTATACTTCCTCTCAGGCGACGCAACCACTTTAACCTTTGTGTTGTTCGGGGCCAATGTAGCCATTTCCTTGTGCTTCCTCTCGGATAAGCCACGAAACAACGTGGATCCTCTGTTAAGCACAATGTTTCCATAAGTCCTATGAGTGAATTGAAGATTTAACAATTAAAAAACAAATCCTAATGTCGATCCTATTTTAAAATAAATCAATTAACAATTAATTAAGATAAATCATGTTTGTTTAGATTTTATTTAGATTTGCAAATCCTATTTTAAAATAAATCAAGTTTGTTTGGATTAATCAATTAAAATAATTTTTTTTTTAAAAAGAAGCTACATTAAAGAAGAAGAAGCCACATGTCGTAGGCGACTTCTCCTTTAGTATTATAACTAGTATTAGTTCTCGTGCCTTGAAGGCACGGTAAATTTTAAAATTATATTAATTGAATATTTTATTATACTACGATAAGAATATATATAATACTATGATAAGAATATATATATATTCTATTCGTTAATAAAAAGATATTGTTTTAGGGAATTAATCTTATTAAGAAAATGCGTTACATTAGGTATTTTGTTGTCCACTTTTCAAAATTACTCTGGTAATGATAAGAAGATATGTCAATTACAATTTGTGAGAAAGTGAATAGATAAAGTAATAATTCGAAATATAAGTATATTTTTGTTTGTTTTCTTAAAAAAAGTGTACAAATCTCTATAATGATTTATTTTAAATAACGGATGGAATAATATATCTATCTATCTATATAACTACTTAATTTTGTATACTTTCCGCTGACGGGGCGCGCTCTCCTTATTCCACTCCCTTTTAACCAATCACGTTTTTTCTTTTAATTTTCATTTTTTACCCATTTACTAACTATTGGGTTTAATTCAAAATATCTATCGATATAATATCTTAATATATGGTTTTGTGTCTTTGGTGAAATTCTACTATTATAAGACTATCTTAGGTTTTTACTTCTCCTGGTACTTTGGTTTGTGATTTGTGCCTTTTCTACTTTGGCCATATGCATCTGTCTTTTGTTTGTTTAGCATTTTGCTGTATTATGGCAGATTGCGGGATTGATTACTACTTAGGTATCATTTCCTGATTCAACATGGGTTGTCCAAGCAATGTAAGTACAGCTGCAACTTGCAAGTTCAGTCTTTTATGGCAATGATTTGTTTTTATCACATTTGAAAATCGTGTTGTTAAGGTTTCTTCTATGGCAATGATTTGTTTTTATCACATTACCCATTTGTTATTTTTTAAATTTCTTCATATTTTCTGAAAAAATCACTTCTGATTTGGTTTTATCTATTTTCCCTCTGTTATAAATAATAATCCCTTATTAACCCACTCCCCATCATCCCATCAATTCATATCGCATGAACAACCTTTTATAGTGTCTTCTATGGGGATCAATTAAACCTAAATCCAGTACGACGCTAGAGTGAGGAATCCGTGCATGTTGAATCAAGTATGTGCTCCTTTAGCTTTCACAATTCAATCCTAAATCAGGCTTCTTTGATTTCTCAATGGCTTCATCTATGGTTCTTCCAGATTCCATCAACTCTGATTTTTGTCTAGATAATTTAGTTTCAATTGAGTTCCCCCTAAATCAGGTTATTTATTGCTTTTGTACACATTTCGTATCCTAAATCGATCAAGTTATTACTTTCTTTGAATTTTTTTGTATCTTCTTAGACAATATTGATATGATGGAAATTTTATCTTGAAAATTTGGAATTTCAGGTGCACAAAGGGATATATTGTATGGTTTGCACAATCGCCCGGAACAAATCAAGGAGCCTATCCTTATTTGATTTTAATATATGTAACTTGAAGAAAAGAAGTTTGGAAGAGGTAATGTGGTACTGTTGAACCAACTTATTTTTGCTTACACTTTTAATGTTGCTTTTTCTCAATGTTTGTGTTACAATGCCTCCCCTAGAAAATGTGTTCAAACGTCGAAATTTAATAGACCTGCCCTGGATTTTCTTTTATTGGAGACTAGCGCAGTACCCGTGCGTAACGCACGGGATTTGTAAAATATATTGTATTTTTTAGAAGATATTATCATAATTTATTTATAATATATCTATTATATATATTATAATATTATCATAATATGAAAATGATATAACCAAATAACATAAATATGGATAAAAATAATGCTTATATTATATCTATATATAATATATGTGGTAAAAACATCAATGTCTTACCTTCCTAGCAGGGTCGGATATGAGATTTGAAACACCCGAGACATGATATAAAAATGTGGTCCTCTACTATTATTTTTGTTGTGTTAATAAGCTGGAATGTAAGATGAAATAATTTGGCAGTTGGACTACACATTCCGCAAACGCTAGTGAATGAAATTTTTAGAACTTTGGGGTGGAGAGTACATACAAAAAGATACTCCCTCCGTTAATTAAAACTTGATGTTTTACTATTCACGTATGCTTTTTTAGGTGCTAAAATGTATATGAGTATTACCTTTTTAAATAGAGTTTTTAAATAATTTCATACTTATTGCCATTAAGTATAAATTTATAAAAACAAATGTAAAAAAAAGTTTACGTTTGATATAGTTTTTATCATTTCTAAAAAACGTGCATGAATAGTAAACGACATGTTTTAATTAACAGAGAGAGAGTATTGTATTGATAAATTTAAGAGTAAAAAAGATCCTTTCGTATCAAAATATAGGCCATTTTATGCTTTTGACATGTGTTTTAAGAAGCTAAAAAGTCTATCAAATATTATCTCTTTTATTAGATTTATTTGAGCATGTTGTATGATTTACAATGTCTAAATAGAAGCTTTATTATTATATATTAGGTCAAATCATGGATAGTTAGCTTAGTATCGTAAAACATATGACGTACAAAAAAACATTAATGAAAATCTTTTGGATCTCAATTCATTTGCCAAAAAAGAAGAAGAAGAAGAAAAATAAGTGGAGGAAAAACCATTAAATAAAATGGGGAGTGGGAATCGAGCTCGTAACCTATTGATAATGAAAATCTTGAACTTGAATTCAAATTTTATATTTCAAAATAGTATTTTATTTGCCTAAAATCAACAATACCCATTTAATATTTCATTTAAATATGACATTTTAAATTATTTTAGGTTAAAGGAAACATACATACTAACCATATTAATAATCTTAAATTTCATTTTTGAAGCATACATACTCTAATCTTGTAGAGTATATATGTTTTATCCGTGCATCGTCATCACCATCTTGCTTAAAAAAAAACACGAAATCAATTTCAGAATATGTAAATGATAAGATATGAGAAGAAAATATATACACGGATGAATCAAAACAAAGTCCATAACCATCAATTGAATTCAAATACACAATTTACAACAAACATAAAGTAGGAGTTTGAAATTTTGTTGTAGATAATTGAAATTTTGATTTGTATGATGTGAATGAAAATCCAAGCCCTTATATATAGAAAGAGAGATTAAAAAAAAAGAGTCTTCCCTTGCAAGTTTGATAGATATATTGAATAAATAAATTGGTTTTAATTTACTCCATCGAAAAATTTAAAATTTTGAAAATTGGTTAAAGAATTCATAATTAATAATAAAAAAATTGTAATATTATCTAAAAATCCAAAGAATCAGATTTTCTATTTGATTATTTTTATTATTATTATACATAATTGTTGATTAATAATAATAATAAATTAATTAAAACATAGATAAAACATATGACAAATAAAAAAAAATGAAGGGAGAGTCAAGACAAAGAATTAAAGCTTCGAACAAATGACCCTTTGCTTTAATGGTAACAGAGAGGTGGCTCTTGCAAGAAGTCAAGAGTTAAAATCTCACCACTTACACTTTGTGTACTTAGTGGATGCTCAAGCCTCTATTGCCTTGGGTGAGCCTGTCTGGTGGCTTCTCGTCGGGCTTACCGATTTAAGTGCTTTGCAGGCTAGTTCTCGAGCCCGTTGGGGATTAGTCGACAACCTCGGAACCCCCACGGCACAAAAGAAAAGAGTTAAATCTTCACATACACCCCCTTCTTTTTAGTGTGATTTACCCAAATCTAAATGGTGTCACAATAAAAAAATTTGATTAGTGATTGGAAACAATTCAAAAGAAAACAATAACATGCATATCAAAGAACCAAGATTAAACCTCTAAAATATTTTTTTTAAAATATGGAACAAAAAAAAGTTGAAAAGTGATAAAATAACTTAAAGTTACGAAGGATATTCAAGAAGGACATTTTTAAGGATTCATCTATACATGATTCATTTTAATATTTGATTTATTTGACTTTAAATGTTTTCAAAATTAAAAAATTAAAAAAAAGCTATGTCTTTAGTGTATACTAACTTTTTGTTAAAGATACAAATATAATGTGCTTAAAATGATATACATTTTAAATAAAATATCTTATAAATTGTGTCAATCAAACAACCACTATTGTGTAAATTTTTTAATTACATTATGTAAACATAATTTAAAGTGTATTTAATTTAATGTTTACATTAATTTAAAAATTGTAAATTTTTTTAACCAAACTATATTCAAGCATTTATGCATTATAATTAAAATATGTTGGAATTCAAAGACACCCTTTCATAACGTCAATTTGTTTTTCCAAATACACTCATAAAATAAATTATTTGATTAAAAATGTAAGAATACCTATTTGGATGAAAAGCTTCTTAGGGAAAATTAAACAAATTTAACAAATATTAGAATGAAAAAAAATTTTAAATTTTTGTAATGTTTAACAATTATCGATAATTGATTAATTTAAATAAACACATAAAAAACTTTCAACCAATAAAAATATCTGACAATTAGGGAAAATAAATAAATAATTTATTATTTAATCAAAAGTTGGGCCATGTTAAATGACACTACTGAATTCATTCGAAAACACATGAAAATGTTTGGTTTGATTTATTTATATTAATCATATTCTTAAATTTTTATCCTAATCCCCGAAGATATTAGATCAATTTTCTTAGTTTCATATATTTGTAAATTTTAATTCAAAACAATGAATACAGAATTAAAATAGAACTTTTTTTAAACCTTTATTACTGTTATTAGAAAATACTAAAAAAAATGAAGTTTTTATTATATAATTTGTAGATTGTTTGCATGTTCATTTTAAAAAATCTTTAAAAAGGGAAAAAAGAAACATGTGGATCGACATTTATTGATTGTTATCAATTTTTTTTAAAATATATGGTTTATTTATTAATTTTTCAAGGGCATGAATTACTTTGATTTGAAAATAATTTTCCAAATTTAATTATTTTATATTTAAAAAAATATTTTCTTAGGGTTTATCCATTTTGGGAAGGGATTCTTCCCAAATCAAGGTTCTTTATAACCTACTGTATGTTTTAAGGGTACAAATTAGAAAGATTATTATAAATATAAACTAAATAATGGGAAGTAAAAACAATTATAGAAGTGGATCATAATTGTAAAATAACAGAAAAAAAAAACAATGCAAAATAATTGTAAATAATGCAAAATAATTTCCAAACCTGTAAAGATTTGTAATAGCAAATTAATTATACTATAAGTTCACAATATTTTTTAAAAATAAAAGTATTTTATGATTTAATTTGATAGAGATGATTAACATTTTTTAAATAAACAATTTTTTTAAAAAAAAATGGCATAAAAGATTAAAATATCAATGAAAGATCAAAATGCATCTTATTTATTTATGAAAACCTTATTTTAAGAAGTTCAATTGTTAATGGTATTTACAATTTATTAATATGTAATAATTATTTCCATTAGAATTGATTAAATACGGGCCCAGAATTAATAGAAAAATTATTTATCATGTACTCTTATGTGCTGTTACCATCTTATCTAAATGGCCATCAGTGAACTACTCTTGGTATCTATAACGATCAAATTATAAGTTTTTAAAAAAATTCGAATTAAATTATTTAAGTGCTAATAAAATAAAATTAACAAAGTAAAAAAGATGTGTTTGTTAAAAGAACATGGCAATCATATGAAAATATGAAAACGTAAACACATTAATATAAAAATAAATTAATTAAAAATTGAAACACATTAAGCATGATAAAAATTATAGGTATTAATTAATTTAAATTTAAATTGAAGGTGGGGTCAGGTTTAATTAGAGTCTGCCGCATAAGCCTAGGGCTGATATACGAGCTAACGAGCTCGAGTAGTGGGTGTTCAAGCTTGGCTCGTTTACAAACGAGTCGAGCTCGAGCTCGAGCCTCATTTTCTCGAGCCGAGCCGAGTCGAGCTCGAACTACTCACGAAATGTAGATCTGTGATTCAAAGTGAATGGAGTCCAAAAGGAAAGCGGTCGACAGACTCTTTAGAAGAAGAGGTTAAATAAAACCTAGCGACAGAACTGTAATTTCACCTACGAAACGAGATATACGCCCTATTTACAAGGGGTTAGATAAAACCTATTTACATGGGGTTAAATAAAACATAGGGGGAGAACTGTGATTTCACCCATAAAATGAGCTATACGAGCTACTCGAGCCGAGCTCGAGCTCAGAATTCTACTCAAGCTTGGCTCATATTTAATTCGAGCGAGCCCGAGTCGAGCTTTTTCCGAGTCGAGCCCGAGCCGAGCTCGAGCTACTCGGCTCAAGTAACAGCCCTACATAAGCCTATAGTTAAGGAAAATTGGACACATGGCATCATTAACATGTATTTTAGTATTATATTAGATATAGATTTCTTATGGGAGATAAGACCTGTGTAAACTCGGTCACTTGTCCAAAGATACCGGAGTATCTGATTTGTCTTGTGACTATTCTTAATTTCTTATGGGAAAAAATTTTCTCTTAAACATTTATCTTATAAAATAAAACAATAATACCCCTTCGTTCAAAAATATAAGTCCTTTTAGGTTTTTTAGGTATTGGGATACGAGAATTGTTATTTTTTGACTTTTTGCTCAAATTTTATTGGTTGATAAGAGTTGGTGGATAATTGATGAGGAGTATAAATGGAATAAGTTTATGATTTTCTTAATTTGTGTGCAAATGTCTAAAAGGACTTATATTTTTTAACGGAGGTAGTATATAGCATTTCAAATTGATATCCAGATTACTATTCCAGATTTTTTATTTTTGTGATACAAGACAATATTTGAGGTTGGTAAACTTGGTTGAATTCTAGTATATAATTGTTATAAAATATGTTTACAAAAATAGGGACTTTTATTCCTTGAAGAAATTTAAAATAAAAACATTGTTGCAATAAGATTTAGGTCTTTATTTTTATTTATTTATTTTTATTTTTGATTAGGTAAGAATTCGGCTGGGAGAACCCTAACTGAAAGCATCCTGGCGGATGAGGTCGAGAAGACCTGTATCTAGGTATAGCTCTGGCCCCCTGGTGAAGTAGCAAAGGTGTGCAACCTTATCCGCTACCCGATTACCAATGCGGGGAATATGAGATACCACTATACTATTTATTTCTCGGAGAAGGGCTTGAATATCTGACATAACCATTTCTATTTCCCAAGGACACTCAGCTTGTATTTTTAGGTGGTCCGTGATGATCTTTGAGTCTCCTTCTATTATGAGATCAGTAATCTTTAATTCTCTAGCTTTTTCTATCTCACTGCGTAGGGCGAGGGCTTCCGCCATTAGAGGTGACTGCGCTCCAATAGTTTTACCACCAATGTTGATAGGATCACCATACCAGTCTCGGATGATGTACCCAATGGAGCTATTTGAGGTTGATTTAAATGATCCGTCAAAGTTTAACTTATATTTACCAGCCGGAGGTTTCCTCCAACGGTAGGTTTTCCTATTGTTCTTATTGAGACTTTTCCCCTGATTTTGTTTCTGTAGGTCGTCCTTCTCCTTCTCATTCCATCTGCTTGCTCTTCTCCAACTTTCAATATTTTCCTTTATCATTTTCTTAATGCCCTCTGCGGGAGGGATGCTTTCATTTCTAAAGATTGTTTGATTTCTTATGAACCAGATGGTCCACCATCTGATTGCCATCTGTTGCTTTGTTTCCATAGAGAGGGTGGAAGCTAACATTTGTAGAATTTGATCCATGTCTCTGTTTTCGGAAATAAGGGTGTTAATCCTTTGAGATATTGGTCTAGGGAATTGTTGTTGGAAATTGTTGATAGGACACTCTATGAATAGGTGGATATCATCTTCTGCAAACTGATTGCAAATGGTGCACGTGTTCGGTACTGATACCCCTTTTTGTGCTAAACGGGTCGCCGTGGCAAGACCTTTTTGTTTTATTTTCCATATGAAGTTCTTAACTTTTGGAGGGACGTCAAGTCTCCAGATCCATGAGAATTCATCTGCTGATCTTTGTGGTATGGATGAGATTAGGTTGTAAGCACTTGCCGTTGTGAACCAGCCATTTTTGGCGGGCCACCAATACAACCTGTCTGCAAAGGGGGTGATTGGCAAGGGTATTTTCAAAACATCCTCTATTATGGGTTCAGAAAGCACCGACTGGAGTTTCTCCTTCCACCATTGTCCTCCTATAATGAAGTCGCTCACGGAATCATGTGGATTAATGTTATGTTGGGAATCTATTTTGTCTTTTAGAGGTGTCGTTGCAGCCCAATTGTCTTCCCAAAACTTAATTGATTTCTCATCCCCCACCTGCCAGATAAGTCCCGTTTTGAATTTCGGGATTAGAGCCCTCAGTTTCGACCATTGCCAGGAGGCATTGCCTTTTCTAGAGTAGGTAAGGGTGTGGCTGTCTTTTAGATACTTGTGTTGTATGATTTTAACCCAGTTATTCTCCGGTTCAGCCAGAATTTTCCAGAGAAGCTTTAGTTGGAGAGCTTCATTCATGTCTTTGGTTTTCCTAATTCCCAATCCTCCACCTGCTTTTGATTTACATATTTTGTCCCAGCTAATCAATGGGCTATGTTGAGCGTCTTTGTTCCAAAAAAAAGTTCTGTTGATTTGGTCTAATTGTTTATGGACCGCTATCGGGAGCATAAAGCTCTGCATCGAGTATAGGGGTTTTGATGATAGATTAGACACTATCAGGGTTGCTCTGCCTTGTTGTGATAGGGCATTTGCACTCCATTTACTCAATTGGTCTTTTGATTTACATATCAGTTCGCCAAAGGTTTCCTTGGTAACCCGCTTATTTATGATGGGACAACCTAGGTATTTTTCCAGATTGCGTTCTAAGGGGATGTTCAGTATTCCTTCTAGATCGTGGGCTCTTGATCTAGGAATACCTGGGGTAGTTTGAAATGATGATTTGTGGTAGTTTACTTTTTGCCCTGAGAATTTACAGTAGTCTTCAATTATCTCTTTAACTTTTATACATGCAGAATTACTTCCCTTTGAAAATATTATTATGTCGTCTGCGAAGGCTAGGAACGGAATGCAGGGGCCCGAGAGACCAAATTTAAATCCGATGTTGTTGTGATTAGATTCTGCCTCCCTTGTGAGTTTACGAGCAAGAACTTCTGCCCCAAGAAGGAAGAGAAACGGGGAGAGGGGGTCCCCTTGCCTCAAACCCCTAGAAGGTTTGAAGAGGTCTGTAGGACCATTGTTTACTAAGACAGAGAAGGAGACAGTAGTCACACACTCCATAATTATATCCATAAATCTTTGGTTGAATCCGAATTTCTGGAGCACTGCTTTTGTGAATTGCCAATCTACTCTGTCGTATGCTTTTTCCATGTCGAGTTTTATTGCAGTCCATCCCTTGGAGCCTTTTCTAGTTCGGAAAGAGTGGAATATCTCGTGTGCTATTAGGATATTGTCTTGGATTGCTCTGTCAGAGACAAAGGCACCTTGTAGTGGGTGTATCAGTTTTCCTATTACCATTTTTAGTCGTTCTGTTATTATTTTTGATATGATTTTATATAAGGTAGAGCATAAGCTAATTGGTCGGTAGTGTGTAGTCATGGAAGGGTTATCATTTTTTGGTATGAGGGAGATAAATGTGTGATTTATTTGTTTTAACAGTTTGCCAGAATGGAAAAAAGCTTTTGTTGCCCGGATGATATCAGTGCCAACAATATCCCAATATTTTTTGTAGAACTCAGCCGTCATCCCATCAGGCCCGGGGGATTTGTTGTTCCCTAGTGAGAAGACAGCTTTTTTGATTTCACTATTTGATGGTTGTTGGATAAGTGATTTGTTTTCCTCTTCTGTAATGACTGAGTTGATTTCTGAGAGATATTCTTCCAGTTGGGGGGTATTATACACTTGTTCTCGGCTAAATCTTTTTTCAAAGTCTTTTTGAATTTCCTTTTTAATATTTTCGTCTCCTATTATGTTAGTTCCTTCTATTGAGGTAATTGTTCTGATTATCTTCCGGTTTCTTCTCCCTGTGGCTACTCTATGGAAATAGGAGGAGTTGGTATCTGCTAGCTTTAAGTATTTAGATTTAGCTCTTTGGTTCCAGTATGTTTTATGGAAAAGGAGTAGTTTTTCTCTTTTAGTTAAGAGAGTTTGTTCTTTTTTGTATGATTCGGGGTTTTGATTAGATTGTTGAATTGATTGTATTTCGATTAAGGCCTCCTCAACGTCTTGTAGTTGCCGGAAGATGTTTCCAAATGTTTTCTTATTCCATATTTTTGCCTTTTGTTTGAGGACCTTTGATTTGAATGTAATACGAAACATGGCAGAGCCTGCATGATTTAGGTCTTTATGATCTTTTGGATGAGTAGGATTTCTCCCTGTTCGAATTTTTTCCGAATAAAAAAAAAACATTGCTGCAATAGATCCGTGGCGGTGGTCATATCTCATTCTTGTCACCATAGTTTGATGCCTCATTCAAACTTATAAAAAACACTGCTGCAGTAGGGACTTTCTTTTACCTTGAAGGCATACAAGTTTTCAGCGCAACGATTGATGTTTAAACTCGGGAGTCCTGTACGTTGCAGAAGCTCGTGCTCTATAAGGAGGATTTGCCGAGCACTGAAGAGTTGCCATGTTTAGGATGCCTCACTTTCTGAATCGGTCATCGGAAAACCAGTGAAAAATGACTAAAATGCAGACAGGTCCAAGATCTTCAAAACCAAAAATTAGTATTCGGGCTACAGTTATTGTATCTACTTGTAAATGCTTCTACAATCCGAGATCAGGCTGATCTGGACTCTCTACAAAATGTTATCTCATCTGATTCCTGCCAGCTTGCAAACTAGTACAAAATGTGCATAGGCAGCACTTACTGAGTTACTGTCTTAAACCTATGAATAGCAAATTCATACTAAATATCTACATAGCTCATCAGCAAGACCTTGAACCTGTGCCATTCATCATTCTCTTCATAGTCATGAAGAATCAGTCCCAGCCCAGCTCATCAGACGATGAGCTGCCTGCTTCCAAACTCTACTCTTCCCGACCCTGAATCTATGCTGCTGATCAGCACATTGACATCAGAGTCCGCATCTTATTTTCCCTCTCGGCCCTTTTTGCAGCCGGTGTGTTCTGCGTCCTGCGCTCTTCCTCCTTTAGAACTTCTCTAACTTTCTCAATTGAGCTCAGGAGCTTCTTCTCTGGTGTCATGGACTCATTAGGCTTTTCGCGAGCAATGCTTGCAACAATGCTCCAGGCTCGGCTGGTAGGTGATCGCTGTGGCTTCTTAGCAAAAGAAGCAGGAAGTCGTGTCTTGAATGAAGTCTCGTGCTCAGGCTGAACACTTAGCAGTGTATTTTCATCCTGGACACGAAGAAAAGTAGTTCTTTCACTGTTATGAATTTGATCACGGGTACCTTCATTGTTGTCTGTTTGAGATTCACTCTCATTGGCCTCACGGGATCCTCCTCTCAGTGGCCTGTTGCATCATCATGTTGGTTAGTCTCGGGTAGCAAATTATACAGTAGCTAAAACTGAAAGTAAAACGAAGCCTATTATTAAAACAAGGCCCAAGAAAATGGTGGTTGCAGCAACTTTGAAAAGCAAGGGAACTATTCTCTTGAAAAAAACAAGGGAACTAAACTCACCAGCTTAACAATTCTATAGCCTGACCATTCCAAAAACAGAAAGATCATTGAAAATTGGAAAGTGACACACACACACACAGATGAGATGCCAGAGGCACACATTGAGTTCCAAAATCTCTGCTGATCTTCAAACGACCAAAGCTATTTTAACTTCCAAAATATACAATCTCAACCAATCAATAATCACATAATGAGTTCCTCTTAAGATATCATATTCCAGAATTTAAGATGCAGTAGGATTAAGCAAGATATACAGATGAATTAGAAAGCTGGTATTAAAACGAAGTTGGATCCATAGCAAAAGAAACATCAAATGTTAAAAGATCAAGCACCATATCTATTTGGAACTTTAATGTACATAAATCCAAGCAGTTTAAGAGCAATAAAATATCTCAGCTGATAGAAAGCGAGTTACCTGATCCTTTGAGGTGATCAACAACGATCTAGTCTTCTATCGAGTCAAAACTCACCTTGAACATTAGAACAACCATAATCACAATTCAGATACTTAAGCAATATTCAACCGAAGATTGCAAAGACAGCTCGAAAGCACCAAACAGTGACAGCAAAGAAAAATATATCGGTTCCAATTTCCAATTATTGAGACGAGCTAGATCCTTATCCCCTTGCTCGGAGCAAGTTGAGTTCTCTTGTAACTGTTCACCAAAATTCCGATTAACTGCGGGACTGATAACAACCAAGAAATTAGAATTCTGAGAAGCTTCTTACCAATCTTCTGAAGCCTACCTGATTGAACTAAATTTCGCCAAATGATATGAAAAATTTCGTCAAAATCAGTCCGAGACCGACTGGTTGCAGCCAAGGAGGGGCGATTTGGGGTGGTTAGAAGCGGACTTGGCCGCTCTGGATCATCGGAGAAGGAGGAGTACATGATGAAGTTGGGGGCGCGGGGCAAAGGCCACAACCACGCTGTTTTGGCCGATATCATATTCTACCTCAGTTTTGGTTTTTTTTTTTAAAAAAAAACTATTTATTTTATTTCAATCCAATTCTATCCAAAATTTTAAAAATTAAATCTTAATATCTTATTATTATTCCGTGTATCCTATATAAATAATAGAGGAATGTGTGGTATCAACTCTTTTTTGGTCCCTTCTTAAAAACCCTAGAGTCTGCGACAGGTGGCTGATTGCTTGCGATCGATCAAGTAAGGTAATTAAGTTGAGATTTAATTTAGATACCGGTCGATTTTAGCCAATATATATATATAGGGGAGATATCTAATGAGAAGTAACATTTAAATGAGAAGATGAGAAGTAAGCCTTATACCCCTTAGATTAAAATAATTTTTTTTATATGGATATAGGGGACATATCTAACGATAAATATATCAATGTTTTTTTAAAATTATTTTTTATGCTATTTTTTTAGATGATAAATGAAAAAGCTAATTTAAATTAGCATAAAAACCCTAAAATGAACCTTAAATCACCCTCTAGATAAATAGCATAAAAAATAATTTTTTTAAAAAAACATTGATATATTTCTCATTAGATATATCCTATATATCCATATAAAAAAAATTATTTTAATCTAAGAGGTATAAGGCTTACTTCTCATTTAAATGTTACTTCTCATTAGATATCTCCCCTATATATATATATATATATATATATATATATATATATATATATATATATATATATATATATATATTATATATTTTGTGGTTAGGCTTAAATTTGTTTGTTTAATTCCAATAATACATTACGTGCAGATTATTGGTATTGGTAATTTGGTATACTCTTTACATGATGAAACGACATATAGAGTTTGCGTTAAGCGCGTTTAACGATGAGGGATTCTCCGATAGGGTGCTCCGTGTGGAGACCATCTCTAACTCTGACGATGACAACGCTCTCCATCCCAAGTTTGATTCAGAAGGCTCCGATTTCTCCAACCAGCCGAAATTAGGTTTCAATCTTTCTTAATTGTTTAGTTTAATTATTAATTTGATGATAGATACGAGTACTGATCTTCATTAATTAATACGGAGTACTCCGTACGGTATTGGCTAATTAATACTCCGTACTTTGTTGTAATTACAGTTAGAGCTTTTCATGTAAGTTCTCACATCTTATCAGTACAAGCCCCTTTTTCTACAAGGTAAGCCCTTTTTTTTTAATTTAATTTTTTTACTTCAGTACGTTAAGTGTTAACCTTTAAAATACAGTATACAGTATATTAAAGCTGCATTCCATGCTAATTAAATTGGTGATGTATTGTAGCTATTCAGAAATGGCATGAGAGAATCAACACAGACCCATGTGACCTTGAAGATCAACCCATCTGGTAAGTTAATTATTAAGATATATACATCGATCTCGCTTTATTTTATATCGAGGTTTAATTTTGATAGTGTTGTGTTTTGGTGTTATTGATCGATCATCGATGGAGAGTAGAGGAAGAAGCTTTGGAAGAGGTCTTAAAGTTTATGTATACCCACGAGTTGAGTACAGATTCAGTCCCCTGTTTGGTCAACGTGTTGGTGGTTGTCGACAGGTTGGAGGTTGCTTCTTGTGTTTCTTATTGTAGCAATTTGCTGCAGAAGAAACCCTTATCCTCCTTTGAAGATGCGCTTCTATACCTCGACCTTCCTTCTCGTCTTTCAGTGCTCGGAAACTTGCTTGAACCACTTAAAGAGGTTGCGATCCAGTATTTTGTTAGAGTAATAAGAGATTTCACCAAGTAAGTTTGATCAATTCGATCGTATATATTTGATCGATCAATATATGATATGATATGATACATATGATATGTTATGATTGGTTAATTTGAACTTTGAAGGTCGGAAGAGGAGGCGATGGCCATGGCCTTGCCACTTTGTGCATTAGAGGCTGTGCTCGGAAGTGACGGCCTCAGAGTGGGATCAGAAGACGAGCTCTACGTTTTCCTATTGAAGTGGGCTCGTGAACACTATCCCGAACGGAAAGAGCGTCGAGAAATCCTCACCAAGCGACTGGCGCGATTCATCTATTTCCCATACCTAGGTATACATTACCTGGAGGAAATCCGAGCGAAGCCTGAAAGGTTTGACACCGAAGCAGTGTTGAATCTCATGTTGGAATCCCTCCACTTGAACGCCGGATTCCCCTATGGGCAAAGGCAACGCATGATCAGAGCCGAAGATGACCCGTCTAGCTCCGACGGCTTGTATTTGATACAGCGCGTCTACAAGTTTCACCCTGTGAAGGTGGTTAAGCTAAAACCCGATGGTAATTCAATCGCCGTCTACTTGTGCTTAACGCCAAACGATTGGGAGAATCTATTCCAGGCAAAACAGCGCAAAACTCAGGCATTCGTAGTTGGTGGAAAAGGTTTTTTCCTAGAGCTTTGTTGCACCGTCCGTGGCCACTTGGATATGCAATTTTATAGGCGCAAAGACCATGGAATGTTTAGGATTGATTACCAGTTTGCGGTACTGACCAAGGGGGGTTTTCGGACCAAACTCAAGGCCGACAACTGCACTTTCACGGGTCGCACACTGCGGACTCCCTCCATGGCTGTCAACGCTCAGTATTTCATCGATGACATGCTCCATCTTCGAGCCCAGCTCACCCTCAACCCCACTCTTGACACTTGACCCGATCACGTACTCTTAATTCACACTTGCATATATTGTAATTATAATACCTATATATATATTTCTCTTTCTATATTGTAAGTTATCTTCAGACTTGAGTTATATTCAATTCAAATTTCCCACATATACGTTTCTCCACTTCTCCCTTGTTTGAAGTCATCAACTGTAACATGTACTGTATTCTTTAGCGCCTTTACCAATCCTTAACTTATCAACCATACTTGATTAAGGACAGGATATAATTAAATATAAACTTGTTTACTCTTTTCTGATATAATAAACTATCATAAATTAAAGGTCAAATGGCATAAAACCACCCCTTATTCACTCTTCTTCTCAACTAACCACCCCTTAATCCCTTATTCAAAAAATTTCATTTAACCACCCATTATAGAATATCTATTGCAACTAACCACCCATTTCCTCTTTTCGCTATTTAAAAGTCAAAAATGGCCCCAATATTAATTACTAATATTTATTTATTTATCAATATTATTTTGGTAGAGTTATTTTTTTATATGAAAGCTCAAGTGCATGTTTTAGAATGAAGCTCACCGCCTGCTGTCTCGGTCCCATAATCTCATCGCCAAGTCTTTACCCAACTTCTTCTACTACTGTAAATTTATCAACTATCAAACATTTTCCACAGTTCCACCCAATATTATGTTTTTAAAAATCCCAATTCGATTCTACAATTCTATCAATCCAAAAATGGCAGAACAATCCCAATTTTTTTTTTTTTCCGATACTAACAATTCTACAAAATGTCTATTATAAGAAATTTCTAACATTCACATTTTAAACATAAGAAATTTTTAGGCCGAAATACCAAATTGGTATTTAAAACTAGCAATGTTGGACAAATTGGTATTTAAAAAAACTCCGGCGCCAAATTGGTATTTAAAAGTGCACCGATGGACAAATTGGTATTTTTTGTAGCCGGAAATTCGGTTTGACTGATTTTAATGCACCGAACCCTTTTTTTTTATTTAGTTTGGCTTATTTTCAACCCTTTTTTAATTTAATTTGGACCAATTTAATTTAATTTGTATAGAGGTTATGGTCATATGATATGTTCCCATGTCTTGAAAACCAACGTAGGTGAATGCCTTGTATATGGTTCTAGCAATTTAGGATGACAAATCCTATGACTAAATGTTTTTTGGCTAATGAATATTATATATATAGTGCTTAATGATGGTAAATCCACTGTTCAATTTTATATGTGTTGTTATATTGTTGAACTAGGAGAGTTATATGTGTGAAAATAAATAAATAAAAAAGGGTTCAGTGTATGAAAACTGGCAAAATTAAATTAAAAAAGGGTTGAAAACCGGCCAAACTAAATAAAAAAAGGGTTCGGTGCATGAAAATCTGTCAAACCGAATTTCCGGCTACAAAAAATACCAATTTGTCCATTGGTGCACTTTTAAATACCAATTTGGTGCCGGAGTTTTTTTAAATACCAATTTGTCCAACATTGCCCGTTTTAAATACCAATTTGGTATTTTGGCCGAAATTTTTAATATAATTGGTTAGTCTAGATTATATTTAGTTTTTTTTTTTTGCTATATATAAAGGGTGGTTAAGTGAAAATTTTTGAATAAGGGGTGGTTAGTTGGAAAGAAAAGTGAATAAAGAATGGTTTTATGCAATTTGGCCTAAATTAAACTACAATAGCAAATTAAAGTAATCCAAATCACATTCAAGTAATTCTTTGAGTAGCTCTAGCCAAGTACTTCTGATGTTTGGAATGGCCTGGTATTGGTATCGAATTGACAACCATAGTTCTATGTTCTAACAACCCTGCATCAAAATGTCATACCAATTCTAACCAAACAAGCCCCCTATTTTATAAACAAGAAATTCAGAAATCAAACCAATGAATGATGAATCTAAGGAACAAGTACACAAACCCAAATTATAAATGAAAACACTTACCAAACACAAAACAAAACTTCACATAGGCGCATGTGGCATGAACAATCACAATGGTATCCAATTGAAAGAAAACAACCCTCCAACAATCAAGCCAATAACTCAATTACCCGCAAGATAACAACACAGGCCATCTTCTCAGGAGGAACGGATTTAGAAGCAAGAAAAGCAACCCTACCAGTGTGACTCTCAAGGGGCAATGCACTTAGAATCTGTTCATCACAAGGAGTCGAACCTTGACCTTCAACCTCTGGGAAAAGCTGTTTAATTAACTTCTCCAGGAGTTCAAATAATACTTTAGAATTAAAAAGAAAAACTTAAAAATCTTTTGGTTGATTTGCAAAGGGGACTATTTTTTTAATGCTGCAATAGATCCGTGTTGGTCGTCCATCTCATTCTTGTCATAGACCACCATAGTGTGATGATGCCTCATTCAAACAATCAAACGTATAAAAAACATTACTGCAGTAGGGACTTTTTTTACCTTGAAAGCTTACAGTTTTCAGTGCAGCAATTGATGTTTAAACTCGGAAGAGTATTGTCCATTGCAGATGCTCTGCTCTAAATGGAGGATTTGCATAGCACTCAACAGCCGCCGTGTTTATAGGATGCCTCACTTTCTGAACCAGTCATCGGAAAACCAGTAAAAGATGACTAAAATGCAGACAGATCCAAGATCTTCAAAACCAAAAGATAGTATTCAGGCTACAGTTATTGTATTGTATCTACTTGTAAATGCTTCTACAATCCGAGATCAGGCTGATCTGGATTCTCTACAAAATGTTATCTCATCCGATTCCTGCCAGCTTGCAAACTAGTACAAAATGTGCATAGGCAGCACTTACTGTCACAAACCTATGAATAGCAAATTCATACTAAATGTCTACATAGCTATTGGATAGGGGATCAGGTTGATCAGCAAGAGCTTGATCCTGTGCCATTCCCCATCTCCCCGAGAATCAAGTCTCTTCATAGTCATGAAGAATCAGTCCCAGCCCAGCTCATCAGACGATGAGCTGCCCGCTTCCAAACTCTGCTCTTCCCGACCCTGAATCTATGCTGCTGATCAGCGCATTGACATCAGAGTTCGCATCTTCTTTTCCCTCTCGGCTCTCTTTGCAGCCGGTGTGTTCTGCATCCTGCGTTCTTCCTCCTTTAGAACTTCTCTCACTTTCTCAATTGAGCTCAGGAGCTTCTTCTCTGGTGTCATGGAGTCATTAGGCTTCTCGCGAGCAATGCTTGCAACAATGCTCCAGGCTCGGCTGGTGGGTGAACGCTGTGGCTTCTTAGCAAAAGAAGCAGGAAGTGGTGTCTTGAATGAAATCTCGTGCTCAGGCTGAACACTTGGCGTTGCATTTTCATCCCGGACACGAAGAACAGTAGTTCTTTCACTGTTATGAATTTGGTCACTGGTACCTTCGTTGTTGTCAGTTTGAGATTCACTCTCACTGGCCTCACGGGCTCTTCTCCTCTCAATGGCCTGTTGCATCAACATGTTTTTTAGTCTCAGGTAGAAAATTATACAGTAGCTAAAGCTGAAAGGAAAACGAAGCCAATTATTCAAACAAGCCAGAAGGAAAATGTTGGTTGCAGCATCTTTGAAAAACTAGGGAACTAAAACCTCACCAGCTTAACAATTTTATAGCCTGACCATTCCAAAAACAGAGTGAATAAGGGACTGATTATATGGAAAGATCATTTGAAATTTCATTATTGATGTACTCAATGCCTCAAAGATGGATAAAATAGATACTTAACAAATTAGAAACCCAAATTAATTGCATCATCAATACTACAGCAGTCATTTTTGCCTGATTGAGTTACCAGTCACCATATAGGTTATAGTGTCTGCTTCTCAATCTCAAATTACAGCCTATTTGAATTGCAATTACAATGGAATTACAGCCAATTATTCAATCTCAAATCACAACAAACACCATTTTTCCAGAACGGTAACAGAACTTAAACCTCTGATGAAGATCCCATCACCCCTCTTAGGAGCCACTAGTTGAATTAATAAATAAAACTATTTATAGCAGAAGATTTAATCTAAAAAGACTGCAAATAACACATCAAGATGACCAAACAATTAACAATGACATCCAAAGAGAACCACTTCTAGGATAGCAAGAAAGTGATCCCAATGTTCCAATACTTGAAGACATTAATAGGATAGCAATACAATGAACACCAATCAACATTGCAAACACATGAACAGAAAATTAAACGTGCATAGAGTAATAAATACTTTTAATCATAAGCAAATTCATCCAAAAGATTATAGAGTCGAAAACATAAAACATGCGGATAAGATCATAAATAGGTGGAATTATACCCTCACTACAGCAGTTATGTCCCGGAGAGGAGTCCTGGGGTACCATGAACGCAACCCGCTACCTGCAAGCCAAGCATCTCTGCCCCGGCCACGCCTCACAGGCCTCGTCCTCGAATATCCACGGCCCATTGGAGACCTGCGAGAATTCCAGCCTCGTGCATGCACCGACATCCTAATCCCAGACATTCCCGTGCCTACTGGACTATCCACAGCTACCGCTCCACTGGATCCAGGCTCATTTCGGACAGGAGTACCGAGTCCTCGGTGTAACCCCGGTTCGTCGACTATGAGACCGACCCTGCGGGCGGCGTTTGGGATAAGCGTGGATATGTCGATCGGCCTTGCCAATCTATCTCTAGATAACGACATCTCTTACTAATCTACAGGCCAAATGGAAGTGCGCTAAGCCAGGTTAATCAAGATTGAATAGGCAGCGTAGCACAAACGATACATTTCCGCGAATCTAGAATTGAAACGAAGGCATACATAATTCCACCAAAACGAGGTCCTTACACCTATTTGACGACAAACGCTTAAAGATTGACAGTATCAACAGTTCTCGCTAACTTACTATTCGTAAATCACGCAATCTCCAAAATGTAATTCAGATTCAGCTATAATTAGCGCCGGAAAATATACCAAATGCACCAGACAGCCGGAGATCCGCCAAATGAAATGCGCTAATTTAATGCTTAAAGATTGAGAGTATTAACCGTTCTCTCTGAGCTATTACTAGCAAATCAAGCAATTTCCGAAAAAATGAAATGAGATTCAGCAATCATCACCGCCAGAAAATCTAAGAAATGGACCAGATAGCCGGAGATCCGCCGGAATCAACATTCAACAAGATAGAAGGAATACATACCAGAAAAACCTTGGGAGAAGCTTTGAAGCGCTGAGAAGAAGCTAGGGTTGAGGGAAGCTTCTTGATTCGGGATAGAGAGAGAGGGGAAGGGGGGGACAAATTTCTAGAGAGAGAAACAGTTTGGGGGGGAATGGCAAATTGAAATGAGGGCTCTCACGAGTATTTTAAAGCAAGATTAGGAGAGTGGGGGAATGAACTGAGCAAAAAAAAAAGCTTCTGGGTTTAAAATTTTCAATTTTCATTTTCAGTTCAAAATTTGGATGGAGCGTGGAAGTCTGAACGAGAGGCGGGGCAGAGTTGTGTTTGAAATTGTGTTGAAATTACCAAGTTACCCTTATCCGAGAGAGAGCTGGGCCTTGGGCCTGTATCTATCTGTGCTCTTCTTTAGTTCTCTTGTGAAATGTAATCTGTATGTTTGGGTTGATCACAAGGATCAAGTTTATGATGGCCAAGCCGTATTAATTTTGCGGGCGAAAACCCGCAAAAAAGTGGATGACGGATGGAGCGGATGCGGGTGAAGCGGGTGATGGATGGATTATGGATGAAGATTTTTCACCCATTACCCGCCTCAATAATCCACTCATTAACCCGCCCCATTCACCCGCCCTGCATACCTGCATAAAACCCTAAAAGTTTATCTATATATGTGTGTGATTTGACTATTTTATCCTTTCCAATTGAAAATGTAAGTTATTTTTTTCTAATTGTATTTGTCTATCTTTTTTTTTACATCTTTAATAGAGAACATATAGTTTTCTTTGTTCATGTGCATGCTAGGATCGATAATGTGGTGGATCCGCTCAATTATTAAAAATGGAAAACATGCGATTCTACTACTATCTACTCTTCAAGTTCTATTCTCTTCTATTTTAGTTTCATTTTTTAATTTTAAGTAACAAGTTATTCTGATGTATGAGTGTATAACGCGTATTTGAAGTCCACGAACTTATATTTGTAGTATTTATAAATTAAATTTTAAGTTTTTATTCATCTTTTAAAGTAACTCGAAAAATCATCACTACACCCATTGGGTACCCGCTCCACCTGCATCACCCGCGCAGGGCGGGTGAGGGTGAAGGAGTTTGCGGGTGATGGGTGGAGCGGGTGAGATTATTTACCCGCGGGGCGGGTGATGGAGTGGCTTCATCCACCCATAACCCGCCCCATTTCCACCCCTAGCTTGGGGGTATTTAGCACTGTGAGCTTAATAGCTCGAGATCAGATCGGAAAAAAAAATCAACTCAAGATTAGGGAAGGGCGTGGAACGAGGGTTGTTTCATATCTCGTTAATTTTTGCGGAATAAGACTAAGACATAATTTACTTTTTTTTAGTTGAATCCCGCGTGGGTCTTTTGACTCTTTTCCCTCGCAAGATGAGACGGCTGACAGACATTGTTCCTTAAATAAAAATATACGGAAATTTTGTGAGGTAACTCTGGGGTTTCGCGTAATTCGCGTGGTAAACAAGGATTTTCGATATTTCATCTGGTAACTCTGGGATTTCGAAATTTTTTGTCTCGCGCCCAAAAGTTTGACTTTGTCCCAAAATCGTGGTTTTAAAGTTTGTGGAGAGTGAGTCTTTTGACTCTTTTCCCTCGCAGGATGAGACGGCTGACAGACATTGTTCCTTAAATAAAAATATACGGAAATTTTGTGAGGTAACTCTGGGATTTCACATAATTCGCGTGGTAAACAATGATTTCAGATATTTCACCTAGTAACTTTGGGATTTCGAAATTTTTTGTCTCGCGCCCAAAAGTTTGACTTTGTCAAAAAATCGTGGTTTTAAAGTTTGTGGAGGGTGAGTAGTATAATATTAACAAAGTTTGTGGATGTATTACACAAATACTACCAGTTTCAACCTTACTTGAGCGAGAGACGAACAAAAAGAGAAGGAGACGAACAGAAGACGCACATGTGCGATAGCAGATGGAGGGAGACGAAGTGCAGAGGCGGCAGGCTGACGGGCAACTAGTGACTCCCAAGGGGCGGCGACAAAGAGAGGGGCGGTGCGAGCAGTGGCTCTTTTAGCTGGTTCCGGCCTAAAGATGAGTATACTTGCCTTTCAAAAATTTTGAATTTGAATAGGTTTTTTTCGAAATTTCAAGATCATATATTGGGTCCAAAAAAATTGGGGTTTTTTTTTGTAGTTGCTTGTAGGAAATGTTTGTTTGATTTTGTTTATAGTGGGTAAAATGTTTGTTTGATCTTCTATGATAGCTGAACTTTGATCTTGTTTATGGTAATGGGCGTGTAAAAAAAATCAGCAAAAATGTTTATGGTTTGTAATGGATCTTGTCTATAGTAATGGATCTCTAATTGGGACTTTTGGATTCATCTGTATGAAATATATGATGATAACAACTCGATCTATTTATAAATATCACAATTTTCGGAGATTGTTGGTGGAGAACAAGTCGCATGAGGGTCACAGTGCAAGCCTTAGCTCAATGAACAAGGGAGTCGGTTAGAGAGTTAGTTAGAGGTTGTTTTGTGAAACGCTTGCTCATATGTCGTTTTACTTTGTTCAAGTTGTTTGTATAAATGTCTGGTTTTGTACTACTTGAACAATTACATTTTCTCAGACAATTGAATGAAAGGGAGAAAACCCGAAAGGGATCCATTTTGTGCTTCATCTTCTATAGACCCGAGCAAACGCGGGCGCGGGCCAGGCTTGGGACGAGCTTTAGGCCAAATTTTATCCCGGTATTGCAGGCACGGGCCGGGATAAGCCCGCTTAACGGGTTGAAAACATTGTCCGAACCCATCCGCTATTGCGGACACGAGCGGCCTGCGGATACCCGCCAAATTTTACCCGACTGTTTGAAGCTTTGAGCAGGCAAGGCTGTATGTTTTTTTTTTCACAAGGAATTAAGCTACAAAATGTCAAAATGACTTATGTGCTACATTAAACAGGGAAAAGAAAGTGGCAATATTTGCTAGTTGGTGTTAGTGGCTATGTACTGTATAAGATTGAGAGGTCTCAGATTTGGAATATGGAAATGGGACTAATGGGAGAGTTGATGTGCAATAGCAATTGCTAGTTAGGGACTTAGGGATTTACGCATTTAGCTTGAATTAGGATATACCGTATACTGTATAGATATTTTTTTTTCTTCTTATAATTAATAATTTATAAAACGTATTATTTATATTATATATATATAGCGGGTACTCGTTACGGGCCTAGCGGCCCGTAACGGTTAGATTGGCCTACCCAATCCCGTACCCGCTGCGGGCGCGGATTGGGCTTAGCGGTCCGCTTGGGCTTTTCCCTCCACCCAAGCATGTCCAACAAAGCGGGCGGGCGGGACGGACCGGGCGGTCCGGCCCGCGTTTTCCCAGATTTAATCTTCTACCTTCGATCTCCATGAGATCTCGATCTGTTTACAGCTTGATTTCCAAGCTTTTCAGAAATTGGCTTCAGGCAGTAACTATAGTCGACCATATATTATAGCCTTTCTATGTCATTATATCTTAATAAAATGTTTGTTTATATATTATCTACATGCAGTAACTATATTCGACCATATATGTGACTATCCCACCCATTTAAGTTTGTTTTATTAAGTATAACTTCTCTTTCTATGTGATTTGTTAATTTTGTAGACCAATGTTCAATTTTGAGACTAGTAACATGTGATTAACCAACAAGTCAACAATTCTTTATAGCTAATTGACGTAATTGTAGTAATTTAGGCCTAATTGTTGAAGCTAAATTGCTTCTTTGTATGAAAGCTCCCGATCAGATTCCTCCATATAAATGTTTGCTGTTAAGAAAGCTCTTTAAAAAGGTCAGTATGCTTTCTCTTTGTTGTTTAGTAGCTGAATTTCTCTTTGCTGTTTATTTAGTTAAACATATATTTTACGTGACCTTTGATTAAGAATTCCATTAAGAAAGCTCCTGATCAGATTCCTCCATATAAATGTAGTGAAATTTATCCGAATTTCGGTATTTTCCAAGTACGTAGCCTATTAGCTCAATCGGTAGAGCAATGTGTGTTTCACACAAAGATGTGGGTTCGACTCCCACATAGGCTAATATCTTATTTAAAACCGAGTAGAAACCAATCATCTATAACTTAATAACAGTGGGTTTGTAAAGGCATCATTAGTACTTCAAAGAAATTAGTATTATATAGAGTAGGGTGGTAAATCAGGTTTAACTACTAGAATTCTGTTCATAGACATCGGGTATACACCGATGTTAATAAAAAAAAAATTCAACGTGTTAGTGGGTGGTGTTAAAAATCCCAACTTTACTACATCGGTTTATAGCCGATGTCTATAATGATTTATGATATCGTTTTTATTTTAAATATCGACTTAAATGCATGAATATACTTATATTTGGATTGATTCACCTAATGTTAAACCATTATTATTTTGCATTTATAGTTATCTGAGGTGTGTAGAGCAATACAAAAGTCAGATTAACATCGATATTTGTTCTGAAAGCAATGTTGTATTAATTTATTTACATCAGTTATATCTAATTCATTTCGTGTTTATTAATTTTCCCTATGTATTTTGTCTTGTTATTTCTTTTAAAAAATAGTATACAACATTCAATATTTATAAAAACAATGTTATATGTATATATTTAAATCGGTATATTTTAAACAAACGATGTCTAAAAAAATTACAATATCATTTTTTTTATGTATAACAATGTATAATTTTCCAAAAGACATCAGTTTTATTAGTTGTTCTGTTGTGCTTCAATACATTTTTAAATCGCTTTTTATTCTATTACATGACGTCCCATTTCCTATTTGTATCCATTAATATACTCAAATAATCAAAATAGGATCAAATCCATGATGCATTATCAAATAGATTCAAATCCAATGCTTATTACAATTTCCATGATGCATTATTAAGTTTCTAATCTTTTTACATAATGCTACAAAACATATAAAGATGTTCTCATGATGCCCCAACACAACAATTCAGCAACGTCTTCTCCAAGAAAATCACAAAGGTGCAACTGCAAATCATGGCTAATGTTCCAACTTATAGAAGCCACCATCCGAGATTAGGGATTGAGAACACCGTATTCATCACCCATAGCTAACTCTAATGCATAATCATCCCTGTCCTGCAAAGCCATTATAGCTTTTGTATGTTTTTCTATACTAAATCAAATCATCATATGAATATATTGTCTAGGCTAAGAACTTACCATTGGCCCACGGGCAAAATATCTCCCGAAATAAAGCCAAAATACCTAAAATGATGTTTTCAAAGTAAAAACTCTAGGTTTTTTTAGAGAATTGGCCAACACCGATTATATTCCGGTGGCAATAGCATTTTTCACAAACAAATCTCATATTTGCACACTCAACCCCAGCAGCTTCAAGGAAAACAGGAAGCTCATGCAGACATTTCATGTAGTCAAAAAATTAAGATCAAACGACACGTCACAAAAAAATTAAGATCAAGCAAATTTTGTGTGTGTGTGTGTGTGTGCGCGCGTGTGTATATACCAACTCAAATGACCAAGTCCAAGACACAGGGAAACAGAGTTCTGATCACCTCATCTTCATCTTGGGTTTCTACTTCATTATCAACACAAAGAAGTGCATAGCCCTGCAATGGAAGAGAGAAGACCTAAAAGGAGTTAAACAAGCATCTTCGTAATGCCATCAAAGGGATAAGCAACCCTTGGTAAATAGGCGTCAAGATCATCCATTGATAATCACATTAGTGATGAACCATAAACACAAGCAAGTTAAAGCATGCATGAAGAAAGACATGATATGTAATGATAGATGCCTCTTCACGATAAGCCCAATGTCTCGCTATTTTTTTTATGTATTAAGAAACGATATAATGGGGGTTCCAATGTGTCAACAATTACCACCAATGAATAATAATCAAAATCTAATGGCTTCTGAAAAGCAAATAATCTATAACTACATTAGGTCATTTCCTAAAGCATTCACCCTCACTTCAATAATTCCATTGCAATGGACCCTTTACCAAGCCATATGCACATGAGAAGACGATATCACAGAAGAGTAATATACAAGTGCAGTCATACAAGTAGCATCTAAATTATTTGAAAGTGTTATACATGCATTGGACTTCAGCTCAACAGATATCCCTAGAGCCTCAGGGTGTTTGATCTGACCAGATTTAATCCGAACTGCACAACTAGTACAACAACCTGTGACAAGAGGAAAACATGTCGTTGTTCTTGCCAAAAAATACTCAAACTCACAACTAGTATAGTGCATAAGTAAGAGATCGATCCACAGGGAAATCTATTAAATTCAAGTCTAATTCTAATTGCTAAGAGAGAAAAGGGGGAGTTTTTAGTGTGAAAAGATCCGCCTTTTAGCAAAGCGGAAGCAGCAAACAAAGTAAATAGGTTGTAGAATTCAGTGGAGAGAAATAGGTTCACCTACAATTTATCACTTCGATTGATGAATTCGATCCTTGTTTCAGCCTCTAGTTCTTGTCTTTTCCTATCAATGTCCTTGTCCAGATCTTAGGTAGATTACTAGTCCTACGAGTCCTAGCAACCCTTATCTCTAAATAACCCTAACACGGTTAAGATTCAACCTAGAGATAGCATTAAGAGTATGAATTAACCAAGGTACACATAATATCAAGCTACGAGTCGATATTCAACATGTATTCAACTTCCTACACATCCAATTAGTCCTACGAGTCCTAAAGGGATATGATTGCCACATGGGTTAAGGTTCGCTACGAGGAATCTACAAAACCCTAGCAATTGAATGAATCTACTCTAACTAGTTGATCAGGCCAGAGAGAATAAAACACATTCAAGCAATTAAGCACAAAGAAGTCAAAACATTGGAATAGGAATAAGAACTAGATTAAGAAACTCACAATTCAACAATCAAAGATCCAAAATGCAGGCGAAACCTCGAGAGTTTAGTTGCTCATGCTCAACAGTGCTCTCAACAATGGAATAAAGTGCATAAGGTTCATGAAATAATAAACTAGAAAAGTCTTATAAAGCCTCTAACAAGTCGGCTAAAGAATAAAACAAAAACCCTAATTAAAGTCCAATTCTAAACGGCGTGTTTTTGCGAGGGCCCCGCGGCCCAGGCCGCGGGGCGGCCTGCGATCAGCAAAATCGCTCGTCAGAGGTTCGGGCCGCGGGGCGGCTAGCTTGGCCGCGGGGCAGCGTTTACTGTTCACAGCAATTTTTCCGTTTCGAATTTGGTCTCGATGTCAACACCAAAGTTGTAGATCTCGAAGAGAGCTTTCCAACGCATGGTTATAATAGTCAATTGGACCACCGAGGCCTCCAGAAAGTGCGAAACAAGTTCAGCATGTCTGGCGACAACTTTTGATGACTTGTTATTCACTTAGGCTCTCGAAATTCGACTCCGCTCCCGTGCTCTTCACTTTTCTTCCTCAACTTGAATCTTCCTTCATCCAAGAGTCTCCTAATTCCTCGTCGGATCCACATTTACCTGAAATTAACCATAAAATTGTATAGATTCCGACTCTTCCAACACCACAGGTGATTATGTAAATTCAACGAAATATATGCAATATTCACAACTAAACTATGCTAAATGCACTCTATTATGCAACACTAAATATGCTCTATCAAATTCCCCCACACTTGAACCTTTGCTTGTCCTCAAGCAATAGAAAACTCACTTCTGCAGCCCCACAGAATAGCAATTCATGTATCCACACCTCAATATTCTTTAAGTGCATGAAAACTAGCAAACACAAAAGATTAATAACATCATAGCACATAATTGGAATAATCAATGAAATCAGGCAACCATATCCATTCTAGACCTCACAAAGGAGATGTGTTTCACTCTCGCTCAAGTGTTTAGGTTTAAATGTTTACGCTCAAAACTCAATCTTCAAAAACTTAGCTACAAGAGCCTTGCACCAGTGTTCTAAATCTCCATCGCTGGTGACTCTACACACAACAAAAATCATGAGGTCTTTCAATTGGGTTGTAATGGGGCCAAGGTAGAAAATATAAGGTATGGAACAATTTTGGTCATGTGGTGCTCATAATCCGGGAACTAAGGAAGCTACCAAATCATAAAACCACTCATAAACTTCTCATACCATACTACTATAATGCCAAACAACACCAATCTCAAGCATAAAACTTTAGAAACCATAATCAACTCATTCCTTTTTTCTTTTTTTTTCTTTTCTTCTTTCTTTTCTCTTTTTTTTTTTCTCTTTTTTTTCCAATCATTCATGCTATATCAAATGATTTTCCTTGACTTTTACCCCTAAGTGAATTTTATCCTCCTTAGGTCCCAAGTAATAAATATGCTAGCAAGAATCAAACATCTCATAAATACATCTCAAACATACAATCCACCACTAAAACCATCATCCACAATGTAAATATTCACCAACTATTCCTAAATTCCCGGATGGGGTCAGGCTATCATTGGCTATGGAAAAATCTTGTGGAGCTACAAAAGAATAGGCAATAGGCTCAAATTGGCTTCAAGAAGAGGACTATACATAAGGTGGGAATAGAGTCAAATAGGGATAATAAAGGTGCCTCAATCATGTTTAAGTCATGTGCAGAAATCATAATATGCAGCCTTGAAAAAGATATCTAAATGCAAGTCAAAGAGGAAGCAATTGAAGAGAGTACACTCAACAAGCAAGATGACTAAATAAGGTGCAGTCCTGAATAGGCCAAAATAAGCTCACCAGGTCATGTCTAGAACTTCAAGATCACCCAAAATTCCAAGATCTTATGTGCTCAATCATTAATCAATCATGCTCACCAAATAGTACAGAAAACATATATCGAAAGCTTCCACAATCCAATCACATCATGGGGCATGAATCTCAATAGATAGAATAGAGGACAAACGGTATCCATATGGGGAAATAACACATAATCCTAACAATGCAATTTATAAATAACTGATTTTTTTTTTGGGATTTTCTTTTTAAAGACTAACATGCTGATATGCAATATAAACTAAAAACAAAAATAAAAGTGCAAACTAAAAATAAACATGCAATCCTATCATACCATGAGATTCTTCCCCCCACACTTAAATCAGGCATTGTCCTCAATGACATAAAAGACAACAAAAGATAAAAATATGAAGGAAAGAAAGAAAAACTGACTTGTTCACTGCGGTGGTGGAAAGTGAGGAAAGGGAACATTTCAGTCCTGTCAAAGGTCGTAGGGCGGCCTGCGAAATTAAGCTCCTCCGCTGCTTTCTCTTCGATGCCTTTTCTCCCTGCAGTGTTAGCTCCCCACAACCGAAGAACACCAAAACTAATCTAATAAAACAAAAGACACAAAGGAAAACAGAAAACTTACCTTGGGTTGCCTCCCAAGCAGCGCCTTTGTTTAATGTCATTGGCTCGACAGTTTCTTTAAGCTTAAAACTTTGTCCACTGGAGATCTTTGATGAAGATGTTCATCATAGACCAAGATCTAGAGCTTTGGAACATTATAGAGAATGGTCCGAAAGAAAAATATGGACCAAATGACACCAAAGTTGCAAAGAAGGAGTCTGAATACAACCAAGCAGATCTTGAAACCATCTCCAAAAACTACAGGGCTATTAACTTACTTTATTGTGGTCTTAGCACTGAAGAGTTTAACCGTATTTCTTCTTGTAGGTCAGCTAAAGAGATTTGGGACAAGTTGGTCGTCACCTATGAAGGAACGAGCCAAGTGAAAGACACCAAGATCAGCATCTTTCTTCGAAAGTATGAGCTCTTTAAGATGAAGTCTGATGAGTCAATCAAGGCCATGTTCACACGATTCACAAAAATCACCAACAACCTTGACTCTCTCGGCAAGAGCTTTACCAACGTTGAGAAAGTAAGGAAGATACTGAGGTGCCTTCCAAAGGAGAAATGGGGTCCAAAAGTAACAGCTATAGAGGAAGCCCAGGACCTCACCAGTCTACCCCTTGATGACCTTCTTGGAAAGCTGATCACGCATGAGATGATTCTTAATGAAGACGATGGAGAACTTCCAGCTAGCACTAAGAACTTGGCACTCAAGTCTAAGAAGGATGAGCCCAAGGATGGATCTGATTCCGAAGATGAGGATGACGATGAGGATGATCCTTTTGCTCTTATCACAAGAGGCCTTGCTAGAATTCTCAAAATGAAGAAGCAATTCAACAACAAGGATGGATCAGAGTCTTCAAAGTTTCGAGGTAAGCCTCAATACAACAAGTATGAAAAGAAGACTAAACCGTTGTCTTGTTTTGAATGTGGTGAAACAGATCATCTTGTGAAGGATTGCCCTCAAAAGACAAAGAGCCAGCCCAAGAAAGGTGACAAATGGAAGAAGAAAGCCATGGTGGCTACTTGGAGTGATTCCGACTCTGACTCCGACGATGAGAAGGCCAACATTTGTCTTATGGCCTCTGGAGATGAATCCCACGATGAAAAGCTTGAAGCTACTGTAAGAGAACTTATGGAAAGTCCAAAAGAGGTATTATCGGAATTCCTTTCCAATCTGATTGCCAATGAAGAAAAGCTTATTGCCCAAACTAACATTCTTATTAAGAGAACTGTGGACCAGGAAAGAACTATTGAGGATCTGTCTATGAGGGTCAAAGGTCTTGAAGCTTCTTATTCAGGTCTTGATATTAAAGTCAAGACGCTTGACTCGGAGAAATCTGAACTCAAGCAAGATCTCTCCTCTCTAAGAAATGAGCATCATGACTTAGAGAACGAGAAGATCTCCCTGAATAATAAGATTCTAGACCAACAGACAGCCCTCATAAGTTTTACCAAATCCAAAGGCACTCTCGATAAGATGTTGGGTGAGCAACAAAGCTCTCTAAACAAAAGTGGTATTGGTTACAATCCAAAGTTTTTAAAGAAGCAACACATTACCACTTTTGTAAAGGCAAAAGGAAGCATAACCTCTCCTATATGTCACCATTGTGCTAGAAAGGGACATGTAAAAGAGACCTGCCCTTATAGAAGAAAGGATCCATATATTATTCGTAATACATTTCCTGTTCATTTGAGAAAAGAACGGATAACACAAGTTTGGGTCCCCAAAGGCACTATTTTACCAAATATGGTTTACCCCAACAACGGATCCAAATTTGCTTATTGGTCTAGCCACAAAGGTTGATGTTTGTCTTGCAGGAGATCACCAAGGTGAAAGAACACAAATGGATTATTGATAGTGGATGCTCGAGGCATATGAGTGGGAAAAGTTCTCTCTTTCATGATCTAAAGGAGCAATCCACGGGAACAATCACTCTTGGTGACAAAGGGAAATGCGACATCGTTGGTATTGGTAGTGTTGGAAGTGATTCCAGCCACAGTATTAAAAATGTCTATCTTGTTAATGGTTTAAAGTATAATCTGCTTAGTGTTTCTCAATTATGTGATAGTGGTAACAATGTCAGATTTAACAAGAAAAGATGTATAGTGTGCAGAGAAGATACAGGTGAAGTTATTTTGACTGCATATCGTTACAACAACATATACGCCGTAAATGCTAATCAAGTGGCACAAGGAAGCTTAACCTGTTTAAAGGCTTTGACGGACGATCCAAAGCTTTGGCACAGGAGACTCGGTTATGTGAGTCCACATACACTACAGAAGCTTGTGTCCAAAGGGCTTGTAAGAGGGCTACCTGAGATGGACTTCAAAGGTATTGACATGTGCAATGCATGCACACGAGGTAAACAAACACGTAGCCCTTTCAAACCCAAAAAGGTTGTAAGTTCTTCTAGACCCCTTGAACTTTTACATATGGATTTATGTAGTCCTATGCGAGTCAAATCTCCCAATGGTAAAAAGTACATGCTAGTTGTCGTTGATGATTTCTCTAGATATACTTGGGTTGCATTTTTGAAAGAAAAATTAGAGGCCTTATTTGAGTTTTCAAAACTTTGTAAGGAGTTGCAAACTTTAAGAAATGAGCCCATAGTGTCTATTCGGAGTGATCATGGTAGAGAGTTTGACCAACTTCAATTTGATTTGTTTTGTGCTAAATATGGCATCTCCCATAACTTTTCTGCTCCTAGGACACCTCAACAAAACGGGGTTGTGGAACGCAAGAACCACACCTTAGAGGATATGGCCAGGACTATGCTTTTAGAAAATGCATTACCTAAAACCTATTGGGCTGAAGTTGTTAACACAGCTAACTATATTTTGAATCGTTGTCTTATTCGTTCTATCTTAAAGAAAACTCCTTATGAACTTTTCAAAGGCCGCAAACCACTTATATCTTATTTTAAACCTTTTGGCTGTACTTGTTTTGTTCATAACAATGGAAAAGATAACCTTGGGAAATTTGATGCGCATAGTGATGAAGGTATATTTCTTGGCTATTCCACGAGTAGCAAAGCTTATAGAATCTTCAATAAAAGGACCCAGGTAGTTGAAGAAAGTATACATGTTATTTTTGATGAATGCAATGACGGTGCTTTGAGTGAAAGTGTTGCAGATATAGATCTTAACATCCATGAAGAGAACGAGGAAGGTGATGTTGCTGCTACCAAGAACACAGAGAAGAGGAACATGCAGGAACCGATTCTTAACACTGAAGAATTGGCCCAAGGTGTTGAGGATTCGTCCAAAGCCCTTGGTGTCCAATCCAACAGTGTTGAGACGTCAGAAACTGCTGTAATTGAACCTAACAGGACCACGGAGTCAGATGTACTACAAGTCAATCCTACAAGTGTGACGAATCAAGGAGCTGAGACTAGCAAAAGGAAATTCAAATACTCCTCATCACACTCATTAAAGGATATCATTTCTGACCCTACTTCTAGTGTTCAAACTCGTTCTAAACTTAAAGATCTTTGTGCTTTTCACGCGTTTGTTTCTCTTATTGAGCCAAAGAAGGTAGATGAGGCACTTCAGGAGCCAGACTGGATCATTTCTATGCAAAGTGAGCTTAATGAATTTGAAAGGAACAAAGTCTGGACCTTGAAGCCTAGGCCAAAGCATCAATCAGTCATTGGCACTCGATGGGTGTTTCGAAACAAGCTAGATGAGAATGGTAAGGTTGTGAGGAACAAGGCAAGGCTTGTTGCTCAAGGCTACAATCAAGAGGAAGGTATTGACTACGAGGAGACCTTTGCTCCCGTAGCCAGGCTTGAAGCCATTCGCATTTTATTAGCATTTGCATCTTTTATGAGCATAAAGTTATATCAAATGGATGTCAAGTGTGCTTTTCTTAATGGTTTCCTAGAAGAAGAAGTATATGTGGCTCAACCCCCAGGTTTTGAAAGTTCAGAATTTCCCAATCATGTTTATAAACTTGACAAAGCGCTTTATGGTTTGAAACAAGCCCCAAGAGCTTGGTATGAGCGCTTGTCAAAATATCTTTTAGAAAATGAGTTTAAAAGGGGGTTGATCGACAAGACTCTTTTTATCAAGACCAAAGGAAAGGACATTTTGGTTATTCAAATTTATGTTGATGATATATTATTTGGTGCTACTAACACATCTTTGTGCAAGGAATTTTCTGACATCATGTGCAGTGAATTTGAGATGAGCTTGATGGGTGAACTCAACTTCTTTTTGGGATTACAAGTTCATCAATCCAAGAAAGGGATCTTTGTCAACCAAAGCAAGTACACTAAGGATCTCTTAAAGAAGTTCAAGATGGATCAATCCAAGGCAGCCAAGACTCCCATGAGCTCAACATTGTCTCTATATCAAGACAAGACTGGAACAATGTTTGCATGTGTGCTAGGTTTCAAGCTTATCCAAAAGAATCTCACCTCGTGGCTGTGAAGAGGATCTTTCGATATCTCAATGGCACTAAGGAACTTGGACTATGGTACCCAAAGCAAAAGGATTTCACTTTAATTGGATATTTTGATGCAGATTTTGCAGGCTATAAGGTGGATAGGAAGAGAACATTAGGATGTTGCCAATTCTTAGGAGCATCTTTGATTAGTTGGCACTCAAAGAAGCAAAAATCAGTTGCCCTATCCACTGCAGAAGTCGAATACATTGCAGCTGGAGCCTGTTGCTCCCAAATCCTTTGGATAGCTCAACAAATGCGAGATCTTGGCATTAACCTCAAAGGTATCCCAATTAAGTGTGACAATAAAAATGCCATCTCCATCACTAAGAATCTTGTTCAGCATTCAAGGACCAAACATATTGATGTAAGGCATCATTTCATTAGAGATCATGTTGAAAAAGGTGATGTGTCCATATCTTTTATTTCTACTGATTATTAATGGGCTGACATTTTTACTAAGCCTTTGGCAGAGGACAGGTTCACCTTCATAAGACGAGAAATTGGGATGCTTAACAAGGATGCACTTTCGTAGGGGGAGCTTTCCCTTTACGAAAGATAAATTCTACTTAGTGTCAAGACCCTTGAGAACTATGTCAAGGTGTGTGAACTAAATGGTGGAGTACATATATCGGATCATATATTTTTGGTTAATATCTTTTTAGATATTTAATCAATTATATTTTTATTAAATTTCAAAATTGCCTATTTCTGTGTTTTCCTTAACCGTTAAGATTTTTTTATTTTTAGAACTAAATCTCTCAGATTTTCAGTCCGATTTTTTAAGGGAATATTTGAATTTGAATTTGAAAACCTTTCAAATTAGCAATGTAATGATTTCTTTCCTTGGAACTCCAAACCCGTCCCATCACTCCCTCTACTTAAACCCAATATTGTACCCGATTACAACCCACACTCAGACTTTATCCAAACCCTCTCCACTTCTTCATCTTCAACCTCTCAATCGCCTCTCAAGAAACCCTAACCGATCTCCTCCATGGCACCCAAAACCAAGAAAGCTGTCACACCCAAAAGACTTGGCGCCACCCCCAAGGGACGTCAGGCCACTACTACCTCTCCCACACCTGAACCCGCTCCTCAAGCTATCGTCCCAACTGTCGTCCAGAGCACCATTGCTGAGAGCTCGGCCATTGTTCCGAAAGGCTCTCAAAAGCGCTCTGCGAAGAAGCCGATCAGTGCTAAACAGAAAGGAAAGAGGAAGATTTTGGCTGAGGAAGTGGACGAGGAAGAGGAGGAAGAAGATCTCGACGCCCTCTTAGAAAGAGATGCTGCCAAGGAAGCCGAGGAGGAGGCATTAAGGAAGAAAAAGGCCGATGAGGAGGTCGAGCTTGCTAAGAAACTGGCCGAGGAAGAAGCTGAGCGAATTCGGAAGGAAGCTGAAGCAGAGGAGGCTCAATCCGAGGAGGAGCCTGAGGAAGAAGAAGAAGAAGAGCAAGGGGGATCTAGAGAGGACGAGGAACCTGAAGGTGATGAAGCGGGGTCCGATGAGGACTCGGGGTCTGAGGAAGAGGAGGAAGAATCTCCCTCTCCTTCTCCTCCTCCTCCCCCGTCTCCGAGGAAGCGGAAAGCCCCTGCTGCTGTCAAGCCTCCATCCCCCAAGCGTACCAGGAAGGGCACTGTCAAGAGTCTTGTAGCGCCTGTCAAGAGAGCTGCTCCAACAGTTGCGCGCAGAAAGAACGTAGACCCCCCGGCCTATATCCAGGTAAATCAATCCTTGCCCTCCTCTTGGTTTCAAGATGCTGAGACTGCTGGTAAGTGGGTAGACGAGTTTAGAACTCGTAAGATTAGCTGTTCTGATTTTTTAGATTTTGAGTTCTTTGAAGCTTTGAAGTTACCTTGCATTGAGCTCCTCAAAAAATCCCCAGCCTGGACCCTTCTTAACCTTGAGACTGTCTACTACCCCCAACTTACCCGACTCTTCTACATTAACCTAAAAGCCAAAAACGACACCGATGGTTGGTCTTTGGAGTCTGTTGTCAAAGGGGTTAGAATCTCTCTCAACTCCAATGATTTTGCAGACTTCCTTGGCCTACCTACCCCAGTTCCACCCGCTGATATTCACCCCTCAAAAGAGAATTGCATCATCCTTGCCCGAGCCAAGTATCTCCTACCCGAAGCATCCAACAGCACCTCAAAGCAACTCACCCACTCATCCCTAACCCTTGAGGCAAAAATAATTTTTAACATCATTGTTCGATGCCTCTTACCCCGTCTTAACTCTGGCTCACTCCTTACTGACAATGCTATGGTCCTGCTCTACCGCATCCTAAATGGCCTTGATCTTGATTTGGCAAACACTATCCTTGGAACCATGGCTCATGCCAGAAAAGCTAGAAAAGGCTCTCCCCTCCCCTTTGCTACCCTTTTGACACCTATCTTCAAAGCTTCTGGAATTGATGTCAAAAATGAAGAACAGCTGCGTCATACGGGTAAGTTCGACTCAAAAGGCCTTGAAAAGATTGGCATCACTCAGTCTCCCCAAGGGACCTTGAGTCTTGCCACTCCTTCAAAAGCCTTTCCCACTGCTCCAGCTTTCGATGAACGCATGGACAACCTAGAGTTGGGCTTGGAGGAAGTTCGTCTGGATATTAAGGAGCTGCAGAAGGAGATTATGACGGAGATGAGCGGAATTTCCAAGATGCTGGAGGGACTGTGGACGAGGCTCACTGATGATGCTCCGGATGACTAAGCCTTAACCCTAACCCACCCTATCCCACCCCTGAAACTTGTTACTTTGCTGGTTTTTGGAAACGTTTTCAAAACTTTTGGTGACTTTTTGGTGACTGTTTTTACCTCCGCCCTTTGTTGAAAGACAAAAAGGGGGAGATGATCTGTGGTGCTTAGACTTTGAAAACCTCTACTTAAAGGTCTTGGATGACCTTGGTTTCTGATTTATGGTTTTCGGTTGGATGTTTTCATTCTTTAAAATTTTTGATCCAACATTTGTCTAACCCTTGCAGGTACTTAGTCTGATTTCTATTTTATTATCTATGCTTGACTAAGTTGCAGGGATGCACAGGTTTTGTCTTTCATCAAGGGGGAGATTGATAACTCCCTCCCTTGATGGAAATTGGAATAAATGTTTCAAGGGCTTTGACAAGATGTTTGTGTCAAAGGCCTTGGAGCGTTAACAGTTGATGAAATACAAAACCTATCTTATTTGTCCGAATATTATTTTATCTTATTATATACTTCTGTTATATTATATATATATGTGTGACTAACCTTTTCAGGAAGTATATTCGAGTTTATATCTTTCCTTTGATGTGTATGAGGAGATCATATTCAAAACAGATCATGGCGTCAAAATATCCATATATAGAAGATTGAAGATCAAACTGATTCGAAGGAGCCGTTGGAGATCTGGTGTTGAAGATACTCACGCTCCATGCTCTTATATAAAGGAAAGGAAGGAGAAGACAGAAAAAAACAAGTGCTACACACGAGCTTTCATTCAAGCAAGATCTGTCTTCCAAGTGTCTCTCTACTAAGCGCTCTAGAGTTTGTTGTTTATTTCAAAGCCTTTGAGAGTCACTGTGAGCATATAGGATATATTCATTTAAAGTGTTACTCGAGAGTTTATAACTCGGGAAGTTGCACTAGGCTATTGATTTGTGAGAGTAAGAGGATTGTACTAGATATCTGAGAGAGGTGGGGCTCTTCTAGATTGGTCTAGGACTCCAAGGGAATGTGAGTTGACTAGATTGCAATTGTATAGGAGAGAGGCTTCTCGGTGAGCTATTAGGATCCTAAGCTAAGCGAATCAATAAAGCCTTTGAATCCTAGGGTTGTGGAAGAACCCTAGGCGGGGACGTAGGCCAAGTTGTGCTGAACCTCGTAAACAATTACTCGTGTTCTTTACTTATTTGCTTTACCTTATTTCCGCACTTGGTTCGATTGTCTAACTTTGTGATTCAGGTTTAATCTCAAAGGTTTTGGTACAAGCTCCAAAAGTCTTGAGACTTTCTGCGAAAAACGGGCATACTCTATTCAACCCCCCTTCTAGAGTATTTCTTAATACATTGTTTTTATATTATCGAACCTTCAATGTATCCACACCTCAATATTCTTTAAGTGCATGAAAACTAGCAAACACAAAAGATTAATAACATCATAGAACATAATTGGAATAATCAATGAAATCAGGCAATCATATCCATTCTAGACCTCACAAAGGAGATGTGTTTCACTCTCGCTCAAGTGTTTAGGTTTAAATGTTTACGCTCAAAACTCAATCTTCAAAAACTTAGCTACAAGAGCCTTGCACCAGTGTTCTAAATCTCCATCGCTGGTGACTCTACACACAACAAAAATCATGAGGTCTTTCAATTGGGTTGTAATGGGGCCAAGGTAGAACATATAAGGTATGGAACAATTTTGGTCATGTGGTGCTCATAATCCGGGAACTAAGGAAGCTACCAAATCATAAAACCACTCATAAACTTCTCATACCATACTACTATAATGCCAAACAACACCAATCTCAAGCATAAAACTTTAGAAACCATAATCAACTCATTCCTTTATTCTTTTTTTTTTCTTTTCTTCTTTCTTTTCTCTTTTTTTTTTCTCTTTTTTTTCCAATCATTCATGCTATATCAAATGATTTTCCTTGACTTTTACCCCTAAGTGAATTTTATCCTCCTTAGGTCCCAAGTAATAAATATGCTAGCAAGAATCAAACATCTCATAAATACACCTCAAACATACAATCCACCACTAAAACCATCATCCACAATGTAAATATTCACCAACTATTCCTAAATTCCCGGATGGGGTCAGGCTATCATTGGCTATGGAAAAATCTTGTGGAGCTAAAAAAGAATAGGCAATAGGCTCAAATTGGCTTCAAGAAGAGGACTATACATAAGGTGGGAATAGAGTCAAATAGGGATAATAAAGGTGCCTCAATCATGTTTAAGTCATGTGCAGAAATCATAATATGCAGCCTTGAAAAAGATATCTAAATGCAAGTCAAAGAGGAAGCAATTGAAGAGAGTACACTCAACAAGCAAGATGACTAAATAAGGTGCAGTCCTGAATAGGCCAAAATAAGCTCACCAGGTCATGTCTAGAACTTCAAGATCACCCAAAATTCCAAGATCTTATGTGCTCAATCATTAATCAATCATGCTCACCAAATAGTACAGAAAACATATATCGAAAGCTTCCACAATCCAATCACATCATGGGGCATAAATCTCAATAGATAGAATAGAGGACAAACGGTATCCATATGGGGAAATAACACATAATCCTAACAATGCAATTTATAAATAACTGATTTTTTTTTTGGGGATTTTCTTTTTAAAGACTAACATGCTGATATGCAATATAAACTAAAAACAAAAATAAAAGTGCAAACTAAAAATAAACATGCAATCCTATCATACCATGAGATTCTTCCCCCCACACTTAAATCAGGCATTGTCCTCAATGACATAAAAGACAACAAAAGATAAAAATATGAAGGAAAGAAAGAAAAACTGACTTGTTCACTGCGGTGGTGGAAAGTGAGGAAAGGGAACATTTCAGTCCTGTCAAAGGTCATAGGGCGGCCTGCGAAATTAAGCTCCTCCGCTGCTTTCTCTTCGATGCCTTTTCTCCCTGCAGTGTTAGCTCCCCACAACCGAAGAACACCAAAACTAATCTAATAAAACAAAAGACACAAAGGAAAACAGAAAACTTACCTTGGGTTGCCTCCCAAGCAGCGCCTTTGTTTAATGTCATTGGCTCGACAGTTTCTTTAAGCTTAAAACACTAATTAATCAGACATAGTCAAAGCCCTCAGTAACCTATCAAACTCTTGTGCACAACTACCAAACAAGCATGCACTACATACAAATAAATTGAAACGAAATAATAAAGATTGTAAGAGTTGTTTCGACTTATCGTATGCCTCAGCTTGACTACCCACAGAGGGTATATAATACCACCAATTCAGTTCTATTGGTGGCTTGTTGAAGTAGCAATCAAATGGATCAACGTATTCATCAATATTCTCTCCAGTGCAGAAGGTAAGTTTTACTGGCGCTGTAGCCTCAGCAATAGGCTCTAGATCTGATTCATCAATGGGCGAGCTAGGGATGATCTCGTCAGATGGATTGTTTTCTATCTTCTTAGTGGGATTTTCCACAATGACCTCAAGAGGTGCAACAGAGGTCTCAAGTCTCAACGATTTGAGATACAGGAGGAAGTGACTCATTCTGCGCACATTGATAATTCATGTAGTAGAAAAAATCCCACATCTCCAAGAGTCCCATATCTAATAAACCTCCATCACTCATTTGCTCAGCAAGGCTCCTTGTGTCAGCAGTCATACCATCAAAGATGCATAGAAGCACTTCCCTTCTACTAGCTTGATAACCCCATGAATAAAGATCGTTAATGCACTCCTGCAGTCTGATGAAGTATTGATGAAAACTCTCTCCATGTAACTGCAATAACCTCACCTTCAACATATGTTAGTAGCAAGAGTGCAGACCATGTATGTGGTCCACACTAAGGTTAGCGATTAAACAACACAAGAATTTAATAAGATTTCCCCGGCAACGGTGCCAAATTTGACAAGAGGAAAACCTGTCGTTGTTCTTGCCAAAAAATACTCAAACTCACAACTAGTATAGTGCATAAGTAAGAGATCGATCCACAAGGAAATCTATTAAATTCAAGTCTAATTCTAATTGCTAAGAGAGAAAAGGGGGAGTTTTTAGTGTGAAAAGATCCGCCTTTTAGCAAAGCGGAAGCAGCAAACAAAGTAAATAGGTTGTAGAATTCAGTGGAGAGAAATAGGTTCACCTACAATTTATCACTTCGATTGATGAATTCGATCCTTGTTTCAGCCTCTAGTTCTTGTCTTTTCCTATCAATGTCCTTGTCCAGATCTTAGGTAGATTACTAGTCCTACGAGTCCTAGCAACCCTTATCTCTAAATAACCCTAACACGGTTAAGATTCAACCTAGAGATAGCATTAAGAGTATGAATTAACCAAGGTACACATAATATCAAGCTACGAGTCGATATTCAACATGTATTCAACTTCCTACACATCCAATTAGTCCTACGAGTCCTAAAGGGATATGATTGCCACATGGGTTAAGGTTCGCTACGAGGAATCTACAAAACCCTAGCAATTGAATGAATCTACTCTAACTAGTTGATCAGGCCAGAGAGAATAAAACACATTCAAGCAATTAAGCACAAAGAAGTCAAAACATTGGAATAGGAATAAGAACTAGATTAAGAAACTCACAATTCAACAATCAAAGATCCAAAATGCAGGCGAAACCTCGAGAGTTTAGTTGCTCATGCTCAACAGTGCTCTCAACAATGGAATAAAGTGCATAAGGTTCATGAAATAATAAACTAGAAAAGTCTTATAAAGCCTCTAACAAGTCGGCTAAAGAATAAAACAAAAACCCTAATTAAAGTCCAATTCTAAACGGCGTGTTTTTGCGAGGGCCCCGCGGCCCAGGCCGCGGGGCGGCTAGCTTGGCCGCGGGGCAGCGTTTACTGTTCACAGCGATTTTTCCGTTTCGAATTTGGTCTCGATGTCAACACCAAAGTTGTAGATCTCGAAGAGAGCTTTCCAACGCATGGTTATAATAGTCAATTGGACCACCGAGGCCTCCAGAAAGTGCGAAACAAGTTCAGCATGTCTGGCGACAACTTTTGATGACTTGTTATTCACTTAGGCTCTCGAAATTCGACTCCGCTCCCGTGCTCTTCACTTTTCTTCCTCAACTTGAATCTTCCTTCATCCAAGAGTCTCCTAATTCCTCGTCGGATCCACATTTACCTGAAATTAACCATAAAATTGTATAGATTCCGACTCTTCCAACACCACAGGTGATTATGTAAATTCAACGAAATATATGCAATATTCACAACTAAACTATGCTAAATGCACTCTATTATGCAACACTAAATATGCTCTATCAACCTGTAACATTAAGGCCCTCTCAAAATTAGATTCTTAGAACTCAAGAAGTAAAGATTATAGTTACAAGTTACAACTCATCAAGTCAATCAAAGAGTTAATGGGTTTAGAAACACATACCTCTCAAAATCAGACGATGACTTGCTGCAAAGCAATCAGATTTCCAACTAAAGATTATAATTCAGAAACACATAGCTGTGAGCTTATGGATTGAGAACATTTGATGGCAATTCAGAAACACATTCCAGTAAAGTATACATGATTTCACTGTATAGATCAAGGACAAAAAATTTTTTTGTTAAGATGCTATGAATTCTCCAATAGGAGAATAAGAAAATAAAGTGTCATATCAAAAGAGCATGTAAAGTAGAGAGCGTCATGAGAGATACTTCTATATACAAGATTAATCCAATTAGATGATATTGCTGATAGATTCACTCAGCTTTGAGTAGAGATTATAGAGGGAATTTTGACGAAGTTTGCTATCTCAGGAGTTGAGAACTTGATAGTACTAATTTGTAATTGACAGTGCTATTTGGATTCCCGGGCTGCAATGTACACTGCCCCTATTCCTAGTACAGTGAAGCTGGTTTCCTCATTCCTAGTAGACAAAGCATGGTATACTTCGTTCACAAGTTCTACATTGAAAATTAAGTGGTGATTGGGGGGGTGGAGATAAAGCATGCCTGTTGAAACGTAGTGTCTGGGTTTCCAGCCTTACTCAAGAAAGCGAGTGAAGAAGAAACCAACTTCTCTGCCTGTACAAAGGGATAAAGCAATAAAAATTTGGATGCATCAGCAAGCAAAATGCAAATAGGGTTAGGAATGGGAAAAAAGAGCTCAGACCCAAACTGAAATTTATATACCTCTAAATAGCCATTGTGTATTCTCATTGCATAATTAGCAGCTACATGCTGCCTCTGCGTACCACTGACAACATCATGATGTTGAGAAATTGCTAAAGCATCAGCCAAGACATCAGATTTAGGCCCTTTATCATCCCTACCCTTGAAGTATTCCAGTTGCTTTGCCGCCTATAGTAAAGAGCGATTATTCAGACCGGAAAAGTGGGAGTGTTATTGGCATGTCCATACTCTATAGCATAACCTGATAGTAGACACTCATCATTCTGACATAACTTTTGAAGACCGAAGTAGAAGGCAACAGAAAGCAACCAAACAACTTTTTTTCCCACAAAATGCATATGAGAAATGATCAGTAAAAAATTAAGATCATCGATGGAAAATTAAGATCATCAAAAAGCCCCATTCACAGCTTAATGGATCTCAGTAGATCATGACATGGAAATATCTCATATTGTTGACATTTCAGTTCTAATTCTATCCAGTAAAATTGAAAGAAAAAGAAGCCTACTATATACACCCATAAACAAAATGTTTTTTTAAATCTTAAAGATAGCCATAGGTCCATATCATTTTTAGTATCTATATCATTTTTATTCAGTATCTATATCATTTTTAATACCAAACTCCACCAAATATATGCACAAGGAATTAATTCAGTATCTATATCATTTTTATTTGAAATTCAATAAGCTAAACAAGCTAAACATATATTTTGAATGAATAACATGGCAATCATGCAGAATAGAGAAAGAATTAAGTGAACAAATAGAAAGAACCAAGTCTTTCCAACACCCGAGTTTGCCAAATACTCTTCTGCCTTTCTTTTCCAAATCTGTAACACAACCAATGCATCACAACAGTCCCTTTGCAATTTTAACACCAGCAGCTTTAGCAGCACATTCACTTTACCTACCACATTAATTAGTAGCAGAAAGGCTACCTAGCTCCTTGCCACTCATTATCCTCATGTTACCCTCAAAATTGTATTCAGCTTGTATTGTGCCAGTTGAAGATTTAACTAGAGAAAGCATGGAAAATAAATTAATCCATCAATCATAACCTGATAACAAAATCTTTCGGTGAACTCGCTGGTAAAATAAGTAGTAATTGCAAACCTTGAGTGGGCTAATAATACTTAGTATTACTAGATTCAATCCCATTTTCAGCGAAAAAAACATTTCAATTCCCTAGCCTCCAACTATTGAGCCCATGTATGAGCTTGCTCCCAACACCCTGTATTGAAAAAAAAAACGCTGAAATCTCAAAGAAAAAGGCTATATACACCGCAAAAAAAACCCATAAATTGAAACCCTAAAGCACAAACTCGCATTGAAAAATAATTTCATCTAGGTAAAGCCGTTCACTAACCTCTAAAGAAACCCTAACAGGATGTAGGGTCATGCATTCTGTATGACCGTTTGAACTCATTTAACAGGATGTAGGGAAAAAAAAAGGGGGAGGCAACGGTACGATCGGTGCCTATTCAGCCCTTTATGAAGCACATAAGAGTTGAATAGCCACCAGAAGGGGAGCATATTATGAAAATGCAAAGCAAATGGCGAACCTCCCTTTCGGAAAAAAGGCCAAAAAGATTGGAAAAACAGTGATTTCACCTGCCTGCAAATGTAAGTCTTGCTCGCTCTTTCTGTCGATGTGAGGCTTTATCATTTGGGGATGATGCACTCCCTACAACACCTTCTTGGCGCTTTTTCTCTGCATAAATGCAAGTTCAACATCATGCAACCCAAAAGCAATTAAGATCCGGTTCTTTAGTACATGTTTTACCTATCCTAGCTTTAGCATATCATTTTTCGAGCCTTCCTGAATTTATTTGTGAGTATTATCTAATCTTAATTGAATACAATGCATAAGTCTACAAACATACTGAACAAAGTCCCCTCCCATCTCATATATACCACCAAAACAGAGAGAAACTATATCTTGTTAAACCGTCACCTCTTTGACGTGCAATCTCTTGATCAAGCTCTTCTTTCCACTTTTTTCTGTATCTCTGAATAACTCATGTTGTAGTAACAGATATCTTCTCATAACAATCACAAACAAATTGTTTTGAAGACTATATATGTAGTGAGAAACACGTGTAGCAATGACACACCCGTTACCATACATTGATGGATCAATCAAAGTATGAAACATTTCAGATAAACCAAAACCAATACCAAAAATTTCATACATTTCGAATAAACCAAAACCAAAAAACCTTAAACAAACATTTCTCACACTCATTACTATACACCGATAGATAATTCGAAATTGAAAGCTTAAAATTCATAATTCAAAGCTTAAACAAACAACAACCATAAAAACCCCAAATCCTAATTACTGAAGGAAAAACAATTATAAAAAAAGGACTTTTGACATGAAAAAGAAGGCAGACATCAAGTTAACTAGATTAATGTTTAAAATATAATGAAGAAAAAACAATTATAAAAAAATTCATCACATCAAAAAGAATTATTTATTAAAATTGAGTTGCAATTATTGATATAAATAAAAAAAATCTCATATATAACCTCTAAATCTTAATTACAGTTACTTTGTGAAACAACCGTTGGAGACGTTGGATGAGCGGACGGTAAGGGATCGTAAGCTTACTGCCTCGCTTCGGGTTGTTCGAAAGGTTATCGTGAATCTAAATGACGTGCCTCTGGATAGTGGGTTAGGGTACTTTGGGCCTTTAGAGCATCCAACGACTGATGATGACAACGGTGACGCGGTTGGCACCACTAAGGGTTAGACCATGGTTGAGCGTGTCACCACTGTGGATACCGACACACCTGCTAGGCATGTTACAGATGCATCCCATTACACCTTGGAGCACAAGAGTCCCCCATTCAGACGAGTGGTAGAGATATCAGATGCACCCCCCATGGTTGAGCGTGCCACCACTGCGGATATGAACATACCTGCTAGGCCTGCTATAGATGCACTCCATTACACCTCGGAGCACTAGAGTCGGGGATCTAGACAAGTGTCGGAGGCATCGGATGCACCCCATGACTGCTTGGAGCACTTTGACATCAATGGGTGTTCCACTAAGGATGTTGCGGATGTTGATCCTCACCCATCCACGAATTTGAGTCCCCCATCCAAACGACTGTTGGAGTGATCTTCATCGAGTGAGACAGAGGTGAGGACGTTGAGGAGGGAAACCGAACGAGACCCCATGACACCTTGGAGACAGAGGCGGGGACGTTGAATAGATCCCAACGGACGTCTAAGGAGCAAGAGTAGGGTAACCGAACGAGATGTACCCCATGACACCTTGGAGACAGAGGCGGGGGCGTTGAGGGAGACAAATATCAGGGGACGTCGAAGAAGCAAGAAGAGGGCAATCGAACGAGATGCACAACCTCCAGAGAACCTAAGCTGGAGATCAAATCGGCTCATGCAGTCGATCCTCGCCGATATCATACATGTTGACACAGGTTGCCCGTTGGAGAACGACATCATCGGGAAGAAGAGCTAACAAAAATCACATCGCCGCGAAATTGTGAAAGCATCCATTCAAGGTACAATATCAAATAACAAAAAATCACTTCAATCACGAATAAATGACTTATTTTTTAACTATGACTGTAAAATTTTGAATTGTGTAATAGATGAGGACGCGAGCCTTTCACGGTCCATAAGAAGGATGCATGGTTGGGCAAGATGAAAATTGTGTACAATGAGGTGAGGGAGAAGAAAGAGGTCTGGGTCCAGTTGGTCGATCGTACTCCCTTACCGGGCTTGCTGACTTTGCCGGTTAAGGGCATCGATCATGCATTAAATGAATTGTTCACAGATCGTTGGTGGCCGGAGACCAACACGTTTCACATGCCATCTGGGGAGATGACGATCACCCTGCATGACGTCTACGCGCTCTTTGGTCTTCCTATAAACAGTGAGCGCATGGGGGTCGTGTTTGACACTGCGTGGAGAAAACTTTGCATAAGGAATGAGGCAGATCTTCTGTTACGACGAGGCTAAAACATACATCAAGAATAAGAAGATTCCAATCATAGAGATCGAGTCAAAGTTGATTGAGCTGCGGGCTGACTCTGTGGGATCGTATGCGAGGATTGCATCTGTGTTCTTGTTGTTATTGCTTGGGATCACACTCTTCCTCAACAAGTCTTGTGTATCGGTCAGTTACAAAGTGGCGTTGCTCGTCTACCACCATGGGCGGACTCCCCATATGTCTTGGGGCACCGGCTTGCTTGCCCACTTTTACAGACGCCTCGGAGAGGCATCTTGGGGGGAATCCAAGGGCATTAGCGGCTTCTCAGCTCTATTCCATGTAAGTTTTGTTTGCTTTTATTTGTTTGTAGTTTGGAAAATTGTGTACATTATGCTTAGCAATTTATGTTTATACTTACAATACTGGATTTTGACGTATTTTATGAAGTTACACGGGCATTCATCGTGGAGTTTAATGATTGTGAATGATCAGCGGAAAGCGACCCACCACCGAGAGGAGAAGACTCTCAATCAACGGGGATCACTCTTTTACTACCGTGCTCTATTAGACTTTATGATGGTTACCGAGATACAAATCCATTCCAATAAATTTCTGTTGATCTAAATATATGTAACTGTGCTTAAAATTGTGTAAATAACATGTGATTTGGCAAGCATATCCATTGATCACATACGAGATTTTACTTACATCGTCCTATAGAGGGACGATCAAGTGCTTTGATCTGGAGGAGATGTACCACCTTGGTCGCGTTTTGAGACAATTGGATCGGAGTGATACGATCCCAGTTGAGCACCTCATCCAACATGTGTAGGTCAACATAAATATTACGGGCATTATTTACAGCATTGGGTTCGCCCCTGATACATGCAAGTGTGAGGACCGTGTGAACAACCGATGCGCACTCATCACACATACGCAAAAAAACATCACCCTTTTGATTTTTTAACACCCTACCATTCTCCAAAAAAAAACCAACAAAAACAAAAAACAATGCCCCCGTTCTATCAACCTTTTGATCGAACACCCTACTGTTGTTCTTCGCTGGAGATTTCCATGGTAGTGGTTGAGTTGATAGATTTGTTCTCAGCCAAGATATTTATCGATGAGTGGTCGGGAAGGGTGGGCTCCAAAGAAACTGGTTCCTTGTCGTCCTTCTTAACCGGACTCCCAACCTCAGTCTCCTTCTCCTCCATTTCCGGGCTCCGGCTCCCCGTCGGTTTCAGATTCCTCTGTCTCTCCACCCGATTAATGAAGACGGTGCCGCTGTGGACGGTGATGACCACGTTGGTGTTTCCGGCAGGTGTACCCGAAGGCGGGTACACCTGCCGGACTAATACGATCCCAGTTGAGCACCTCATCCAACATGTGTAGGTCAACATAAATATTACGGACATTAATTACATCATTGGATTCGCCCCTGATACTTGCAAGTGGGAGGACCGTGTGAACAACCGATGCGCACTCATCACACATACAATAAAAAAACAGCACCCTTTTGATTTTTTAACACTCTACCATTCTCCAAAAAAAACCCCAACAAAAACAAAAAACAACGCCCCCGTTCTCCCAACCTTTTGATCGAACACCCTACCGTTGTTCTTCGCTGGAGATTTCCATGGTAGTGGTTGAGTTGATAGATTTGTTCTCAGCCAAGATATCTATCGATGAGTGGTCGGGAAGGGTGGGCTCCAAAGAAACTGGTTCCTTGTCGTCCTTCTTAACCGGACTCCCAACCTCAGTCTCCATCTCCTCCTTTTCCAGGCTCCGGCTCCCCGTCGGGTTCAGATTCCTCTGTCTCTCCACCCGATTAATGACGACGGTGCCGCTGTGGACGGTGATGACCACGTCGGCGTTTCCGACAGGTGTACCAGAAGGCGGGTACACCTGCCGGACTAATACGATCCTAGTTGAGCATCCAATATGTGTAGGTCAACATAAATATTACGGACATTAATTACATCATTGGATTCGACCCTCATACTTGCAAGTGGGAGGATCGTGTGAACAACCGATGCGCACTCATCACACATACAAAAAAAAAAGCACCCTTTTGATTTTTTAACACCCTACCATTCTCCAAAAAAAAAACCAACAAAAACAAAAAACAACGCCCCTGTTCTCCCAACCTTTTGATCGAATACCTTACCGTTGTTCTTCGCTGGAGATTTCCATGGAAGTGATTGAGTTGATAGATTTGTTCTCAGCCGAGATATCAATCGATGAGTGATCGGAAAGGGTGGGCTCCAAAGAAATTGGTTCCTTGTCGTCCTTCTTAACCGGACTCCCAACCTCAGTCTCCTTCTCCTCCATTTCCGGGCTCCGGCTCCCCGTCGGTTTCAGATTCCTCTGTCTCTCCACCCGATTAATGAAGACGGTGCCGCTGTGGACGGTGATGACCACGTCGGTGTTTCCGGCAGGTGTACCCGAAGACGGGTACACCTGCTGGACTAATACGATCCCAGTTGAGCACCTCATCCAACATGTGTAGGTCAACATAAATATTACGGACATTAATTACATCATTGGATTCGCCCCTGATACTTGCAAGTGGGAGGACCGTGTGAACAACCGATGCGCATTCATCACACATACAATAAAAAAACAGCACCCTTTTGATTTTTCAACACTCTACCATTCTCCAAAAAAAACCCCAACAAAAACAAAAAACAACGCCCCCGTTCTCCCAACCTTTTGATTGAACACCCTACTGTTGTTCTTCGCTGGAGATTTCCATGGTAGTGGTTGAGTTGATAGATTTGTTCTCAGCCAAGATATTTATCGATGAGTGGTCGGGAAGGGTGGGCTCCAAGGAAATTGGTTCCTTCTCCTCCCTTTCCGGGCTCTGGATCCCCGTCGGGTTCAGATTCCTCTGCCTCTTCGCCTGATTGATGACGACGGTGACGCTGTGGACGGTGATGACCACGACGGCGTTTCCGGCAGGTGTACCCGAAGGCGGGTACGCCTTTATGACCACCGTCGGGCGGTGGTCGACGGCTACCTCGGGCTCGGGAGCAGTCGAAGTTCACTCGATTGCGGGAACGGGAGTAGCTTGGCCGAACCGAGCGGGATTCGCCGACAGAAGTCAGTTGGCCGATCCGTCGGATTCTCGGGTATGTGGTCTTTTCATGGTCATGGTTGTAGGAACGGGTAGGGCTACTGCCTACTCGTCTAGGGTACGGGTAACGGATTGTAGGGTAGGAGTGTATAGGGTACTGGATTTGGACATATTTTATGAAGTTACACGGGCATTCAACGCGGAGTTTGATAATTGTGAATGATCAGCGAAAAACGGCCCACCCCCGAGAGGAGAATACTCCCAATCAACGGGGAACACTCTTTTACTACCGTGCTCTATTAAACTATATGATGGTTACCGAGGTACAAATCTATTCCAATTAATTTCTATTGATTTAAATATATGCAACTCTGCTCAACATTGTGTACATGACATGTGACTTGGCAAGCATATCTAATGATCAAAGACGAGATTTTACTTGCATCGTCCTATAGAGGGACGATCAAGTGCTTAGATCTGGAGGAGATGTACCACCTTGATCGCGTTTTGAGACAGTTGGATCAGAGTTATACGATCCTAGTTGAGCACCTCATCCAATATGTGTAGGTCAACATGAATATTACGGGCATTAATTACAGCATTGGATTCGCCCCTGATACTGGCAAGTGGGAGGACCATGTGAACCACCGATGCGCACTCATCACACATACGCAAAAAAACATCACCCTTTTGATTTTTTTACACCCTACCATTCTCCAAAAAAAAAACCAACAAAAACAAAAAACAACGCCCCCGTTCTCCCAATCTTTTGATCGAACACCCTACCGTTGTTCTTCGCTGGAGATTTCCATGGTAGTGGTTGAGTTGATAGATTTGTTCTCAGCCAAGATATCTATCGATGAGTGGTCGGGAAGGGTGGGCTCCAAAGAAACTGGTTCCTTGTCGTCCTTCTTAACCGGACTACCAACCTCAGTCTCCTTCTCCCCCCTTTCCGGGCTCCGGCTCCCCGTCGGGTTCAGATTCCTCTGTCTCTCCGCCCGATTGATGACGACGGTGCCGCTGTGGACGGTGATGACCACGTCGGCGTTTACGGCAGGTGTACCCGAAGGCGGGTACACCTGCCGGAAACGCCGACATGTGTTTAGATCTGGAGGAGATGTACCACCTTGATCTGAAGGAGATGTACCACCTTGATCGCGTTTTAAGATAGTTGGATCGGAGTGATACGGTCCCAGTTGAGCACCCCATTCAGCATGTGTAGGTCAACATGAATATTACGGGCATTAATTACAACATTGGATTCGCCCCTGATACTTGCAAGTGGGAGGACCGTGTGAACCACCGATGCGCACTCATCACGCATGTGCAATGGGAGACAATGATGTGGTCAACAACAACGGATTACATGTCTTGGTTCCAAAGACATGGTCATCCTTTCATCTTCAGATCGTCGTTCGAGAAGCAGATTGCCATCCATCAAGGCCTTTGTCTCCCGAGATAAGCGTCTACCATCCAATTGGAGCCCGTTGATCATGCACGTCGCCTGCAGCTCATCATGTCGATATTGTTGGAATACAAAGATCAAGGTGTGCCCCCCGACGTCTGAGCAGCGGAATGACATCATCTCCATCGGGCTTGGTAAGCTTAATCCGTCAGAGGTTGATTTGCCACACACTCTGTCATCTCAGAGACAATAGTTCGCTTCTACTTTGGATAAGTATTTTATAATTCAAATAGAATTCTTGAACAATAGTTTGTTGATTTCATGAAGATGCCTGCAGAAATGTCATGTTGTTGGAGTTATCCAACTAACCATGCTTATGATAGAAGATCATTTCTCTACACTCTTCTTAGGTATGCCCTCTAAGGTTCAACGTAGAACTCTAATGTGATGTTGTTGGAGTTATCTTGAGCAGGTTGAAATTTGACCAGGTATATTTCAGAATTGTATTTTGCAAAATGATATTGATCAATGCATATATTGGGAATTTAGGGCAAGTTTTATTGTAATATAAAATATACATGAATGATGAATAATGCACGAGGGTGGATGAATTGCTAAGTTCATACACAACTAAATCTGACTTTGCTTGGAGGGAGGTTATTGAAATCGCAAAGCACTGAAAGTCGATGGTCAAAATATGTATCATGATCGAGATTAACATACCCCCAAATTAAATCTAAACTAATGGGCATCTCCATAATTGATTTTCCATAATGTATCTCCTTGCCAAATCTCTTTAGCGACAAAAACGCAATTTTCAGCGATGAAAAATTTCCCCGCTAATAAGCATTTCTGTTGTAGTGCTTAAGACAGTCAGGTTTAGAGTGAATTGAAGACGTTGTTAACCAGTTGTCGGTCAAAAATCTGACCGATTTCCCATTACCAATTGACCAAATTAGTCCCGTTTTGAATTTATCAATGAAAGGGGTGAGCTTTGACCATTGCCAAGATGAGTTACCGTGCTTATGATGGTTGAGAATGTTTGTGAGACCAAGATATTTATGAGTGACAAGTCTAACCCATACATTGTCAGACTCAGCCAAAATTTTCCATAATAATTTCATTTGGAGTAATAATTTTTAATGTTTTGTATTTCGGATTGTTTTACAAAAATAAAAAGTATCCGAGTATAGTTTGATGTCATTCATCTTGTCAATAGACAAAATTATACTTTAGGAAAATAAAATACGTACTTGCATTACTGCACTTGAAACCCGGCCGGTCCGATAACTCAAGACCGGAAAATTATTTTGGACCGGATTGAACCAGTGCTCTATATATTTACATTTACTAGTATTGAACCGTGCCGCACGGTGGGTTTTTGCCTTTTAACAAATGAATTGGGCCAGCACAAATATATAAAATGTACAAACCCAATAAGCCCAATTGAAATGTAATTCAAAGATTCAACTTAAAAACAAAAAAAAAAAGTAAAATCCCTTATATATTTGGCGTAAATGTGTAAATGGAATGTGTATATTTAGTAACAACAATGGAGCTGTAAAGCAGCCACAAATCTTTGATTGTCGTATCGGCAGTTGCTCCATGCATGATCATCTGATTCGTAGCTTTACATACCGTCTAAACTACCGCATGTTCTCCCTGTGCCTCACATATCTTGTCCTGTCGTTGTACCTTGGTCTGTCACGGTCTCTTGGAGCTGCTGGCTCAAACCCTTTTTTGCCTCTCCGGTGGCCTTTGGACAATCTCCCCGTTTACAAACAGCTCAGCTGCAATGGTAAACCAAGTTGAATAAATGATGGCATGGTAGATAAGAAGTAGTACTTGAAAAAAGGGTGGATGATCTTTGGAGACACGACGACACTACAGTTTTGACTCAACAATAGACTCAGGAATCAGGATATCCAGGTTGAATTTAAGGCTTCATTTGAAGAACAAGCTGAAACAGAAGTTCAGCGTTTCAGGAGATTGAGATTATAAAATGTCAGTTGTTGTTTCTCCTCGGGCAGATAACAAAAGTTTCTATAAAAGCTGATCGCCTAAATAGACCAAGTTGAACTTCCACCTATCGTTGTATTGGCAATTTGCCCTTTCAACTTAATGACCCTCACAACTGATTCAACCTGATTGTCTAATTCTGGATAAATAATTCAGAACTGCCAAAAATATGCCTTAAAGTTAAATTTCAACTCTAGATCACTGAAAATAACTTCTAACTTCCAGGAAAAAAAAAACTCATTTTATGATGTTAATACAGAAAATTAAAAGGTTCAGAGAATGAGGCATGGTATAAGTGAAGCATCAGATCTTAAACAAGGATATGATCAATGGAGGAATTCAATACACATACCTCCATAATCCTTGTACTCCGGATCAACATATGAATCAGGCAGCACAAACATCACACCAGGTATTGCTACAAAAGAAGAAAACACAAAAGCAAAAGTGAATTACCAGTACCTCCCACAAAAATTCAAATGAATGACACTGAAGTAATAAACATGAAGTGCATACATTCCATCTTATTAGCAGTTTCCTCGTCAATTTCACATCCAAATCCAAGGTATTTCTCACAAGAGACATTGTAAATTGTCTTCTTTGCTTCTTCCTCACTGCATTCATCAATTAACAGAACAGTAATTCACTTCACCAACAAAAGAAGCATGATCAAAATGCACATAATTCCTAACCAACAATTGCAATAAGAGCATGTCTAGTGATTCCCCGCCCCCAAATTCAGAGCCTATCACAGCTCACAAGGTCGGTAGAAGTACGAACAAACGGAAATCATATAACAATAATGAAGGAAAACCTAAAATTTATTCACACATAAACCCAGAAATCATCGTTCTGTTTCCCTTTTCTTATGAAATTACCTCCCAAGGACCTTAGCGAGCGTCTCAATATAGCAATTGGGCATCTCCTGCTTGGTAGCATTTTCACCGCCGGGTTTATCCATAACTATAAGCCAGTGTTTGTGGTTGCAGCCAGGGAAAAGCGGCGAGATGTCGGCGGACGGTCACTGAAGTTCAGGCCAGAGTTCAGCGGCGAGAGGATAAACCAACTTTGAGTATTTGATGCTGTGAACTGCTAGAGTGCTAGTTCTGCAAATAATGTGGGTTGTGATAATGTTCAAATAAAAAAGCTCTCCAAGGGGTAATTATAAACCAAATATTACACCTAAACAAATCAAGCAGATCTTAAAGTGAAATTGCTCAATGATGAGCCAACTAAAAAAATAAACCAAATATTTGAGTAATTATGCATATCAGTTAGTGGGTGGATGTAGAAAGGATTTGCTTGCGCAGTTAATCTTACAGAATTAGCTTATGCAGTTAGTTTCATATGGTCCAGGGACTGTCACATAGAGCATAGGTAATAAAAATCAACAGCTTGAAAGAAAAGTTTTAACAGAAAAATACAAATAAATTCCTGACCTAAGAAAACGAAGAACACTCAATCAAGACAAGCAGCACAACAGGACAATGCATGGAGCTGTAAAAGGAACTTTTTTTGAATCCATGAAAACAAATCTTCATTCTAACTGGTCCTAAACATAATTTCATGATCACCAAAAATGAATGCCCCTTCCTACAATTTTCCAAATTTTCTCATTTAAGGCAGAAGAGACCTACAACCTTTGACCTTGAAATCTAGATCAATAATGAGCCTTGAGTCATTTTTAAGTGAACAAAAAATTAAAATCATTACATCCATATCAAAACATTCAATAGAAAGATTTATATTGAAGCTTAAATACTTGCAGACCTCCAGAATTTTTCCGCAGAAGGTAATGTCTTCATTAGGGAAAGCAAGGCATCTTTCATTTACTTTAGCCATCCTGATTCGAAGACAAATTTTGCAATAGAACCGCCTTATGCAGTATACTCGAAGGGCAGGTTCTGCCAAGCATCCTCGGCCAAGTGAGGCAGAATCGGAGCAAGTCCCTTTACTATGGAAAGAAGGTGCTCTGCGATAACTGTTTGACAACTTCTCTTCCCCACGTGGTTAGCCTTGTTGAGGAGAATTGTGGCGGATAACCTCATGGGGGATATGCACCAGATGGATACCCTTGGGGTGGGTATCCACTGTGCTCGTGCCTGGGCCCGTGAGAAAAGGGACCTTTGTGCTGTTCATCATAGGGTGGCTCATCCGGGTCGACCCGACCCGACCCGAATATTCCGGGTGGGGGTCAACCCGAAGGCCCGGAATTTTTAAAAATGCGACCCGCCACCCGACCCGAACCCGAAATTTGTAATTCCGGGTTTTCCGGGTTGGGTGACGGGTTAACCCGAAAACCCGAGTTTTAAAATTTTGTTAATTGTTACAAAATTAAAATATTTAAAATTAAATAAAAAAGATTTTTTTTTTACTTTTCATCCGCATATTAGTTATTACATATACTCCGTAGTCTCCAAATTAGTTACGTATTACATATAAACGTACTATTCTTAGTCTCTAGAAGCTACTGTAAAAAAAAAAAAGTATCTCGAAGCTACTATAAATTAGTTACGTATTACATATAAATTAGCTACTATAAAACAAATTAAACCAAAAAAAAAGAAGCTACTGTAAAACAAAATTAAAGAAAGAAAAACAAAAAAAAAGTTACTGTGTAATATGTTATATGTATATACTCCGTATTTGGCTGTTGGAGCCACACACAAAAAAAAAAAAAAAACCGGGTCAACGGGTCAGACCCGAGACCCGCCGGGTCTGACCCCGACCCGCCCGTTGACCCGGGATTTTCTAAAATTCAACCCGAGACCCGACCCGTGGGGGTCTCGGGTCAACCCCAACCCCGTGTTTTCCGGGTCGGGTCGGGTTTCCGGGTCGGGTTCATTTTGAGCCACCCTAGTTCATCATGCCTGGCCTTTCCTCCTCCCATGGTAATTTGAACAACCTAAGGATCGCCGCATAGAGATGAGTCACTAACAGTTGATCTAAATCGGAGGAAAGAAGGGTAATAAATCCTGAATCAGAACAAAAAGTAGGCATAACATGTTAAAAAGATGCATTAACGCAAATATATGTCAAATTTTGCTGCTTGGTTGCCAAATTATTGCAGCTGACTTTAATCACAACTTTTTCCACTAAGAATCCACAAACCCAAGGCCTATAAAAAGAAATTTATTTAAAGTATGTAATAAATACGTTTTTATTTTCCTCATTTCTATCCAATCCTGATGTTGCAGCGCTTCTCATTGTTTTGATATATAGAATGAGTGCTGTAGAGGATTAACCCTGAATCACTTCTAGAAAGTCAAAAGATTGGCCACCAATATAAATCAACGGTCCAAAATGTGCGCTGTCATAACTGTTTGACAATTTGTTGAGATCGTGTTGTGTTAATTTGAGGCAATTTTGACCAAGGAGCGAAGGAAGTTTCAATCATCTACACTCTCAGATTAACACCCGAAGCTCCAATAATAACACCAAAATCAGGACAGGAGAAGAAAGATTGGATGCAAAATCAAATCCCCTAATAACCCTAATCCGATTCATTAACATACAAGCTTCATCAATCGCATGTTTATGTACAAGTCTAATTCGAAATCAACTTTAACCTAATTCTGAGAAGAAAAATTAGATGCAAAATCAATTTAAAGAAATAAAAATCAAATCCCCTAATAACCCTAATCCAATTCATTAACATACAAGCTTGAGCAATCTCATGTTTATGTACAAGTCTAATTCGAAATCAATTCCCACCTAATTCGATAGTGGTAAATCATAATTAGAGAATCAAAACAGAAAGTAAGAGAGAGCTCTAACCTTGAGTTCCTCGACTTCGAATCCGGAAATTGGACGACGATAAATAAGAAAGGAGGCAGATGGAGCGACCCTGAAAACGGCTGGAGATGGGGGAGGAGGGAGAAGGTGACGCGAGAGGGAGATGGCGAACGGACGAGGATAGAGAAACAGCGAGCGGTGGGTAGGCGGTGAAAGGGAGTAGCTAAACGCGGTGAAGAGAGCAGATAAGTAGATGAAACTTGCAGCCGACACCAACGAGGCAAGATCTTATACCCCAAGATGTTGTTGGAGAAATGCATGCAGAAAACATGTGGGTTTGTGTAAAAAGATATTCAAGTAGAGTGATTCACATATTGAACTCTTCTAGTGCTGATTTATGTGGATAGAGATCCACATTTATATGTGGATCTCTATCCACATATAAGAAACCTATGGTTACTTTTCGTACATGCTCTCGAAATAGCACCCATTCATGACGAAACCAGAATGCGGAAATAATATATGAATCAAAGCAGAGATAATCTACAGAAATAAAAAACGCTCACATTCCAATACGTCTTGCTTCCTTCTCAAGGTATAATCACATTCCAATACGTCTAATACCAAATGCACAAATACAAAAGTCTAACATCCATTGTGACTCCTTTAGGACCACTGAAACGGGCATCACTTGGTTTCCCATCTATATGTCCGGTCTTACCCTCAAACGATCCTGCCACTAATCTCGCCCTACTATCTGTCTCAATGGAGAATAAAAAACCCAATTAACTCCCTTTCAAGTTTCAACCATACCAAATCAACAATCATATAATCAGTAGCCACCCAAACTACTTCCATCAAGACATCAGAAGCTCTCAAAGAGAAATCAACAGGGCTTGCAAAAATTTCTGTTTATACTTACAAAAGCAGTTCTTGGCAATTGATAATTTAACGACATATGATCATTACAAGCACAACATAATGAATAAAAAGGCATAACAAAAGCTGATAATGTAGGGATGGAGAAGCGTACATTGGGAGAGAGGTGGAGTAATTCTAACAATGTTGCTATTCTCAGCATCAACAGGGAAGATCTCCCCATCTACCAACGGGGCTAAGGTTGCCTGAAATTGAGGATTTCAGTGAAGAAATCTCAAATTCCCATTGCCAAGAAAAACCACTCATTTGCTTGTATGATGAGAGGCAACATTACCCCAATTTCCGTGAGTTTGCAGGACAAAGTAAAAGCAGCATATAATAAATAAATGAATCAACAATCTGAAGGTTATAAGACTTTTAATGCATTCAAGACATTAAATTCCCAAATTAGCTGCACCTTCAAAAGTTAGAAACACAAGGAAACTAAAAAATCTATCCAAGTGCAAACATCAAACAGTGGTACTGAATCAAGCTAGCAAACGATCCTGGACTTGAAAGAGAGCCACCGAAAAATGAATGATTATTCAAGTAACTAAGTATGACTAACTGGATAGGGATCTGATATCTCCAATAGACAACATACATACAAACAAAATTGGACTATTAATGTGAAATAGGATGCTTTCATTTCACAGGCACGAGCAAATGAACAGAAGATTATACTCCACTCACTTCAAGAAGAAGAAAAAATGCTCTATAGAAGATCAATTAAAGAAGAGAATCAAACATTTCCTTTTCTTGCTCCTACTTCCTTTGCTTGAACTGACAATGAAACCATCTTAGTACAAATGCTACTCTCTTTGACTACCACTAATGCCATATATTTCACCTGCAAGAACAACATCACCAAAGAGTGATTCAAACAATTCAACCCAAAAAAAGAAAGATTTGGTTTATTAATATTAGAAGCATAGAAGAGATTGAACTTGAGCATACAAAACTTTAAACATCACTTTCTTCAAGCAAGATGGGCATTTGTAATGCTTGATGTTCTCTACCTTGGCTGGGGTAATCTTCACACATTTCCCGTGGTCACAGCCTATCCAGAACTCCTCAGGGCTGTAATTTCCCCCATAAAAGCCGCAGAAGCTGTCACCCTGTTCATCTTCATCGTCCTCGAAGCCCCCACCGGCCGGCTTAGGGTTGTTGGTTTTCATCTGCCCATCACTTGACCTCTGTGAAGACAATAGAAGAATGCAATTTCAGTTCCTGAAAAGTCCATTCTTAGAAGAACCGAAAAGCGATTTGACCTTCAAGCAGATAAAATGAGCAGTGGACAATGGACATGCTTTTGCCTAGAACTAAAATTGATCAAGATTCATACAAAAGCAATATGAAAGGAATCTTAAATTACTTCAAATTACTTGCCAAAAAAAAACATATATTTCTAGTCTATAGTGTATGGGCAAATGATAAGTGAATCAAGACAAAGAATAGAACACCTTAGCACTGCCCTTAGATTTGCTTCCACGGTCAACACTGGGCTTGTCTTTTATAGGCTTTTTCTCTGATACGACATCAAAAACTGTAGGCAAGTCGTTATCAGACTAAAAAGTTGCTTCCGACATTTCCCAAAAAAGAGAGATTACTTCTAAGCATAAGCATGTGTTAAACAAGGCTTACATTTAGTGGCATAACACATCCAGCATGAGTTGATCACAGTTTCTTCACTGGATACAAATTAAGAAACATATAAGGAAACTTGAAAGGAACAAGCTGGGATTATTTTTTCTCAACCATAAAATTTGAGCTGCCAATTTAATCATCCTAAGTTGTATTGAATAGGTTGTGGGACCTAATAATTGTTTGCCATTCATATTCAGCAACGCAATTATACGCTAAAGTTCATCAGTTCTGTGTATACTTTTATCTCTGAGAAGAAAGATGACCTTTAAAATCTAGTAGATGACCTTTATTATAAAAAAACCATCCGATTCGATACAATTCTTATGTTCTTGAAAGACCTATGAAGTTTCTGCCAGAGGACCTGATCGTTTTAAAGAAAACTGATAAGCACTTTCATTAGTTATAAATATCTCCATTATTGCAAGCCATAAAGTTAATGGGGTGTATGGTATACCTCCTCTATGATATCGGCCAATCCGGCAGAAAAAATGAGAACAGGAACATTTTTCTCCTGCATAAACAAAACCATGGCAAAGATCATGATGGTATGCAAAAACAGTGAAATAAAAGTACATGTTTAAATGTTTAAAATGGGTGAACATAAGGATTCTTCTGCATCTGTCTCTGTAAAAAAGGTTTTAGAGGTGCAAAACAATAACATAATCAAACTATCAGTTCAGATCTAGCAGTACTGAAATGCAAAGCGCAAAACATGTCCTCTATCGCTCAGCTACACAAGGCACCTAGACATGGCCACGAGTCACGGGTCGGGCGGGTCGACCCGTGACCCGCCGGGTCGGTGACCTGCCGGGTCAATGACCCGCCGGGTCAGGGTCCACAGGTCCAAGGGTTGACTCGGGTTGAGGGTTAGGGTTAGGGTCGGGGAAAAGATAACCCGTGACCCGGCGGGTCCGACCTGGTTCGACCCGCCGAGTCAACCCGCCATTTTAAAATATTTTTTTTAAAAAAAAATTATTTTAAATAAAATAAATTTATAATTATTATATGTAAATTATATAAATTATTCTTAGAATAATTCATAATATTACATAATGTAATATGCAATGGCAATGTGAGACTTAGCACCCCCATGCTTCTCCTTTTATAGACTTAGCACCCCCCTTTACTCTAGTTTTCAATGTGGGACAAGAATAAGGGTAGAAACTAGAAACTAGAAATTACACCATGTCTTCAATCTCTATCGTTCGGTTTTTAATGTCAATCCATACTTATAAATTTTTATCATATACAAACACTAGTACTATACTTTATATAAATATTATTTTAAAAAAATTATATTTTACCTATCAATTATGAAAGAAATAACGAACGGGTAACAAGAAAGTGTGAAGTTCAACAATATACCTTAAACATTTGTGTTATTTGGTGGATCCACTATTAAATCATTCTATATCATACTAAGTTAGGAGTCTTTATGATATAATTTCAAATAATACAAATATTATTTTTGATAAAGCCGTTACACTTGTATAGTATCCTTAATGTCGAGTTTTCGTTTATTTTCAAAATGATATAGAACTTCGGATTTTCAAACACAAGAATGAAATATAATATTGGCAATACTTTTTCAATGTGTCTTTTCATGTACGTCATAACAAGCAACCCAAGTATGTAATTCTAATAACATCATCATTAAGTGTATACACAACATGTGACTAATTCAACTTTAAACGAGAAAGTTTAACATATCTATATGAAGAAGAACCTAGATTTGAAATCATTGATCAAGAAATTAACATAATAATGCAAGTAAAATAAAATACTTGTGATTGATTAATGGATCAACACAACTATCAATTAAATTAAATAGAAAGATTAATCCAACATAACTTGATATATTGTATCATGATGTTTCATCACTATGTGTTATTCATTTCATTAAATCCTAAGAGGTAAACACTTTAATTATATTATTATATGTTACATCATATAATCCAAATACTTAAATTACATTATATTCCACCATATAATCCAAAGACTTTAATTACATTACATTTTACATCATATACTTAAATATCAATTTCTCACATTTTATTTCATTACTCATATTTCTGTCCCACATCGAAAGTGGGCTACATACCTCTATTTTCTCTATATATTGATCCTCATACCCTACTTGTCATTCCCACAATCCAACCTTTTCTTTCCCACATCTAAAGTGTGATGAAATGATGGGAGTGGAATGAAGATATCTATATATATCTTCCCACATACCATGTTTTGTCAACCTTAAATCTTTCCATTTCGAAAGTGTGGTGAAAGACTTGAGTTGAGTTTTATTTTGGGTTTAAAACAATTTTTTTTTTAAAAAAAAAATGGTTGACCCGGCGGGGTCGACCTGCAAAACTCATTGGGTACCCGATTTGGTGCCACGTGGCCGACTCGGCAGTCCGACCCGCTGACCGTCGACCCGCCGGGTCACCCAACCCGCCGACCCGTCGACCGTCGACCCGCCGGGTCACCCAACCCGCCGACCCGTCGACCCGCCGGGTCACCCAACCCGCCGACCCGTCCCAACCCCGGGTCAGGGTTAGGGTCACCCTCCCCGGGTTGTCGACCCGGCGGGTCGGACCCGTGGCCATGTCTAAAGGCACCCCATATACACTTAAACTTCTCTCTTTGAAATCCAAAAGGAGATATGATTTTTTACCTCTAGTATCTCATAAAGTTCAACTACACCTTCTCTTAAAGCAATTCTTGAATCAGCCACAGATTGCCTTATAGCATCATATGTAAGGCCTCCTTCAATGAGAAAAAAGTGGGTTTTCTCCCACCTGCACAAATATCACATAAAATAGGTTTCTGAAACCAGCTCTTCTTCTTCTCCAAAGTGGTTGTGAAGGCAAAAAGGGAACCATCCTAAAGATTACATTGAGCATTATTGCTTGTCAACAGAAAAAATTACATACCATTCTTCCATGAGTTTTGCCTTCTCATCAATGGGAAGAGTATGAGAAATTTCCAGTGGATGATAATAGTCATACAATTGCTGCCGCTTCATATCATACTTGGGATTACCCTGTTGCAGAAGCTGATAGCTGCCTACAATTTACAAATATAAGCCTTCCCATCAAAGCAGCAAGCAAAGAAAATATCTTTAGGGCAAAACACGTCACAAAAGACAACTTACTGTGGCCAAAGAGGGCACAGTAATGCTTGTAAGAACATACTATAGTAATAATTTCTCAAGTGAAAAAACAGACACACCATGAAATCTTGTGCTTTAAAATCTAAATAAGAAAAGGGCAAGTTTACATAATCGGAAAAAGTCCCACGCATAAGGAAAAGGGAGGGTACCTTGCTGGGTGACCGTGAAATAGAGATGTATAGGACCAAATTCGTTGAAGGTCCCTTCCCGTTGATGAACGTTGAGAGAATAGGTCGAATTGGAGATGAAGACTCGAATGGCCGGGTCAATCTGCCGTAAAAAATCCCCAATTTCATGGGATGGCCATTGAAGATCAAGGCGAAGACTCCAACAAATGCGGGTGGAGACAGTGGGTAATAATTGACAAACAAAACCCTATCCAAAGATCAAGACCGATGAATAAGGCAGTGCGAAGAGGGAGATATCCGCAAAGTGACAAATACTAACCTGGATAGGATTCCCCTTTGAGAATTGAATTGAGAGGCACCGGTCGTCGGAGAAGTCGAGACATGAGGAGAATCGTGATGACAGAGAGATGAAGATGGAGAAGAATGGAGCAGAAGCGGTGAGAAACACGAAGCAGAAAGAGATGAAGAGGAGAACAATAAATCAAAATCGAAAAGCAAAGGAAGAGATGAAGAAGCAGACGCACGATGAGAGACAGAGACGCGAAGAAAGAGTACGAAGAAGAAGCGGTGAGAAAAAGCGGCTGCAATTAGATGAAAAGACGGAAAAGGTCATTAAAACAAAAAAATAAATATTTTCAAATTCCATGTTTAAGGGGTAAAGTAGACATTGCATAGTTAAAGAATTGTGAGCCGTGGATAATTATACATACAGTGAGAGCATCCCCAAGAGAAGCTCCAAAATAGAGAAAAATGGAAAATTTAGAGAAAATGATGGATTTCATGGTCCAACAGCTCCTCTATATTGTTTTGTAAAATAGAGAAATGAGGAGAGAGTAAAAATTTCTCTATATTTAGAGAAAGAGAAAACCCTCTAAAATTAAATATTTTCATCAAGTCCCGTGCTAAAGTCATAAATAAGATTTAAATGAGATTTAAAATATAAAGCTTAGTTGGAGTTATAAATATTACGGAGTATATAATATATGAGACTAAAATGATATTCAAAATATAAAGCTTTGTTGGATTCATAATTTTCTTATACTACTATAATTTAATATGTATTATAAATATTATATAGTATGAACTTATAAAAAAAATTAAATAAAAGGTTGATATTTTATAAAGTTTTTGTCATCCTTAAAAACCATACATGATTAGTAAATGAAAAATAATAAAATGAAGACATTGATATTTTCAACAAAATAAATGATAATAATAAATAAATCGAATTATTTATTTGATGGGATAAATATCGTACAAGGTACGAAAACTATATTATTTACCTAAGGTTTAAAAAATTCATTTATTATATTATGAAATTATGCATTTATTATAATATATTATGAATGCAAAAATCTGTATAATAGAGAAACTGTTGGAGTTGGAGGATAAATATTTTAGAGATTTTGGTGTTTTGATCTCTATTTTAGAGAATTTTTACATGAACTGTTGAATCAACGTCCAGGATTGTAAATACTTTCCTCCATCTTTATAGTAGTATAGATATAGAAGTATAGATATAGATTTTTGGGTTTTACAAAAACCCTAATACGTCTAACTCCCCCTCCCTCGTCCCTAACCCGCTCTCTCCCTCTTGTTGCTGCCTCATTGTCGACTCTTGACTGTCGGCGTCGCATGCTCGCCGCCCACCTTGTTGCTGCCTCATTGTCGACTCGACGCTCTTAATCTCTGTGCGATCGTGTGGTTGGTCTTCTCTATCCTCTCTCCTCTCTCTGGAGTTTGGTTGAATTCATTTTTTTTGAATGTTGCTTGGAGTTTTTGTGCAATTTTCCCACTTTGACGGTACTTCCAAATTTCCAATGAATGAATAAGAATTCGCGAAATCGGACTGAATTAATAGGGCCAATTTGAGCTTTAGGGTTTAGGCCTTACCGATTGGGTGTTTTTGTTTATTTGTTTCAATGAATTGGGTTGTAGTAAGTAACTGTGTGTGCTTGTGTCTATATTTTCACCTGCCGCCACCTTTAACCTTGCCTTGTCGTTAGCGTTTATATGGAATTCGCTCAATCCATCGAATTCAAGCGAACTAGTTCGGTTGTTTGGTTTGTGTCTTGGAGATGGAGCACGTGTCTGTAAGTTCTCAAGCTCACCCTCCCTCTGCTGTTTCAGGTTGTTTCCGTGCTTCTTAGACCGTCAACAGCTGCCCAACTCTGGAGCTCCTGAGATTTAATTGCCTCCTCTCAAGACTCAATTTATTTATAGCTTGGAGGGGTTTTCCAAGTAGCCACCATGGGAGGTGCACGAGCTCAATTAAATAAAGCTCATAAAACTCGTTTTGCTTCAAAATCTACTCGCAACGTTCACAAAGTATCTGAAAAAGGTAAATTTCTAGCCAAATCTGTTGCACCTTTTGTCCTCAATTTGTCTTCCTGAATTATTTGTTTGATTATAATTGGTTTACCACTGAATTAGCTAAGCCTCGAGGTTCAAAGTCTGTGGGCAATGTCCTTAAGGGTGCCCGTGATGCAAGGTTGCAGCGGAACAAGACGGTATCATCTGCAACTATCATGCAATTGATGCCGTGTATGGCTAAATGGACTGTTTGATATTTTGGTTCCACAGTTTATCTCATAATATCTTTTTCACCCTTTCAGTTAAGAGACCAAAAGAGGGCTGCCCTTTTGAACGAGAAGAGAACTATAAGTGGATCCTCAAGTCCTCCGTGCACACTTGTGAGTATGAATGTTTGTGATGATGTTTAGATGTTATATATATTTTGGATGATGTAAAGTAATCAATGGCTGACCCCCATTTCAATGTCTACAGGTTCTATTTGGTCTTTCTGCAACTGTAAATGTTAATTCATTGGAGCATGATCTGTTGGCGTCATTATCTCCTGGAAGGGGTGGAGACCTGTTTCCTACTGTGGTTTCTTCTGAACACAAATTGAGGTTTAGCGTATGTCTCTTCACATGTTGCTATCGTATCTTCTTTTGACATCATGGCCTTTTAATAGCGTTAGTTTTGACATGATGCCTTGTATGGATAAATTATTTGGGATTCATCGCAATCCCATTGGTTTTTCTTACGGCCTATGGGTGTCCATCTGTCCCACTTAGATTGCTAGATCAAACTGCTCTATTTGTTGATTTGGAATTAAATATCTAAACGTTTTTATGTTTCATAGTATATAGAAGTCGTATCGCAATGACTTACACTCATGAATCTCTACTAGGTACTCAAAGCTCCATATGGAGATCTTCAGTCATGTATGGAAATGGCCAAGGTACTGAACTCTTTATTCCCTGTCCCTCTCCTCTGTTGAGCTAGATTCAAAAGATGTATTTGTTTTTATCTATAATTTTTTTTTAGTTTTATAGTTTTATGATTTTACACATGCTTCTTTGTATTGTAGGTTGCCGATTTAATTGCTTTTGTGGTATCTGCAAATGGAGAAGGAACTTCTAATTATATTGATTCTTTTGGAGATCATTGCCTATCTGTTTTCAGATCTATAGGTTTACCAAGTACTGTTGTCTTGCTACGTGTAAGTAATGGATTGGTACCATGTACATTTTAAAGTAGGAAAATTGGTGGATTACATTACGATTGATCAACTATTCTTTTTTGCACTTAGGATTTACCTTCTGATCTGAAAAGCAGACAGGAATTGAAAAAGGACTGTACTACCAATCTGTCTGCAGAATTTCAAGAAGACTGTAAGTTCTTTTTTGCAGATACGAAGGATGATATCCTTAAGGTAATTTGTAATCTGTTAAATATGGTGTTTTCCAGAAGTTATTAGTTGAGAATAGGATATAATTGGAGTTTCATAACAGTCCTGTAAATTATCCAGATCTAATCTACCAATTAAAATGTGTTGCAGTTCATGCGGCTTATGAAAGATCAAAGAACAGTCATTCCTCACTGGAGGAATCAACGATCTTATGTATCTGCCTCAAAGGTTTTAAACCCTCTTTCTTACTCTTTCTCCATGAAAGTACAGACCACCATTTTGTTTGAATTTTGATAAGGTGGTACTTTATTACCTATTATGAACGCAAATTTTGAAGGAAAACTTTTTCCTACACGTTAAGGCTTTTAATTTTTCTTTGGGAGTGTGGGTGGGGGGCTTGGGTCTGTTGAATTGAAGAAAATAAACATGTTTTTAATTCATCTACTTCTCTCCTAGTTACTTTAATAATACTACCGATGTCTCACAATACATGTCATTTTGAAGGAAAACTTTTTCCTACACGTAAGGCTTTTAAATTGTTTTTTTTTGGGGGTGTGGGTGGGGGGCTCGGGTCTGTTGAGTTGAAGAAAATAAACATGTTTTAATTCATCTACTTCTCTCCTAGTTACTTTAATAATACTACCGATGTCTCACAATACATGTAATTTTAGCTTGTTGGGTTTTTCTCACAATGCACATCGTTTTAGCTTTTTAATTCTTAAAATATACAATAACCCTTGTCAATCATATCAATTTCAATTTATAAGGCACAATTTAATGAATAGTTTTCATTTCCAAGACAACTTTTATAATTTTCTCTTCTATTAGTGTGCAGGAAAAAAGTTTTCCTTCAAAAAATGATTGATTAATACAGAGTATAATCTTAATAAGTGTGACAACTGACAAATCCTAAAATAACATTAATTGTGATATGGTGGGAGAAGTTGCCTATTTACACCAGGCGAGTGGGTATTGGGTAATAATATCTAGGATGTATTTATCTATTTTTGTAGCTGTGTTGACAACTGACAAATCCTAAAACAACATTGATTGTGATATGGTGGGAGATGTTGCCTATTTACACCAGGCGAGTGGGTATTGGGTAATAATATCTAGGATGTATTTATCTATTTTTGTAGCTGTGTTGAACTTTACTAATTTTATGAGCTGAGCTCTTTCCTCAGCTGCCTTAGTATTTTCTTTTCTTGTAATGTTGCAAATTCTCTGTGCATGTAAACGGTAAACCCTTCTTTTCCCAACCTATTTTGGCTTTTAATTTATTACGCTTTTAGGTTGATTTGGTCCAAGATGAATCTGATCCTGGGAAATGCACCCTCCTTCTTAGTGGCTATGTTCGTGCTCGTAATCTTTCAGTAAATCAACTGGTACTCATCTCAGCTACTGTAAATTCTATAATGTATTCTTGGTCATATTATGAGCATAAGGTTGCTCCTCTATGTCCATATGGGGATGTGTATGCTGACTTGGAGGGGTATTCTATCCTTCGCTAGGTACATATTTCTGGAGCTGGAGATTTCCAACTTTGCAAGATTGAAATATTGAACGATCCCTTTCCCTTGAATAAAAAAAAAGGACATAATACGATGGATGCAGAAGAAGCAAATGATGGGCAGGTAGTCATATTATGCCATATTATTTTCCTTGCAGAAAGCCAGAAAGTATACTTTTTATGCTCTTTCTTTTTTGATTTTTTTTAAAAAGATTTTTTAATTAATGAAGGTTAAGATCAGGTGACTTTAAGATTATTGAGAAGATGGAATCAAAAAACTTTACATACAATACCAATGTATAGTTGCTTGAAGAAAGCATGTATTTCGGTTTACAACTATCATCAAGTCGAAGCAAAAATTTGTCAGGGTTGTTCATTAAGTTTTTGGAAGTTCTTATTAAGGAGTTGAACCAAAAAGTTCTTGTTAAGAGGGTGATGATTAGTTCCTAAGACCTATACGTTTTCATTCCCGGATGGTAGCTGCTACTTCTATATTATAATCATGAATGTTCTTAACTTGGTTATATAAGTCTATTATTTCATTAATTTTCCATTTTTTTTCTTGAATGCTAGGTGATTCAATCTTTAGTACCTGATAGTACACAGCAAGGTTTGCGTGTTGAAAATGTTCCAGATCCTCTTGCAGGCGAACAGGTACCTTGGATGGGATCTAACACTACACTTATGTTATTATTTATTTTAGGGAAATTCCGTCTGGTATCCCTGTGTTTTGTGCAATTCCGGATGGTGTCCCAAAGGTTTTTTTTTTCCGTTTGGTACCCCTAAGCTTTTGTAAAATTCCGGCCCGTGACCAAAGTTGAATGTAAATTGTTTAGAACCTTCAACTTGCCGTTAAGTGTGTTGATTTTTAACCAAATTAATCCATTAACCTCTTTTAAATCTAATTCAACCCAATTTAACCCAATATAATATTTTACAAGTGGATTCAACCCAATATAATATTCAACCCAATTTTTTTTCCTCAAAAAAAAAATCAACCCAATTTAACCTATTATTCAAATTGAAATATTTATTTAAACAATAGGTTAAATTGGGAATAAGACATTTTTTTTCCTCAAAAAAAAATTCAACCCAATTTAACCTATTACTAGTCTTATTACCCGCGTGTTACGCGGTATTTTAATAAATATTATTTTATTATATATGTTGTCTTTAATTTTTTAATTAAATTATTTCTAGGAAATCAATATAAAATCCATTAAACTATTTAATTAAATAAATAATATTATTAACAAATTTAAAGATAAAAATAAATAAAATTGTGTTGCAACTAATAAAAATGTATAAAGCTTAATAAAATAAAATAATGTATCCTATTATATTATTATTTAATAATTCAAGTTTAGTCTATGGCCCACTAATAAATTTTTACATTAAAAAACAAATGTTTTTTAAAGATATGGATAATTATTTATATTATTATAAAATTTAATTTGAAATTACAAAAAAAATCATTCACTAATACAAGTTATCTCAAAAATTTTAGAATTGTCCATTGTTTGATTTAGTAGTAAAATATAGTCAAACTTTATCATATATGATCATATATCAATATAACTATGAAAACAGAATGTACATAAGACATATGATAGAAAAGGTTTAATTAAACTTTATGTATTTTATACTCCCTCCGTTCTAAAATATAAGACCGGTTTTTATTCCAATTGAAATATTTATTTAAACAATATAATACTAACCCACTTGTTAAATATTGTATTTTTTAAATAAATATTTCAATTGGAATAATAAATATTATATTGTTTAAATAAATATTTCAATTGAAATATTTATTTAAACAATATAATATTTAACAAGTGAATTAGTATTATATTGTTTAAATAAATATTTCAATTGGAATAATAGGTTAAATTGGGTTGAATTTTTTTTTTTGAGGAAAAAAAAATCGGGTTGAATATTATATTGGGTTGAATCCACATGTAAAATATTATTTTGGGTTAAATTGGGTTGAATTAGATTTAAAAGAGGTTAATGGATTAATTTGGTTTAAAATCAACACACTTAACGGCAAGTTGAAGGTTCTAAACTTTTACATTCAACTTTGGTCACGGGCCGGAAATTTACAAAAGCTCGGGGGTACCAAACGGAAAAAAAAAACCTTTGGGACACCATCCGGAATTGCACAAAACACAGGGGTACCAGACGGAATTTCCCTTTATTTTATTTCCCCCTCTTATGCTGCTGCCGCTGCATTTGCTTTTTTCAGCACTTACTGTTAGTTGCAATTAACAGTCAGTGCTGAAATTTATTGACATAGCTGAGTTATTATTTTGCACTAAAACTTTGTATGTATTTTTCAATTACATTTTCAAATGGGGTGCGGTTTCCTTTTGTATTTGCAACTGTTTAGTGGAGGAAAGTGTTATTGGATAGTAGGGTATTTCATGATGCCTAGTTTTCTGTAGTAGTGTGTACTATATTTTTCTTGATAGTTCTCACCTCAGCATCTCAGATATAGTAGCGTGTACTATTTTTTTTCTTGATAATGATAGTGTACATTTTACCTGGTTAGCTGTCATTTCCCTTACTTTTCATTAATGTCTTCATCAGACATGGCCCACAGAAGCTGAGATGGCTGAAGCTGAGAAAAATGAAAAGCAGAAAATACGCAAGAAGAGGTCTGTTCCGCGAGGCACTTCAGATTATCAGGTTTTTAACTTAATTGTTGTGCTGATTTTATTTATCAAACGGCTGTCTTTTGTTTTATTTATTTATTTTTATCCTGGTTAGTTTTTATTTTACTTGGTTGAGTAAAAGTGGGTTGCTATTTTGATGGCAAATATTAAATTTTCAGGCTGCATGGATTGTGGATGGTACTGATGAGGATGCATCAGAATGTGACGATGATGATGACGATGATGATGGTATGATGTTGGATATGGAACAAAGTGGTATTCCTGCTGAAGGAGATTTCAAGGATTTCGACTCTGATGAGGATCAAGGCTCTCTTGATCTCAGGGAGTACGATGCAGAGACGGAGCATGACTCAATGATGATGGTATGTTTACACAATATATAGATGCCTAAACAGTTACTTTCTGTATACGAGCTTGTTTGTTTTGCATGCCTATTGTCTCTACTGTGTGATATTGTGTGTTCTCTCCAACGGCATATGAAATGGATCTGCTCATTGATAAATGATAACTTCTGTTTGGGCCCGTCATAGCAAAATTTCAACACTTGCTCTGAAATAACTACTGTGTGATTAACAATAGTTATTAACATTTTATGTCCCAAATTTAGGTGGATTTATTTGTGTTTTGTAATGCTTCTATGTGATTAGCTGTTTCTTAGCAGATTCATAGTGTATATGAACTGTTTCCCTTCCTAGGAATCTCCTAGTTCCCCCTAGATAATTCTATACCCCCTCGAATTTACAATACTTATTGTTTAGTAAATGCCACACATTTTAAAAAATATTTCACTTGTTTCAAAAGATCATTACTAACTTATCAGTTATCATTACTAACTTTTTCTTAAATTTTACTTTTTTTTTAAATACCTCCTAGGATCCTACACATTATAACCAATCAAAAGATTTCAAAAGGTCAACAACACACAAATCAATACCCTTGCTAGCTTTAGGTCTTTTGTGTTTCATCTTTCGTTGTTTGTAATGCCTAGTCTTTTGCACCTTTTTTTGTATTTGTTGTATGTTTGACGGTTTGCCGATTTGTCGGCCTCTCCATTTTCATGCTTGTCCGGGCTCAAATTGTTACTTAATAAAAGAAATCACAAATCAGTATAAATTATAACAATCCACTACCTAGAAAATCTAAAAGATCATCTATTGTTTATCAAAATTTATCCTCTGAAAAATTAATTATTTTAGGTAGGAGTATGGTTAACCCAACCTGTGGCATGTCTCACTCTTTTGATGTTTCTCTCGTGCCCACCATTCTTCCCCATCTGCTAGGTTCATCCGTTTGCCATGGTTAACTGTGCCATAATACCTGATCCTTGTCAGTTTTTGGGATCCATATTTCCGTTGTAATTTAAAGTTCATAGAATATAATATACCTTTGATTGGATTGCCTTAATTTCTTCTCAGGACGGAGAAAACATGACAAGGGAGCAGATAGAGGATGATATACGCAAACTGAAAGAAGCGCATGCTGAAGATAAGGGTGCGTGGTTTGTATTCTTTTACTTTTTTTTTTATCTGTAAGACTTCCCATTTATGTAGATAATTGTAAACCTTATCAGATTGTATATTATTCTAATAATGTGTTCCATCCAAGGCAGAATGTGAATATCTCTTTATGTTTGACTGTGGCATCTCGTGTTCTCTTTAATGTGGGTTTTCAATCTGATCCATATGTCTGAAAGTTCCTGCGTTATTTTGCATGTTTGCCGATTCTGAGCTAGTTTAAGGAACCCTATATCTTTGACAGTTTGACCTCTGCCCTTGTGCTCTTTATTGGTATAATTGATTTGTATTACATTTATTTATTAGTTTATTCTACTTTGCATTAGCATTTTGTCCAGACTTTTCTTAGCTAGTGTATGCTGAAAAGCAAGATACAGTTCTTTCATAAATGGTGTTTTTTTTTTAATTGTTATAGATTTCCCAGATGAGGTGGACACACCCTTGGATGTTCCTGCTAGAAAGAGATTTGCCAAGTACAGAGGTCTCAAGTCTTTTAAAACTTCTTCCTGGGACCCTAAAGTGAGTTATGTTTGATGATTTGAATTACGTTACACATCTTAAAAGGTTAGGTTAATAGTAATACTAACTTTTCTTTATTTAGGAATCCTTGCCTCCTGAATATGCTAGGCTGTTTGAATTTGCAAACATTGCAAGTACTACAAGGAAGGCACTTGCTGATGCATTGACAATCGAACAAGACAGTAACCAATGTGCATCCGTTGGTTCGTATGCAAGAATCCATGTCAAGGAAGTACCAACTTCGGTTGCCTTAAAAATTTGTACTCGTGCAAATTCAATGCCTGTAATCGCATGTGGCCTTTTCAAACATGAATCAGAGATGTCCGTTCTCCACTTCAGGTATGCCATTTGTGATACCATTTTATTTTTCATATCAAGGGTAGATTTTTATGACGAGAATTTTTTTGTTAATTCTGACAACAAGAATCTGCCTTTTCAGCATAAAGAAGCATGATTCTTACACTGAGCCCATAAAAAGCAAAGAGGAATTAGTGTTTCATGTTGGTTTTCGACAATTTGTTGCAAGGTGAATTGTCACATTGCATTTGATGGCCCATTATATTCCCCTTTTTCATTGTTTCCAACTCACAAAATAATTGACCCTTGACAATTTGGTATAGGCCAATATTTTCTTCAGACAGTTTTAATTCAAACAAGAGCAAGATGGAGAAATTCCTCCATGCTGGACGCTTCTCCATTGCCTCAGTTTATGCGCCAGTGCTACTTACACCGCTTCCTTTGATTGCCATGAAGAATACAGATGGAGGTGCTTCTGTTGTTGCTGCTGCAGGTACATTGAGAAGTGTCGACCCCAATAGGATAGTTCTTAAGAAGATCATATTGACAGGGTAAGCTTCTGATATGTAGATTTATATACCTTGAGAAATATGTTTTGTGCTAAGCAGATTGTTTTGTTTTTTTTTTTTTTTTTTTTTTTTTTTTTTTTGTATGATATGTTGCAGATACCCACAACGCGTTTCTAAGGTTAAAGCAACGGTTAGATATATGTTCCACAACCCTGAGGACGTGAAATGGTTCAAGGTATGTGTATCTTTTGCCGCTTCTTTTGCATCATGTGGGGATGTTTTTTGTGATCCGAGTATTATTTGTGGGATTAAATCTTGCAGCCTGTGGAGGTGTATACAAAAGGTGGACGTCGTGGCCGTGTGAAGGAGCCTGTTGGTACACATGGTATGATAACTCTGTTTCATTCTATGCCTTTATGGAATCTATGCCCCTTCTCAGATGCACAAATTAACGTATGGACGCGTTTGGATGTTTGATTTGCAGGGGCAATGAAATGCATATTCAACGGGGTCCTTCAGCAGAACGACACAGTATGCATGAACTTATACAAGCGTTCTTATCCCAAGTACGTCGATTCCCTGTATTCCACACTTGATTGAGGGATGGAGACAAGTCTTTTTACGAAGCAAGAAAGGTTCTTCCTTAACGTGGCGGTGGGATCCCCTTCTGTTGCCACTACTGGGAATGAAGCTCTGGTTCCGATTTAGTGCTTTTTGCACCTTTATTTTTCCCTGCTGATTTTGGTTTAATACTTGCCCTTGGCCTCCTTCAGGGGCGGAAAAATTTTGGACACTTTAATTTATATGCTTATTATATCATATTCGACAAGTGCAATTGTCTAAATTTAATTGTGTAAATTTAACTATTTTGAGTACCTGGTTATGTTCAATTTGGTTTGTTTTGCCTTCACTCTGTCATAGTGCATAAACTGCTCCCCTTGAAATCAATTTTATAGTTTGATTACAGCAAAGTTGGGGCTGAGTGGTAAGGAAGAGAAAAGATAAGAGAGAATTGGATCATTTATACCCCCCCGTTCACTATTTTTTTTAGTTTTTAGACCCTATAATAATTTTTTTTGTTATATAAACTGTTTTATGTGTGTTATTACTAGTATGCCCTTAAATGATTTTAATTCTAAAAAAATAAATCTGGAAAGGGGTGAAAAGATCTTCAAAAATAGGATAAAGATTACAAAAAAAAAAAAAAAAAAGAGAAATAGTTATCAATCTCTAATTCAACGCACGAGAATTATTATTTGACAAATCACTATTATTTAGCAACATAATCAAACAAAATTATATGAATTAAAATGTCCACATTCGGAAACGAGTTTACAGGAAACCATTACATTATATTACACCAACAATAATTCATTTTAATTCACTCTAAGATATGATATTACAATAATTAACAATTTAACATTTTCCAAACCGATTTTTTTTATTGTATTACATTACAAAAGTACAATATTTTATTCAATGTATGTACAATAGCTTATTTATTGGACTACATTAAGGAATTACAATAGATTAGTTATTGTACCCAATTATGGAATTACAATAGGTTCTTTATTGTAGAGTATACTATACTTCATAATTATAATAATTAATTACAATAGCTTATTTACGTTCCCGGACCTGATTTCAAAATTTACTACATGAAATTACTTATTGTACTATATTACGGAATTACAATATTTTATTTTTTGTACATTGTATTCCCTAACCCGATTATATATTTTACTAAAAGATATATGTCCTAATCGTCTAATTCTCTTTAAACTTTATTGTATTACATGATTAACTTAGCGTAACATGATTCATAAATATTGTAATAAACATTACAATAAATTTACGTATTTTATTGTTTACTGTAATCTTATTGCATGTACATATTGTAATGCAATGATTGTTGTATTTCACTATTGATGTATTGTAATGATTATAATATTTTATTGTAATGGAAGAGTTTGTGTTATCCTACATATATTCAAGATCTTTTAAAAAAATATATTAAAAAAAATAGGAAAGAACGAAGGTAAAAAAAAGTGAATGGATAATTTAAGAATATTTTTTACTGTATTATTTTTTTTACATACAAAATAGGAAGGAAAAGGATAAAGGTCAAAAGGGCAATTTAGCCATTAAAAAATTGCAAGGTCTATTTAATAAAAAAATTATTGATGGGGTCTATTTACTTAACCATACATTGAAAGGAGTCTATATACCCATTTTTCTCAAAAAATAATGAAAACTGAAATGAAAGCAGCAAAAGAAAACGAGTCTGGGTAATGTTTAAGTAGCACAAACTAGTAGGATTTGTTGATGTTTCTTGCAACATGTCTTCCGGGAGGTCCCCGAAGGGACTGGTGACAAAGGGACGATGCTTTGATATTTTGTGGAAGGTGCCTCACTCGTCGCTTACCTTACACTAAAATTGTAATAGTATGAAGAACACAGTAAGAGATAGAATAGAAATACTCTAGAGGGGGGATTGAATGCAAGAGAAGATCACTTTGCTTGCTGATGAATGCTTGAGAGTTGTGTATCGCTTGAAGCTTGCAAAGCGTCTCTTAAATACTGTTGATCATACACTAGTGGCCGTTTGAATTTCCTTGAGTTTAGCTTGATTCTGGCCGACTTCAATTTGAATTAGATAACTTGCAAATTTTCATACTTTGTCTTTCATTGATTTCATGAAAGGTGGAGTTATCAAAATCGAAATGATTATTTTAGATGTCTGGATTTATGTGGATTTCATAAAATTATCAATCTAGCGTATACATTGGCCTCGGATACATTGCGAATCGTGGTTTGTCCTAATCATCACTGTCCGACCTGGAGCTGGCAAAATCTGACCCGACCCGAAAATCTGACTCACCCGAACCCGACCGAAACCCGAAAATCTGGAGTTATTCGTAACTCGAACCTGACCCAACTCGAAACAGATCCGAACACAGATAAACCCGACCCGATACAAACCCGACCCGACTCTAAACCCGACCCGACTTTAAACCTGACCCGACTATGAACCCAACTCGACCCAACTTGAAATGGTTATTTAACATCACCATTTTAATCCTTGAATGTTAAATGGTTTTTTTTTTATTTTAGCACAAGTTTACGAGAATAAGCAAACAATTCAACATCTCAATATCTCAAGTTCTCAACATCTTCATGACTAAAATCTACAACAATATCACAACATTTATGAGATACTCATTCAATAAAATAAGCAATCTAAATCTGAAAGGAATTGAAAAACAAAACTGACTGAATTACCCAAAGAAAATAACGATTTCAATATCGAGTATTGCTACCAAATCACCAAAAGTCATTTAATTTCGACAAGAATGAGTTCCTGATAAACTGGGTACTACTGTCAATACGTCAGCTATGATTTATGTATAGATTACATGTATAAATCAAAACTAATTGATGCAATCAGACTTGCAAGTGTCTAGATCTTGGATAGTAACTATCAGACCCTTACAAAGCAAGGCTGCAAGCAAGGCTTTTCATAACTAAGTGTTAATAATTCTATTAATTTTCATAAATCTAACTCTTTAAGGGGTTTTTTCCACCTAAAAAATTCTATTAGACTATTAGTGTTAATAGTTCTATTAATTCTAGTAGTTTTCGGTTTTTATAAATGGATTTCTTTTTATAAATATAAGTATAATAATTCTATTAGATTTCATATTTATGGTTATTCTATTTGTCCATATTCCATAATTTGAATGAATTATGATACATGATTATTTTTTGGCGGAAAGAATTATTTATATCTAAATCAATAATTTTGTAGTTGTTATTTTATTTTTATCTATATTATTATATTTTGATAGAATTAATTATTTATATATAGATTTGTTAAAAACTAATAATAATAATGAAAAAAATAATTGGCCAAAAGCTAAAAAAAGAAATGGGCATTGAAAATAAAATGAGCCAATGATATAATCAAATCACAAATAAGCCCATTTGCAACTTGCTAGTTAAAATAAGGTTAAATCCTAAATGTACAATTAATTTGATTTAATTATAGCACCGATCTATTGGTTTAAATGTTTAAAAAAGGACGATGTTGCCGAATACCAAATTTTCGATTATGACTTTTTTGAAAATCGGTCAACAACAGATGAGTCAATGACAACGAGTGTATTCAACCGAGTCAAAATTACATATTCAAGTATACAACCGAATCAAAATCATTTATTTTAAGTAAATTACATATTAAAGTATTCAACCGAGTCAAAATTAACCTAATTATCCAAACGGGTCGAATATGATTCGACCGAAAACTCAAACAAACTATAATCACTTTGATTCGAAACTCAAATGAGACCGACCTGCCTCTTGACCCGAAACTCGAACGAGGCTGACCCGCTTTGACCTGAACCCGAATGGGCATGACCCGATTTAACCCGAAACCCGACCAATCTAAAATTCATTTTGACTGAACCCAACCCGACCAGTACATGACCATAAATTTTACCCGAACTGACCCGACAGAAGGACCCGACCGAGCAAACCTGACTCGAACCCGACCCGAACGACCGACTTGCCAGCTTTATCCGACCACTCTTGTATCCCAGTGAAGGTCTAACCCTCTCGAACCACTCTAGTGCTTTGCACATCTACGGGGGCGGTAGCATTATCCAATCTAACCTTAAAAAGTATCCACCCTCCGACGGACGGCGACTTTATACGAGCACAACCAATCGCCACCGTCCGAACCTGCTACCCTCCAAGTTCCTTCCCTCCATAGCTCTCCCGTTTCTTATTTTCCTATATAAATAAAAAGTTATTTCCTTTCTTTTCCGTTATCTGAAATTGAAATCACCGCCACACCACACCCCACGTCGCCCCCTCCACTTTCATTGTTGTTGCTCGTAGTTAATGGCGGATTAGGGTTTCCGAGGAGGTAGAAGTAGCAACTCGAGTCGAGATGTCTTTCCTGACAGTACAGTCGCTGTCTACATTATCCCGCTCCTCTTCCCCTCGTCTATTCCCTGTTTGCTTTTCAAATCCATCTCGAATTTCAGCCTTCTCGGTGAGCTTTCCCAGGAGAGTGACCTCCGGTGGTCGATTAGCTCTCAAGGTTCGTGTTTTGGACAAGCCATCACCTGGTAATGGCGACGACAGTCAAAGCGATAGCGACCCCGTTAACGCCGAATCTGTTCCTCCTAATGGCTCATCGGTATTCCTCTCTCTGTTGTGTTGCTCAATTGAGATTTTCATTTAGGTTTTACGAATATTTCGATTCGGTATTTGTGTTTGCTTCAACCAAATTTAACGTTTTGAACTGGATGATTATCATTAGGTTAATCAGCTTTTGGCTTTTATTTGGGGGTTTTGATTTCCGTGTTCTCTGTGGTTGAGTTGTAGCTGCTTTCTAACTTATGCCTTATGCATTGAGTTTTTGTTGGATGTGAGCTACTAGGAGAGATGGTAGTGTACATATTTCCACAGTTGATATGGTATTTCCCATGGTGAATATCTTGGAGTTGTGCCTTGTAAATTGACCAGTTTAGCAGTTGCACTTAGGGCACACTCTACTGCAACATTTATGGATTGCCTCATGTTTCTATAAGTGTGTGGGTTAATTGACTGTTGTTGGTTTAATATATTACAAACCCGGAGTTGATATGCAGGGATCATGTAGGATGTCATGTTTTCTTATATGGACTCCTGAATCATAAGTTGGCCAAACTGAACCGTTCTATCATTTAATTCTTGTTTCTTTGACAGCCAAAAAGCCGGAGGGATATTTTATTGGAATATGTAAAAAATGTGCAGCCAGAGTTCATGGAATTGTTTATAAAGAGAGCCCCTCAGCAGGTCTGCAGTCTTTTTTAGGTTGTTTAGTCTTCATGAAGTGATTCTCTATTTGGTTTTCAGAGTGATCTTCTTCATGTTGTGTTTGCGTGGTCTGTTAGGTGGTTGATGCAATGCGCCAAACAGTTACCAATATGATCGGTACTTTACCTCCACAATTTTTTGCCGTAACAGTCACTACTGTAAGTCACTTTTCCTCCACAAATCTCAGATGCTTCTGCAGCCAGCAACTGTAGCTGGATGCATGCATGATACTTCTCTGAGCAATAGTAAATATCCCATTTGTTTCAGGTTGCTGAAAATCTTGCACAGCTCATGTACAGCATCTTAATGACTGGGTATATGTTTAGAAATGCAGAGTTCCGAATGGAGCTAGAGCAAAGTTTGGATCAGGTTTCTCTACCTGATGTTCAAGGGCAGAAGGTGGTCTCTTCTATATTTCTCTGTGTCCATGCTCGTGTATGGTGTACGATTTCAATGTATCAAAGATTTTGACATCTTCAATTTTATGTCACAGGAAACCCCAGATTTCGCTCCAGGTACACAGAAAAAAGTGTCGGGGGAGGTTATTAGGTGGAGTAATGTTTCAGGTCCTGAAAAGATGGATGCTGTCAAGTACATTGAGTTGCTTGAAGCAGAAATAGAAGAGTTGAATCGTCAAGTTGCAAGGAAGTCTGCCGCTGGACAAAATGAATTGTTAGAGTACTTAAAGTCGCTTGAACCTCAAAATTTGAAGGTTTGGATTAAGATATTCTACTTTTTCCCCTTCTGCTTCCTTTTGTTATGGACGGTTTATGATGCTTTGTATCAATCACCTTCTAATATTTTCACGCTTTGATTAGAAATGATCCTTTTAAGCTTTGATGCGCATCTGTTGATAAAATTCATGAACCCTTGGCTCTTAGTCTCTAGCTGTGTAAAGCTACAATAGATACGGCCTTCGCCACTAGTTGCATCCCTTCAAACCACTGGAGTATGGAAAATTGAACTCTAGAGAGCATCTCTTGACATTTTGTTCTGCTGATTATTTGTGTGTAGGATTTGACAAGTAGTGCTGGTGAAGATGTTATATTGGCCATGAATACATTCATAAAACGCCTTTTAGCCGTTTCAGAGCAGCAAATGAAGGTTTGATGCAAGTTGTAAACAAGTCATCTTTCAAAGTTCATATATTGGCAACGTCTATGCACAAGAGAATTGACATGTATTGTTGATGTGTTGTATGGTGCAGACAAATGTAACAGAGACGAATGCAACTGAACTAGCGAAGCTTCTGTATTGGCTGATGGTGGTTGGCTACAGCATCCGAAACATAGAGGTCCGGTTGGATATGGAGCGAGTGCTGGGTACTCAACCCAAGCTCGCGGAGCTCCCTCCAGGAGAAAACATTTAGTTTTCATCCCATTTCCATGGTCATTACATCTTCTTCACAGGTAAGACGGTGTTATACTTTGATCAATGGACAGCCCTTTTAATAATTACATTCATGAGGCATAGTTGGGATCATTAATTGAGATTAACCTGGAGGAGGAATTTTGCGACAGATAATTTAACTTAAAGCTGCAAGTCTGCAACTTGAGCTCTTAGTAAACGAGTTTACTGCCTTTTTTTTTTCTTTGTTCACTTTGTGTTTTACTGATCCTTTTATATGCTCCACTAAGCTATGCAATTTAGCTCCCTGTCACACAAACTCTTAAGACTGCAAATTTGCAATAGACATGAATGCATCTGACTTCAGAACCATTAGAGGTGCTTCCGTGCTCGCTGCAAGATGAAGGTCACTACTACTTGAGAATCTCGTGGGATGGCTCCCTTCCTCACCCTCCTACTAGAGAGCTTAGTTTTGTCAATGATCAGTCAAAATTTCCCACAGCGCTGGTACCCATAAAAGCAAGAGAGAGTGGCGGAGATGCGGACGAAGTAAACACACACACACACACTGAAGAAACATATATTCTTTTCTGGTCTCTGTCATTTGATATCTGACCCACAAGCCACCTAATCCAAACTCAGGCGCTACAATAAGGGTGATCCATGAATCCGTGAAATGGTTCAAATTGCTTCGAAGAGTAGAATGTGATGTTCATTCACACCGACAGTCTCGCAGTTGTCTGAGATGGGAGGAAGACAAAATTAATCCCGAAATTTGAAGATTCGGATGAGTTTCATGTGATGTAATGTAACAATCACTAAAAATCTGATTTGATTTTGTCATCTGGCTATAGTCAACGTACACACCATCATCTTCTTATACATATAGGAATCAAAAGGAAGGCAAAGAAGAAATCAAAGAACCTAATGAACAAGTTTCTATGACACTAAGAGCTAGCAACAGCCTCTGCCAGCGCCGCCTTGACTATCCTGCTCGGGTCCGGGGACAAGGATCTGAGTCCCCTTGAGCAGCCTCTCACGGGTTTCTGTATCGGCGTTAGCTGTGAGCGTCTTCTTCGCCGATTTCTGATATATTTCAGTTAGGATTGTCAGAAAAGCCGTCTCCACATTGGTTGAGTCAAGAGCAGATGTCTCCATGAAGAAGAGCTCCTCCTTCTCCGCAAACTCCTTGGCGTCCTCAACTGGCACTCCTCGGAGGTGGCACAGGTCACATTTGTTGGCTACGAGGATTATGACGATGTTTTTGTCCGCGTGTCCCCTCAGCTCATCCAGCCACGTTGACATGTGGTCGAAGGATTGGGGCTTCGTCATGTCGTACACCAACATGGCTCCCACTGCCCCTCTGTAGTAGGCACTTGTCACTGCCCTGTACCTGCAACATGGAGAATGCCAGGATCTGATTCCAACTCAACCCAAACAATGTAACAGATGATGTGTGCTACAAAATCAAACCATAATGTAAGCTTGAACAGATTGAAGGAGTATTGCAATTCTACAGATCGAGTAACTAAACTCTAATTACTCGTATCAATCTGTATGAATCACACAGATCGAGTAGCAAAACCTGTACCTGTGTCTACACTTCAATCAAATAAGCACAAAATCAGGAATTGTAGAAAATTTCGAACCTTTCTTGGCCGGCGGTATCCCAAATCTGAGCCTTAACGGTCTTTTCATCGATGATGAGCGTTTTCGTCTGGAATTCGACACCAATCGTTGCCTTGGCATTAGTACTGAATTCGTTCTTGGCGAAACGCGCAATGAGCTGAGATTTACCGACGGCGGAGTCACCGATCAAGACCACCTTGAACATGTAATCGATCTTGGTGGTAACACCGCCATACGCATTAGACATTTTGGCCCTGGCCTTGAGATTTCCGTCTCCGATTTCTAATCCACAACATAAAACAACAACAAAATTGATCCGCTGATTGGATTTAACCGATCAAAATCTCAACAACATCGCCTGCCATCTGCAGACCTGGAGATTTATGTGAAAATGAATACCGATCTGATCTGATTCGTCTTGTTCGCGGTTGATCAACGGGGAAGATGGAGAGGAATTCAAATTATAGGGTTAGGGTTATTTGAGTAGTATTAAATATTTTTATTAATCAAAAGAAAATGATTCCATTGTCAAATTAAAATGTCTAGAAACCAACAATAAAATCGATAATTGTATATAAAAAAAACAATAAATTCGATAATCGATTAAATCCAACAAAAATAGACGTACAGTACAAATAGTATTTGTTTTTTGTCCCTTGAAAAAACTTCCTGTAGATGAAAATGAATGAACGATATAATAATTTTAAAAAATAAAAAAGACAAAGCCCATCAATTATCGGCCCAAATTTGAACTTGTTAGGTGTCTAAGCTATTAGGAAACACTTTTTTCACCTGGTCGGAGAAACATTGTCTAGGCGGGATAAAGTGGAATATCATTGTTATTGCTTTATCAAGGTACCAAGGTCCAAGGTCTATTTAGGTAGTAGTTGATTATAACTTATACTAATACAATATTGTGTATTATAAATTATAATTAATGATCATTCAAATAAATCCTTACCACATTGCAATTTATTTGTCAGGTAAAAACCAAAACAATTAGAGCTCTTTATATTAACAACCAGAATATATTGACATAAAACAGAAAATTAAAATGTTTCATAAACCTATCTTATATACATATGAAAGTAACTGATTTATAAAACCAAACCCTTATAATTAGAAGCAATCAGTATATAAGAACAAAATCATCTATATAAACGCAATGGATGTACGCTATATGGATCTTCTTCTTGTTAGTGTAAACACGTCTTCAGCAATCAGGGACGACGCGTCCATACCTCCTCAGATTCGAGGTGTTCTTGCAAGTAGCTTTGGCTTTCTTGTCGTGATCACCTTCTTCCTTTTCCAAGTTGACATTATCGAAGGAAATCCCCTCGCAGGGATACTTCTCGCTGCAATCTAACTTGATGGCCTCATCTGAATGGCTCGTTCCATGGATGTTGCGGTATGTCACTTGACTGAGTTGGACCGCGGATCCCTGCCATTTTTGTTACATTACTACCGTCAGAAGAAATTTTGAGATAATATAGGAAGTAGGTTGATTTTGATTGATGAGATAAAGTGTAACATTACCGATTTGGAGCATTTTCGGTGGTCACAGTAGTTTTGGTCTATGATGATGGGATTCGTCACGTTCTTCATTTCCACGTTCTCGAATGTGATGTCTCTTGCATAACCCGAACCTCCCTGCCAACTCTTGATTCGAACACCATTGGTGGTACCGGAGAGTGTTGCTCGGTTTACATGTATGTTTGAAACCTTCACCCTTTCTCCATCTTTTCCTAGGCTTCCAATACTGCACATCCGAATTTCAAAACTCAATTCACAACGACAAGATTCGAACTCACAAATTATTAAAGAGCGACGGTTTAAGTACCTGATTCCATGGCCGGGCCCACAAGTGATGTCCGTGGCTTGGACGTTAGATGACCCTGACACTATCGATATGCAATCATCTCCTATAAATCAACAAAAAAAAAAAGACAAATTAAAATCTGTAACATAAATAGTATCAAATTAGGTTACTAATTAATGTGTAAAATAAAAGGGTACCGGTTGCAATGTGAGAGTCAACTATATAAACGTTGCGTGAAGAGGTGACGTGGATGCCGTCGGTATTTGGACTGTGACCAGGTGAAGAAATCGTCACTTTCGAAAGCATAACGTTAACGCTATCCTCTACCGTTAGATGCATCTGTTGTGCGTGCTTCACCGTTATTTCCTCAACCGTCACGTTCTTGCAACCGTAGAACGTCAGCGCCTGTTCCGTCGCAAAAAAAGCGTTACTATAGTGTATTTGCGAGTTGGACTAAACAAAAAAAAAAAAAAAACAGTACAAAGGATTCAAATTACTTACAGTAGGAGCGTGTTTGCACGGCTGTAAAACAGAAAAAACGAAAACATTAGTACATACGATCATATAAATACCAAAATAGTTAGGTTAAGATCGATCGACTTACGCGTTGTTTGTTGATTTTGCAAGAGTTCTTCCACCAAATCTCGCCGTTGCCATCGATGGTGCCGTTGCCAGTGACGGTTAGTCCTTCGACGTTTTTGAATATTATCCAATGGCGCCTATCGACGGAAAAATCAGACGTTTTGGCCGAAGCTCGGATTGTACCTCGTATCTACAAAAATTCATATAGTTAATAAATAGTAACGTTCTTATTAACCGAGGAGGAGTGTTGAGTTACATTGTTAGGTATATGAATGATTACCTCCATAGCGATATCGGAGACACAAGGACCCGAGAAGATGAGCTTCTTGGCGGAGTAAGTCCTTCCCTTAGGCACCACAATCACCGCGTTTTTCGTCGCACATGCCTTATCCCACGCCTTCTTCAAAACCTACATTCACGAAAACTCCGCGTTACTCGACACGAAATTAAAAAAAAAAAACCCAATCATTCGATCATATATATATAATATTAACCTAAAGTTTTTTTTTTAATGAAAAAACAAGTTACGTACATTAGTGTGGTCGCCGTTGTTGTAGTTTTCGAAGCTTTCGAGGTTAATGAAGACAGGGTACGAAACGGGGGAAGACGGTGGGGAAAAGGGCGTGCGGGGATGAGAATGGGAACGGGGATGAACGATGGGGATGAAAGGTGTGTTGGAGGAAGAATCGGAGTTAGTTGAGCCATCGCCATAGTAATGGTACTCGGCGAAACCAGAAGAGAGTCCCACGAGTATGCAAAGCATGAGCAAAGCGATCCTTCTGAAACCCGCCATTGATCGATGTTAGAAGAACTGTTACTAATCGAACTCGTTTTCTACTCTGAGATTAGGGGATGCAGGGATTTGTTGTTGTTGTTGATGAATTTATAGGCATATAATGAGCTAAGGGTTTAACAGGAAGATAGATGATAGTTGATAGTTGATAGTTTCTACGACGGGATTCCTAGATTTGCTCTAAAAATCAAGTAAAAGAAGATAGATGAAATTGTTTAATTAAATAAATAGATGTTTAGTTTATTTATCTGATTAATATATATTTTTGGAAGCAAGAATTTATCTGATTAATATATACGGTTGTTGATAAATTATTACGAAACCTAAATCCTTTGTTGTAATTGTCTAAAAGAATTTCCATATATATATATATAAGAGACCAAAGTCAGTAATTAGATCATAATTATAACAATATAGAGTATCAAGTTCAAGACCCTACTGCTCAAACTGTTGTGGATTATAGATTTTGAATAGAATTAGATTGAAGATAGATAAATTATCTAAAAAATATATCTTAATATCTAATTATTACAGTACATTTCTATATATATATATATATCAACTCGTTTTTTGTGTCTTCTTAAAAACCCTAGAATTTGCGACCGGTGGCTGATATATTGCAACGACCAAGGTAGGTAAAAGTTGAGATTTATTTTAGATACCGATTTCCGTCAATTTATATATTGTGGTAAGGCTTAAATTTGTTTGTTTTAATTAGCACTGATCAGTAATTCCACTAAATAAATATATTACAGATTAATTAATTAGGTTATCAATCGATTGATCGATGGAACGGCATATAGAGTTTGCGTTAAGCGCGTTTAACGACGAGGAATTCTCCGATAGGGTGCTCCGTGTGGAGACCATCTCTGCCTCCGATGACGTCGACGACAACTCTCTTCATCCCAAGTCTCATTCAGAAGGCTCCGATAAGCCCAAATTAGGTTTCAATCTTTCTAATTACTCCGTATTCAGTTAGTTGCTTTTTTTACTTTTTCAGTTTAAACTTTAATTTGATGATATATAATATATCTTCATTGATTAATACTCCGTACTGTATTGGCTAAATGGGTACGTTTCTTGCATTTGCATGTATGTACACTGGATGTTGATGTTGATCTTGTAATTAAAGGTAGAGCTTTTCATGTAAGTTCTCACATCTTATCAGTACACAGCCCCTTTTTCTACAAGGTATGCCCTTTTTTTTCCCTTAATTTTTTTACTTTAGTAAGTTAACCTTTAAAATATATTAAAGCTGCTAGTGTTAATTAAATTGGTGATGTATTGTAGCTCTTCAGAAATGGCATGAGAGAATCAACACAGACCCATGTCACCTTGAAGATCAACCCATCTGGTAAGTTCACATAATATACCTCGATCGATTGAGTTGGCTTGATTTTATATATGGTTCCATCTCTAGCGAGGTTTAATTTTGATAGTGTTGTGTTTTGGTGATATCGATCGATGGAGGGTAGAGGAAGAAGCTTTGGAAGAGGTCTTGAAGTTTATGTATACCCACGAGTTGAGTACAGATTCAGTCCCCTGTTTGGTCAACGTGTTGGTGGTCGCCGACAGGTTGGAGGTTGCTTCTTGTGTCTCCTATTGTTGCAATTTGCTGCAGAAGAAACCCTTATCCTCCTTTGAAGATGCGCTTCTATACCTCGACCTTCCTTCTCGTCTTTCAGTGCTCGGAGACTTGCTTCAACCACTTAAAGAGGTTGCGATGCAGTATTTTGTTAGAGTAATCGGAGATTTCACCAAGTAAGTTTGATCAATTCGATCAATCGATCATATATATATATTTGATATGATATGATCGATACATGATATATTATGATCGTTTAATTAATTTGAAGGTCCAAAGAGGTGACGATGGCCATGGCCTTGCCACTTTGTGCATTAGAGGCTGTGCTCGGAAGCGACGGCCTCAGAGTGAGAACAGAAGACGACCTCTACCTTTTCATATTGAAGTGGGCTCGTAAACACTATCCCGAACGGAAAGAGCGTCAAGAAATCCTCACCAAGGGACTGGCGCGCTTCATCTATTTCCCATACCTAAGTATGACTTACCTGGAGGATATCCGAGCGAAGCATGAAAGATTTGACACCGAAGCAGTGTTGAATCTCATGTTGGAATCCCTCCACTTGAACGCAGGATTCCCCTATGGGCAAAGGCAACGCATCATGAGTGTCAAAGATGACCCATCTAGCCCCGACTTGTATTTGGTACAGCGCATTTACGAGCAGTATCCTGTGAAGGTGGTGCAGCTACAATCCGATGGTAATTCAATCGCCGTCTACTTGTGCTTAACGCCCAAAGATAGGGAGAATCTATTCATGGCAAAACAACGGTATTCTCAGGGATTCAAATTCGGCGGAAAATGGTTTTTCCTGGACCTTTGTTGCACCTCCCGCGACCACTTGGTTATGTATTTGGTTATGCAGGAAGGTCCGGGAACGCTTACGATTGATTACCAGTTTGCGGTACTTACGGAGGGGGGTTTCCGGACCAAACTCAAGGCCGATAACTGCACTTTCACCGGTACACCATTGCTGACCCGCTCCATGAGTGTTGGCGCCCAGTATTTCATCGACGACATGCTCCATCTTCGAGCCCAGCTCACCCTCAACACCACCCACTCTTGACACTTTTGACTCACTCAATTCACACACATTTGCATTGTAATAATATTATAATTCTCTTTCTATGTTCTACATTTGTATGTTATCTTCATTCTTCAGTTAATTCAATAACCTATATATGCCTTAGCTTAGTTGGTATGGAGTGGAATGGAAATTTTTATGGATAGGATGAGCTCTTCAAGAGATGTTTCTAACCTCTATTAATCTATCGTGCTTATCGGCTTTGAGATGAACCCCTTTTTTATGTTTTATTTAATTGTTTTGACCTTTCATATATGTATGACCTCTATAATTTGCGATGATTATTCTGTACCTTTTTGGTTTAATTAATGGATACAAGTCTTTTGACATGTTCTAATTCAAGATAACTTTACACTTGCAAGAATTCAATAATATTTATATTTAACGAAATTGGGTCAAATTATATATCTTATGCATATATAGATATGTTTGGCGGAGTATTATGTGGGAACGAGAGGTGTTAGAGGAGGGGTGTTATTGGGCAGTGGGGAATGGGACTAATTTGAGGTCGTGGGTGGATCGATGGATGTTGAGGTTGATCTATTTCAAGCCCATAGCCAATGTAAGAGGGAGGGTGTTTGATTTTATTGATGGGAATAAGAAGGGGTTCAAAATGATCTCAGTGTTGAGAGATGTAAATAAGATCATAAAAGGCACGAAGAGTCCCATATTGAAAGTTAAACATAAAAAATCTTAATATATAAATCGGTGGGCTTATACTGCTAGTACAAGAAGTGGTGATTGAATCTGATTACCTGCAACTAGTAAATTAGTTGCAAGACTGAATTACTTACTGGACGAATATTCGGATCGGATGAATATTATTCAAAAATAATATTCAGATGAATATATCTATCTAATTGAACAATTGAATACGATGGAAGGAGATACAAGAAAAAACAATTTACAACTACTTAGTTGATATATAATGTAATTAAAAATATATTTGGTTTTATATATAATTTGAAAAATCAAATTTTTATATAAAAATTTCACTTAATAACTCATATAAATATTCATTTATTATAAATTACATATTCAATATATTTCTTCTAAATATTTATAGAAATAGTAGATGTAGAAATTGTCACAAAGTTCAATTTCACGTACATAGAAATGACGTTCAATATATTTCTTTGCTCTGCTCTCTCATCCATATGGATGCTCTTAGCTCTTAAGGTTCCCCTAAAGCCAAATTATTTCCGGTTCAAAAAAATAAAATAAATTCACGTACATAGAAATGACGTAAGTCATAACAAAATATTCATATATTTTGACTTTTATATCCCTTTTTAACCCCTTAAATATTCACCTATACTAATTATCATAAATAGTTCAAATAAATATTCACATATTATAAGTTTAGTTCAATGTTTCGTGTTCAGTGTTTAACCTTTAAATATTCACCAAAATATTAGATACAAGTTGAAATCTATTTTCAATTATGTATGTAAAAAAAAGGGTGATTACTAACTAGAAAACATATAGAAAGAGAAAGTAGCAAAGATATGGGTTCAAGTTAAAACAAAAGAGCTCACTCCAAATCTATCAGGATTAACCATAAACTACAATAAGAGCTCACTCCAATGCTCTAAGAATGTTAATCCTAATTTGGCAAGGGATTTGGCAGCCCACATGGGTATCCCAGTCTCAAAAACTATTGAAAAATACCTTGGAATACCTCTTGTCAACGGTAGAATAAAAAATAGTGTTTTTGATGAAGCAATCCAGAACATGAAAAAACAACTCTCAAAATGGAAAGCATCCACCCTTTCTCAAGCGGGCAGAACTGTTCTAATACAATCAAACTTAAGCTCCAAAACAAACTACTTAATGCAAAACTTCCTTTTGCCCAAAGGAGTTCTTAACCAAATGGATCAAATCAACAGAAACTTCTTTTGGAATAAATCACCAGCAGATAAATACATCCCTCTGATCAGCTGGGATACCATTTGCAAAAGTAAATCGTTTGGAGGCCTGGGCCTTAAAAAAGCAGAGGAATTAAATATCGCCCTTCAAATGAAACTTCTTTGGAAAATATACAAAAATGAAAATAGCATATGGGTACAAATCATAAAGGAAAAATACCTCCAACAAGAAAGCATAAGGAGCTTCAACAAAAAAGATGCTTCATGGCAATTCGGAAGGCTTCTCACCCTAAGGAAAAAATTTGAAGAAGGACTCCTCTGGGTTGTTGGTAATGGCTCGACTATAAACTTATGGGAAGACAACTGGATCCCATCGATCAACCTAAGAGACTACATAGGTACAAATGATCCTAACATGACAGTTGAATCTCTTATCTGTGACAGGAAGCTATGGAAGGAAGATGTGTTAAGGCAGACCTTCCCCCAAGGAGTCATCGACAAGATTCTGCAATTAAAAATCCCCCAGTGGCAGGCTCAAGACAACCTGATTTGGAGTCCCGACCCAGAAGGTAAATTCACTACTAGGTCGGTGAAGAAAATTCTGGCTACACAACCCCAAGATCATAACTCACAAAGCTGGATTTGGAAGCTTAAGGCCCCCCCTCGCATCAAAAACCTCCTTTGGAAGATCAAGATTGATGGTCTTCCAACGACTGACAGACTTAATAGGTATGTTAACAGAGTCCCTAACCAATGCTCTCTTTGTGGCCATGCAAATGAAGATGCTGCTCATCTATTCACTAAGTGCACCTACACAAGAGAAGTCATAGCCCAATATGAGCAGAAATCAGGTCTGTACTTCCACAATCTTAATCTCCATGGCCCCCTGAGTGAAAAACTATATAGAATCAATACGTCTAACACTAACTTTATTGATCTAGCTTTTATATGGCAGTCTATTTGGAACATTAGGAATGACAAAAATTTCAGGTCTAAAGACCCGACTGGCACCTCTGTACTGATCCAGATGATAAACCAGAGCATTACGGATTGGACAAAGGAAGAACAACACAACACAAAACAAAAATCAAACGCTATAAGAAGGGTTAGAGCCAGATGGACCAGACCTCCTAGGACTATCTACAAGATTAATGTAGATGGTTCTTTTACCCAATCTGGCAAAAGCCAGACTGGGGGAATCATTCGTGATTCTGAAGGAAATATTATTGATATTTTCTCCAAAGAAGCTAATGTTGGGTCAACAATCCAAACAGAAGCCTCTGCCATGATTCTAGGTCTACAAAGAGCAAGACAGAAGGGACTAAGGAAGATTATTATGGAAAGTGACAATCAGATTCTGGTCAAAGTAGCCAACAGAGAACTGTCGCCCAGATGAGAAATTCTACATCAGATTGAAGAAATCCAAAGGCTTACAGCTGAATTCTTATTAGTGGAGATCCAACATATATTTAGAGAAGCAAACCATACTGCGGATTATATAGCCAAATCAGGTGTAATTTGTAACTTACCCTCTATTCCCTACCATAGAGATCTCTGTAAAATCATCATTCAGGATGATCCGGGAGTTAGGTTGCTTTATTAGCAACGGCTCTCAATGTTTGCCTACTGTAAAAAAAAAAGAAGCTGAAACAAAAAAAAAATGATAATGAATGTACAAATTAAAAATAAATTGTATCCATTCATTAAATTTTAATCTAATGACTTAGAAATGATCTCACAAATTCAAAGAAGCAAATACATTGAAAATTTATTTATATATAGACATACACATTAATGACGCAAGGAGCTAGTGTAGTTTTAGAAACTCTAGCCATTCAATGACCGGTTGCAATACAAAAATTGAATCCAAGTTGATAGATAGAGTCGTAGTTGAAGTTAATAAGTTAGTTGTTTAAAATGTATATTAAATTTGTTTATAACTTAGTAAGTTGATATTTGATAACCTGCTGTTTTGGGTTAGGCTCGTTTGTTCAGCTGGGCAGTTTGGTTGTCGCTTTTGTATTGCACCGTTTTTCATTTTATGTTATGTTGTATGTTTGATGGTACACCGTCTGTCGACTTTGTCGGCCTCTCGAGGAGTCATGTTTGTCTGGAACTCGAATTATTATCTAATAAAAAAAAATTGCATATTCAAATTACTCTCGTTGTGCTCGCCTTAGTTGATACTCATGATTCTGCATCGAACCATAACTCATTATAAATGTCAGCCATTTGAGTAAGGAGGGAATTTAGAAGTGAAGAGTAAACAATTCGTTTGTATAAGTAGGAGATGGAAGAAATTAAAGGGTGAGTTTTGTCATATGCCACATGTATTTCATTGTCTTGTTCATTGTTGATGAACGGGGAAGAGGGAGAGGAATTCAAATGGTAGGGTTAGGGTTAGTTGAGTAGAATTAAATATTTTTATTAATCAAAGGAAAATGATTCCATTGTCAAATTAAAATGTCTAGATACCAACAATAAATTCGATAATCGATTAAATAAAAAAAAATAGACGTACAATGGCGACAATTGTTGAATGAGATATTTGGTTTTTTGTCCCTTGAAAAAACTTAAATGAAAATGAATAAACGATATAATCATTTTAAAAAATAAAAAAGCCAGAGCACATCAAATTTCGGCACAATTTTAAACTTTTTAGGCTCAAAATATTAATATCAGGCCCATAACTAGTTATAGTTTTAAATATTGGGCCTCGTACAAATTATGGAAATCATATCCTTTCCCCTTTATTCATTTGTTATACTTTTCTCTTTGGTTTTGTCATGAGTTTATGTAGGTGTCCGATTTATTAGGAAACACCCTCTATTGGGATACAAAATATCCCACATTGATTATGGGGATAAAAGACCCCAAAATATAAAGGGGTGAAACCTTACACAATGACTTAAGCTTTTGTGTGTTGAAATACAAAACCTCCAAAAAAAACAATATAAACTCGACACGACTTTTATTTTCATACGACCCTATTGATTATAACTTATAATACAATATTATGTATTATAAATTATAATTAATCATCATTCAAATAAATCCTTACCACACTTTATATTAGCAACCAGATTCTATTGACATAAAACAGAAAATTAAAATGTTTCATAAACCAATCATATATATCAATCTTATATACATATGAAAGTAACTGATTTATATAACCACACTCTAACAGCTAGAAACAATCAGTATATAAGAATAAAATAGTCTATATGCAACAGATGTACGGTATGTGGATATTCTCCTTGCCAACTCGTAGGTGTAAACATGTGTTCAGCAATCAGGGACGATGTCTTCTTGCCAACTCATAGGTGTAAACATGTGTTCAGCAATCAGGGACGACGTGTCCATACCTCCTTAGATGCGAGGTGTTCTTGCAAGTAGCTTTGGCTTTCTTGTCGTCGTGATCCCATCCTTCCTTTTTCAAGTTGACATTAACGAATGAAATCACCTCACAGGGATACTTCTCGTTGCAATCTAACTTGATGGTCTCATCCGAATGACTCGTTCCATGGATGTTAGGGATACTTCTCGTTGCAATCTAACTTGATGGTCTCATCCGAATGACTCGTTCCATGGATGTTGCGATATGTCACTTTACTCACTTGGACTGCGGATCTCAACTATTTTTGTTACATTACTACCGTCAATTGGTAAGTGGGAAGGAAATAAAATAGGAGTATTAGACTAGGTTGGATTCCTATTTTTTTTAACTTGGTAGTTGTTGTTGTATTACCGACAGAAAAAATTATCAGAAGAAATTTTGAGATAATTTAGGAAGTATGTTGATTTGATTGATGAGGAAAAAGTGTAACGTTACCGATTTAGAGCATGCCTTCTTTTGGTGGTCAGAGTAGTTTTGGTCTATAATGATGGGATTTGTCAGATTGAAGGAATATATATTGAATCGAGTAGCTAAACGCAGTAATTAGTAATTACTCCTATCAATTTGAATCAGACCGATCCAGTAGCAATACATGTACCCTGAGCAATTTGTTGAAGAAACAAGCACAAACATCGGAATTCCAGAAAATTTCGAGCCTTTCTTGCCGGTGCATGGTATCCCAAATATGAGCCTTAACGGTCTTTTCATCGATGATGAGCGATTTCGTCTGGAACTCGACACCAATCGTTGCCTTGGCATTAGTATTGAATTCACTCTTGGCGAAATGCGCAATTAGCTGAGATTTACCGACGGCGGAGTCGCCGATCAAGACCACCTTGAACATGTAATCGATCTTGGTGGTAACACCGCCATACGCATTCGACATTTTGGCGCTGGCCTTGAGATTTTCATCTCCGATTTCTAATCCACAACATAAAACAACAACAAAATTGATCCGCGGATTTAAACGATCAAAATCTCAACAACATCGCCTGCCATCTGCAGACCTGGAGATTCATGTGAAAATGATTACCGATCTGATTCGTCTTGTTTGCTGTTGATCAACGAGGAAGAGGGAGAGGAATTCAAATGGTAGGGTTAGGGTTGGTTGAGTAGAATTAAATATTTTTATTAAGTGAAAACTAAATAAATAATCCTCACCCTTTGGGGTGTGTCAAAAATATATCTTGAACTTTCAAATGTAATAAAAATATTCCGATCTTTGAGGATAGTGGTAACATATTACCACAAGTTTTCTCACGGGAAAAAAATGATGATAAAATAGCCTACGTTGATTTTTTTTACAAGGCAGCCTGCGAGGAAGCCTTTTTACAAATTAGCACTAAAATTGGGTTTTCTTGAACGGTTTTCTTAGGAAAAAAATTAACCGACACCAAAATTAAACGAGGGAGGAAGACTGTCATTGAAGAGGAACCATGATCTGCTTGGAAGACCTGAAAGACAATTCAAGAGGCGACCACAGTCCACGAAAGAAGATAGAAGGGAATAAAAGACATTGGGTATTAATCCGGTCAAACTCTTTATTTTTTTCCAGCTAAGGAAACCGACCGTTCAAGAAAACCCTTGTAAAAAAAATCCACGGAGGTTGCTTTGTCAACATTTTTGACCCGTGAGAAAACTCATGGTAATATATTACCACTACCCTCAAAGGTCGTGATATTTTTATTACATTTAAAAGTTGAGGATATATTTTTACCATACCCCCAAAGATGGAAGTATTTTTATTAGTTTTCACTTTTATTAATGAAAGGAAAATGATTCCATTGTCAAATTAAAATGTCTAGAAACCAACAATAAAATGGATAACCGATTAAGAGCTCGTTTGGTATAAGAACACAAGCTAAACGGAAAGAAAATAAATTTTATGTAGGAAAATACATATAGATAAGAGAAAAATGCTATTTTTTGTGTGAAAAATAAGATAGGAGGGGTAATAATTAGATGAGTATAGGGGATATGGTTATTCTTTGCTCAAATGAGTGATTGAAATAAAGAGGAACACAACCAATTTTATATAAAACGTTGAGAAGGGAGGTTAATGATTAAATTTTTTGACAATATATCTTAAATAATAACTGGAGTTACTGGATTACCTTTATTTCCTTTCCCTTTACCTTTCCAAAATTTAAACAAAACGAACCCTAAATCCAACAAAAATAGACGTACAATGGAAAAAAAATTGTCGAAATGAGATATTTGTTCTTTTTCCGTTGAAAAAACTTAGATAAAAATGAATGAGCGATATAATAATTTTGAAAAATAAAAAAGCCAAAGCCCATCAATTTTGGCCCAAATGTGAACCTGTTAGGCCCAATATGTTAAATATGTTTATTATACTTTTCATTGATTTTGCAATGTGTTTAGGTAGGTGCGGCCTAAGCGATTAACAAACACACTTTGGACGTGGCCGGAGAAAGATTGCGTACATCTTGACCCCAGATCCTATTTAAGCGGGATAAACTAAAATGTTGTTGTGTTGCTTTATCAAGGTACTAAGGTCTATTTAGGTAGTAGTTGATTATAACTTATAGTGATACAATATTGTGTATTATACATTATAATTAATGGTTATTCAAATAAATCCTCACCACAATGCAATTTATTTTTCAGGTAAAAACCAAAACAATCGGAGCTCTTTATATTAACCACCAGAATCTATTGACATATATAAAACAGAAAATTTAAATGTTTCATAAACCTATCTTATATACATATGAAAGTAACTGATTTATAAAACCAAAGCCTTACAATTAGAAGCAATCAGTATATAAGAATAAAATCATTTGTATAAACGCAATGGATGTACGCTATATGAATCTTCTTCTTGTTAGTGTAAACACGTCTTCAGCATTCAGGGACGACGCGTCCATACCTCCTCAGATTCGAGGTGTTCTTGCAAGTAGCTTTGGCTTTCTTGTCATGATCACCTCCTTCCTTCTCCAAGTTGACATTATCGAATGAAATCCCTTCGCAGGGATACTTCTCACTACAATCTAACTTGATAGCCTCATCCGAATGGCTCGTTCCATGGATGTTGCGGTATGTCACTTGACTCACTTGGACCGCAGATCCCTGCCATTTTTGTTACATTACTACCGTCAGAAGAAATTTTGAGATAATATAGGAAGTAGGTTGATTTTGATTGATGAGATAAAGTGTTAACATAACCGATTTGGAGCATTTTCGGTGGTCACAGTAGTTTTGGTCTATGATGATGGAATTCGTCACATTGTTCATTTCCACGTTCTCGAATGTGATGTCTCTTGCATAACCCGAACCTCCCTGCCAACTCTTGATTCGAACACCATTGGTGGTACCGGAGAGTGTTGCTCGGTTTACATGTATGTTTGAAACCTTCACCCTTTCTCCATCTTTTCCTAGGCTTCCGATACTGCACATCCGAATTTCAAAACTCAATTCACAACGACAAAATTCGAACTCGATCCCAAATTATTAAAGAGCGACGGTTTAAGTACCTGATTCCATGGCCGGGCCCACAGGTGATGTCCGTGGCTTGGACATTAGATGACCCTGACACTATTGATATGCAATCATCTCCTATAAATCACCCCCCAAAAAAGACAAATTAAAATCTGTAACATAAATATCAAATTAGGTTACTAATTAATGTGTAAAATAAAAGGTTACCGGTTGCAATGTGAGAGTCAACTATATAAACGTTGCGTGAAGAGGTGACGTGGATGCCGTCGGTGTTTGGACTGTGACCGGGTGAAGAAATCGTCACTTTCGAAAGCATAACGTTAACGCTATCCTCTACCGTCAGATGCATCTGTTGTGCGTGTTTCACCGTTATTTCCTCCACCGTCACGTTCTTGCAACCGTAGAACGTCATCGCCTGTTCCGTCGCAAAAAAGCGTTACTATAGTGTATTTGCGAGTTGGACTAAACAAAAAAAAAAAACAGTACAAAGGATTCAAATTACTTACAGTAGGAGCGTGTTTGCACGGCTGTAAAACAGAGAAAACGAAAACATTAGTATATACGATCATATAAATACCAAAATAGGTATGTTAAGAACTTAAGATCGATCGACTTACGCGTTGTTTGTTGATTTTGCAAGAGTTCTTCCACCAAATCTCGCCGTTGCCATCGATGGTACCGTTGCCAGTGATGGTCAGTCCATCGACGTTTTTGAATATTATCCAATGGCGCCTATCGACGGAAAAATCAGACACTTTGCCCGAAGCTCGGATTGTACCTCGTATCTCCATAGCAATATCGGAGACACAAGGACCCGAGAAGATGAGCTTCTTGGCGGAGTAATTCCTTCCCTTAGGCACCACAATCACCGCGTTTTTCGTCGCACATGCCTTATCCCACGCCTTCTTCAAAACCTACATTCATGAAAACTCGTCGTTACTCGACACGAAATTAAAAAAAAAAAATTTATTCGATCATAACCCTAAGTTTTTTAAAAATTGTTACATTAGTGTGATCGCCGTTGTTGTTGTAGTTTTCGAAGCTGTCGAGGTTGATGAAGACGGGGGACGAGACGGGGGAAGACGGTGGAGAAAAGGGCGTGCGGGGATGAGAATGGGAACGGGGATGAACGACGGGGACGAAAGGTGTGTTGGAGGAAGAATCGGAGTTAGTTGAGTCATGATCGCCATAGTAATGGTACTCGGCGAAACCAGAAGAGAGTCCCAAGAGTATGCAAAGCATGAGCAAAGCGATCCTTCTGAAACCCGCCATTGATCGATGTTAGAATAGCTCGTTCTCTACTGTCGGAAGCTGAGCAGGAAGATCAAGGATGCAGGGATTTGTTGTATTTGTTGATGAATTTATAGGGCAGATAATGAGCTTAATCTGCCGGTTGTTGATAGTTGATAGTTGATAGTATCTACGACGGGATTCCTAGATTTGCTCTAAAAATCAAGTAAAATAAGATAGAAGATATATTTCCAAGGAAATTAGGTTTGATTAGGATTTATACGGAATATTTTTTTATGGGGAAATTATGTAAAGAAGATAGATGAAAGTGTTTAATTAATTAAATAGTTTATTTATCTGATTACTTTTTTTTTGGAAGCAAGGAATTTATCTAATAATAATAATAATAATAATAAAACAACCGGTTGTTCATAAATCATAAGACAAAGGAAATATACAAATGGCTATATATTATTTTATTATAATATATATGATCGAAGACACTATTACACAAGCTAAATCCTTTGTTGTACTTGTCTAAAAGAATATCCATAAGAGATCAAGTAAGTAATTAGATCATAATTATAATAGAGGGTATCAAGTTCAACAGCCTATTACTCAAATTGTCGTGGATTATAGATTTTGGATATATCTAGAATCTAGATTGAAGATATATAGAAATGTTGAGTATATATATATAATTCTAGTTTACTTTAAGCTTGATTATATATCATATATACATATCATATATACATGTATCATATGTGATGCAGCCTTGAGCTGTTTACTGGGCTGGTAACCCAGCTTTGGACAGCCCATCAACAACACTCCAGCCCATTGTAGCTTCCTCTTTGCAACAGCAACGCAGCTTCTTCATCTATCTTGACTTGCCTCAACGCAACGTTTTGATGGTCTCCAGCTGTGCCTTATAAGAGGTCTGTTTCCTACTACAGATGCGGCACTGTAGCATCAGAGAAATCAGAAGCGGCAAAGAAAGAGAGAGAGAGCGCGGGTTAGGGTTTGCTGCGAGGGCCCGAAGCGCCGCCGAGAGAGCTTGGGATCTTCTCCCATGGCGTCTCCGGTGATGATAAGGCGTTGGGCACTCCGGTGAGAGAAAAGATGAGAAAGAGAGAAAGAAAGAGAGCTCCATGGCTGCTGCGCAGAAAGCTCGAGAGCGAGAGGGTTTGGTGAGCGAGATCGCTCGAGGGCGAGCGATCTCTGGGACCGTTTCTTGAGCGAGCTTCAAGGAAGAAGAAGAAGCATGGCTGCACAAAGCCTGATCGAAGGCAGCACAAAGCCTGATCGGAGGTAGCAATCGAGGCGCGAGATCCAATCAAAGAGGAAGCGACGAAGAGCGATGTCGAGGAAGATCGAGAGATCTTGTCCTCGATCCACAACTGGTGCGGCTAATAGAGTTCAAAGGAATCCGTATGACGACAGATAGGTGGATGGCGACTCGGCTTTGACTCCGACGAGTCCGCAACGACGTCTCACAAATTCAGGGAGTTTCTTCTTATCTAGATCTGTCTTTCCTTCATATGTTTACTCTTATTAGTTGTTTAGCTTATTGTTGTGAGTATGTATTCTTCGTTTGGTTAGAAAGCCCTCTTTAGGATCTTGTACTGTTGTTACTGTCTTTGCCTTAGAGCATAGTGGAACGCTCTCTTGAGCCGGGGACGTAGGGAACTTTTCCCGAACCTCGTAAACAAATCATCGTGTCCATTTTTCGTTTATGTTCGATAGGATTCGGTTCAATCTAGATCCGAGTCTATACTATTGAATGATTGACCTATTCGATATACCTAAACCTGGATTTACAGATTGGTATCAGAGCCTTGGCTCGTTCTTGATTTCTGGCATGTTTTCTTAATCGATTATGCTTGAAATCTACTGTTGTTCATGTTCTTGTATGAGTTACTGCTTCCGCTGCATATTCTAAGTGTTCCTGCATGACTATGTTTCAAGAAAGATGGTTACTACTTGTTTAGTTGCCTCAGGATATGATTCCTTGTGCTTTCTTGAATTTCAGTTTTGTGTTCACTGATGATTGTAACTCTTGAACATGATATCTTCTGATCCTGGCTGCTCCATGTGGAGACCATCTCTGACTCTGACGACGTCCACCACAACTCTCTACCTCCCAAGACTGATTATGAAGGCTCCGATAAGCCCAAATTTGGTTGGAAACTTTCTTAATTTTTTTTTTTTTGGTAATCAAACGAGGGGAGGCACCTCCCCCTTAGAAGGGGTTAGAATTAGAAAAAAAAAGGACAGTTACAAGGTACACAAGCGGGTCGAAGAGACCCCTTGAGCATCGTTCCGAAGTAATATCTCCAAGAAAGGCGGAGGAGAGTCAAGGTAAACACTATCAAACGGAAAGGAAAAAGCAAAAGAAGCTAGCGAATCAGCAGAACGATTAGCTTCTCGGAAGACATGACGAAACTGGACAACCCAGTTTCTACGAATGAAGCCATGGCACAGAGCAACCAGGCTAGCGCACGGGTGAGTTGGTTTAAGCTTCTTCTTCAACAATTTGATGGCCACGAGAGAATCCGACTCAAAAACCACCTTCCTCGCTCCAAGCTCCCACGCCATTTGAAGACCACTGGAAATACCCCAAATTTTAGCATTCGCAACCGTACAGGCACCCAAGTTATGGACAAAGCCCTGCACCCAATCCCCATTTTCGTCTCGCAGGACTCCTCATGCAGCGGCGATCCTAGTACCCTGCACAGCCCCATCCGTGTTAAGCTTCCACCAACCCTGGTCAGGTCGCTCCCACCCTACTTCGACATGGACCTTGGCTCTGGCTTGGTCAGTTCCTTTCGCTTCCATCTGCGCCCTCTTGTACTCAACAGCCATGTACACACAGTGCGCCATGGACAGGGGTTGCGGGTTGAGGCTCTTGAAGACGACGTTGTTCCTCCTTGTCCAGATCATCCAAAGCCCCGATGCAAAGACTGCATTCCACTCCACACCATCCCGCAAGTTTCTTCTGGACAGCAGGTTGGCACGAACCCAAGAGGCGAAGGGAAGTGAGAAAAATCCCTCGACTTCCCTTGCCGTTTCAAACTGCAACCAAAAGACATTACCAGCATCGCAATCTCGGAATAGGTGAGTCAAAGACTCCAGTCCCGTCACACAAACAGGGCAAGCCCCCGAGCTACAAATATGCCTACGCATACGCTCAGAGTTTGTCAACCCCCCCCCCCCCCTTTAATAGCTAGCCACATAAAACTTCTAATTCTCTCATTAACCTTGAGTTTCCAAATAGTGTCAAAAAGAGCAGAGACAGTGAAATGGAAATTATACGTACCTTGGATGGTGTTGTATCCAGAGCTGACCGAGTACTCCCCTTCGTTACTATTATTCCAGCATCTCACATCTTCTCTGCCCGAGACGGTAAGTGCAGCAATTTTGAGGATCGTAGACGCCGGCAAGAGCTCAGCAAAACATTGCCAGTCCCAACCACTATTGGTATCTCACATATCCGCCACCAAGCACGACAGATCCTCAACATCAGTTTCATCCTTTACCAAGTCTATGAGCGGGGTAGGTTCCACCCACTTATCCCGCCAAAAACTGATTTTTCTCCCATTTCCCAACTGCCAACTGACATTCGGGTGGATGATAATACTCATAGCAATAGAGATACTCTTCCAGACGGGTGAGGCTGCACTAGAAGCACCAAGGGATCTCCTTACATACTTACTCCGGAGTAAATCCTTCCAAACCCCCCCTCCTCTTGCATCAATGTCCAACCCAGCTTAGCAACGAGCGCGAGATTCAGATCGGCCAAGCACTTAATCCCAAGCCCTCCGAGGGAGCGTGGTTTGACGATCTCCGGCCAGGCAACTTTGTGCATCTTTCTCTTCTTCTTCGTAGAGCCCCAAAGGAAATTCCGACATATCTTTTCTAGTTCCTTGCAGGTTCCTTCTGGCAGCAGGACCGTCGACATGGAGTAGACCGGTATCGAGGAGAGTACCGATCTGACGAGCGTAGTCCTCCCGGCGAAGCTCAGCAACTTCGCTTTCCATCCATCCAATCTGCTGTTGAATTTTCCTACAACCGAAGCAAAGGTTGTCTTCATGATCCTTTTATGAAGGATGGGGATACCAAGGTAGGATCCCAGATCACCAGTAACCTCAATGCCGCTAGCAGTAAAAATCCTCTCTTTGCGTTCTTGCTTGACGTTCCTAGACACAAAAACTTTGGACTTCAGCAGGCTCACCTTTTGCCCAGACCCTACACAAAACTCCTCCAAACAGTCCTTGACAACTTTGAATTGGCCCACCGAAGCCTCCGTGAATAGTAGAATATCATCGGCAAAGAAAAGGTGTGAGAGAACAGGGCCTCCCCTCGCAACTTTAATAGCTTTCCAGTCACCCCGGTCCACCGCATCCGATATAATTTGACCCAGCCTCTCCATACATAAAATAAATATATATGAGGAAATTGGGTCTCCTTGTCGGATTCCATAGGACAGAGTGAATCTAGACGAGACTTCAACATTCCACAACACGTGCATCCTCGGCGTTCGCACACATTCCATAATCCAGCCTATCAATGTATCCGGGAACTTGGCGCGCTTGAGAGTGTCCTCGATGAAGGCCCAACTAAGCCTATCATAGGCTTTCTCAAGGTCAAGCTTGAGGCACATCCACCCCTTGAGACCTTGTTTTCTACGCATGGAATGAACCACTTCCTGGGCCACGACAATATTCTCAGAAATAAGCCTTCCCGGAACAAAGCTTCCTTGGAGCGGCTAAATGAAGAACTGTTTCACAAAATAACCACCGACGGTCCTACCGTATCCCAGCTTTTTTGAAAAAAGACGGGCTGAAAACCATCTATGCCAGGAGCTTTATACGCGCCCATACTTTTGATAGCCGTGAAAATTTCAGTCGAGGACACAGCTCCGGTAACCGCCTCCCACATACCATTCTGCACATGGGGGAAATCAGTTCGGGTTTCCACCATTTTACGAGGCTCCGTTCTCTCCTTATAGAGTTCCATGAAATAGTTCAGAGTCAGGGACTCAAGACCGGCCTTTTCCTCAATCCAGGAACCATCGTCCGCAAACAGACCTTCCACCCGATTTCTCTTACGACGAATCACCGTCGAGGTATGAAAGAAACTAGTATTGCGGTCTTCGAACGCGAGCCATGAAACTCTAGACTTTTGGAACCACAAGATTTCCTCTTGTTCAAGAGTCTCATCCAAGGCTTTTTTAACCTCCTCCTCCCAAGCTAAGCCTGCAGGGGTGGGCCTTTGAGCATTCTTACGCTGCGCAGTGTCGAGGGTCTTCATGAGATCGCTCTTCCTAGTTTGAATTCTGCCAAACACTTCCTTGTTCCATTTAGTTAGATCCACCTTTAGCCTCTCCAGAGCCATCGGAGCAGTGCAAAATCTATCCCAGTTTGAGTCTAAGAAACCTGGGAAAGATTCGTGCATAGTCCAGCCCGCCTCAAATCTGAACGGTCTCCTATTTCTGTCCATCACGATGCGCGGGGAGATCTCCAACAGCATGGGACAATGATCCGAAGAGTATCGAGGAAGATGGCGAACTCTGGCCTCCGGCCACTGCATTCGCCCTTCAACGTTAGCGAATATCCTGTCGAGCCTCTTCGAAACAATGCAGCCGCCAATGACCACTTTACTCCAAGTAAAATCCTGCCCAGTGTAACCCAAATCAAGGAGGCCGAATTTGTTTATAAGTCTGCAGAACGTCGGAGTATCCTTGTGAATACCACCCGACCCCCCACACGATTCCATCGGGCTAATAACAGAATTGAAATCTCCCCCTAAGAACAGAGGTCCAGAGAAACTATCGAGACACACGTCAAGCGCTTCCCAAAACGGAGTCTTTCTCGTCATCGACTGAGGGGCATAGACCGCAATCAGGTGAGCTCTGGTTCATGCCGTGGGCCAAGAGACGTGTCTGAAATCAGCCTCCTTTTCATGCACCCTGAAATCACTTTTTTTATCACCCAGAGAAGCCAGATACCGCCTGAAAAACCCACAGCTTCAATGCGAACACAACCCGTGAAGTTCAGTTTCTTACAGACCTCATCAGCCTGATCCCCTGAGATACGAGTCTCCATAAGAGCCACCACATCAATTGAGCAGCTCCTCTTTATGTATCTGATAACTCTTCTAAAACTTTTTTTCCCTACACCGAAACAATTCCAAAAGAGTAGATTAAGATTTTTGGTAGACATGATAAAATTGATCAAGAGAAATAACCAAGTAAAACCAAGCAAACAATCAAACGAAATTAAGAGTCCTGAGTTATCGTCTTTTGGGCTCCGCTAATCTCTGTAACCGATTTTTCACAATCCCTGTCCTGCGGCTTTGTCATCTCAGCATCCGCGTCCGCGCACCAGAATTTTCCGATCAACGGAGGAGCAAGGTTAGTCATCGTCACACCTCCCCAAGCAATCAATTTGTTATTCTCTTCCAAGTTGTTACAAGACCGATGGTTTGAAGCAGCCGGCGTGATCTGTCTCGGCCTCTTCTTCGTGTTGCCCATATCCATCGAATCCAACGATTCCCGGGATCCCTCGCTTTTACCTTTGCGGGCACCTTTCCTAGTAGTTTTCTTCTTTTTCTTATTGGTAGGAATAGTTTCCTGATTCCCTAAATTGCTCAAGTCCAGACTTGGTATCTCGGTTTGGGCCGTATGGACAGCCGTGTACATTGGGCTTTTTAACTTATGTTCTCCCTGTGGGCCTGATGGGGAAGCCCCACTAGTACTCTCCCCTTTAGCCTTCATCGACGTATCCTTTCTTTCCTCTTCCTGCACTCTAGGCCTCCTTCCGCCGTTATTCTCATTGGGATCATTAGTCTGCGCATTGAAGAGTTTCGCCTCTTTTAGAGGCTCAAGGACCAATCCCCGGGAGGAATAGGGCACACTTTTCCTGAAGCGATTCGGATTTCCATTCATCGTCTGAACATTGTTGTTACTGTTGTGACCGATCGGCGGCGCAGTCTGTTTAGGGATTGGATTGGCGGGGCGGTTCCGACGCGTCACCGTCATCCAAGGGCCGTGGAAACCATCCTCCCCAACCGTGCTTTCCTTCATCTCCTCTTTTTTCTCAGATTAGTCGGTAGGCGCGCTCCGTCACTATCTCCTTGTTCTGTGCTTCGTCAGGCTTAGGATTATAGGGGCAGTTGGCCTTCACATGGCCAACTCTACCACATCCAAAGCAGATCAACGGGATGCCTTCATACTCCAGGAGGAATCTTTCCCCATTGATGCACACAACCCCTTTTAAGGGTTCTTCAAGATTCACCTCAACACAGACCCGAGCGAAATTCCCCCTATTAGTATACAGAGTTCGGACGTCAACCTTAATCGGCTTGCCAAAACCTTTGGCAATCATCATGAGCACACCCTCCTGGTATAGGACCATAGGAAGATCCTTTATACGCACCCACGTCGGTGTAGACTTGATGATTTCCGAGGGCTTGAAGTTTGGAGACCACGCTTTTATGATTAGGCACTTATCAAACACCGTCCAGGGGCCTTCTGTCAGAACCTTCAGACAGTCCTCCTCTTTCTCAAATCTAGCCAGAAAATTTCCATGGGGGAGATCTATGAGTTGCAGCCGGCCAAACTCTTTCCAGATTTCTTTTAGCTCTCTCACCATCACTTGGAGAGGGACCTTCGATCCCACCATTCTAATGATAACGGAGTTCTTCCACACTCCCGCCAGGGCATCAATAACCTTGCTATCAATAGAGATTGCAGGATCTCCCAGATTACCCTGCGGATATGAAATCGCAATCTTATCTCGGATGAACTCCCCACACAGAAGTGTTTTCCTCTGCGCAAAGCTTCCCATCACCACCCTATCTCTCCACGAAGGGGCAGTAGTCTGAGTTGATGGCACATGGGCAGTAGTCGGTGGCACAGGCAAGCTAATATTCCCCGGACCTGGGTCTGCAGGCGGAGAAGTCCCCGGCGGGGGGTCCGTCTGCATATCTTCAGTTTGGCTATTCGCCGGGGGGGGGGGGGTTTCGCTCACCAGGGGATTCACATTAGAAACACTCTCTTTTTCCATTCTGCACTAGTGACTCAAAAATTAACAATTTTCATTACAAATCTTCACTCTATAAAAGAAGGTTATGGACCCGGTAGACTGTACCCTATACACACCTACCCGTAACCTACGCTCCCCTACTCGTGGCCCTACCATGATGACCATCAAAAGACCCCTTCCCCAGGAATCTGACGGTTCGCCTAACCACCTTCCACCGGCCCACCGCGCTAGGATCGACAAGGGAACTTCGGCTGCTCCCGGGTCTGAGGTCGCCGCCGACCACCGCCCGTCGGTGGTGATAGAGGTGTACCCGCCTCCGGGTACACCTGCCGCCGGAAACGCCGCCGTGGTCATTACCGTCCACGGCGGCACCGTCGTCGTCAATCGGGCAGCGACTCAGAGGACTCTAAGTCCGACTTAGAGCCGGAGCCCGGAAAGGCGGCCGGAGAAGGAGACCGAGGTTGACAATCCGGTAAGGAAGCTGAGCCCGAAGGAAGGTCGCAGCCCGGAAGAGCCGGAGGAGAAGGAGATTGAGAAGGACGCCGGGCCGGAGGAGAAGGAGACTGAGAAGGACGACCAGGAGCCCGCTGTTCCGTTGGAGCCCAACAATCCCGACTACTCATCCATGGATATCTCCGGCGAGAACAATATATCAGCCACAACCCCTTAATTGATTATTTTAGATGTATTTATTTTTTATTTTATTTTTTATGTATCTATTGTATTTATCTTTTTTTGGTGACCATCTATTGTATTTATCTACAAACACTTCAGTGCATCTACCAGATATAATAACGTACATGTTTATTGGAGCATGAAATCTGTCTCCTAAAGGCGGTCATGTGTATAGTTTGAATCACTTATAAATCACTCCGACGAATTTTGCACTCGGACAACTCCGACAACTCATCGAAATGCAGGAAAATAAGTCGGATGGAAATCTCCGACAATATTGATTATTCTTACTAATAATCCTTCAAATTTCACCAAATAATGTTTCACAATACACCGAATAATATTTGTGCATAAGGTACACCATAAGGGGTGTGCACACCCGAACTATACCCTAATATTGTAACTCTTTATCAATTGATTTTGTAGATCCTCTGTACCCTATACACACCTACCCGTAACCTACGCTCCCCTACTCGTAGCCCTACCACGATTACCATCAAAAGACCCCTTCCTCAGGAATCTGACGGTTCGTCTAACCGCCTTCCACCGGCCCACCGCGCTAGGATCGGCGAGGGAACTCCGGCTGCTCCCGGGTCTGAGGTCGCCGCCGACCACCGCCCGTCGGTGGTGATAGAGGTGTACCCGCCTCCGGGTACACCTGCCTCCGTAAACGCCGTCGTGGTCATCACCGTCCACGGCGGCACCGTCGTCGTCAATCGGGCGGCGACTCAGAGAACTCTGAGTCCGACTGAGAGCCGGAGCCCGGAAAGGCGGCCGGAGAAGGAGACTGAGGTTGGCAGTCCGGTAAGGAAGCTGAGCCCGAAGGAAAGCCGCAACCCGGAAGAGCCGGAGGAGAAGGAGATTGAGAAGGACGCCGGGTCGGAGGAGAAGGAGACTGAGAAGGACGACCAGGAGCCCGCTGTTCCGTTGGAGCCCAACAATCCCGACTACTCATCCATAGATATCTCCGGCGAGAACAATATATCAGCCACAACCCCTTAATTGATTATTTCAGATGTATTTATTTTTTATTTTATTTTTTATGTATCTATTGTATTTATCTTTTTTTGGTGACCATCTATTGTATTTATCTACAAACACTTCTGTGCGTCTACCAGATATAATAACGTACATGTTTATTGGAGCATGAAAACTGTCTCCTGAAGGCGGCCATGAGTATATATTGAATCACTTATAAATCACTCCGACGAATTTTGCACTCGGGGCAACTCCGACAACTCATCGAAATGCAGGAAAATAAGTCGGATGGAAATCTCCGACAATATTGATTATTCTTACTAATAATCCTTCAAATTTAACAGAATAATGTTTCACATTACACCGAATAATATTTGTGCACAAGGTACACCATAAGGGGTGTGCACACCCGAACCATACCCTAATATTGTAACTTTTTATCAATTTATTTTGTAGATCCTCTGTACCGTACACTCCTTCTATCTTATAAAAGGAGGTTACCGACCTCTATACCTTACACTTCTCCTTCTCCTACCCTACACTCACACTATAGCCCCTACCCGTACCCTAGCCCAGTAGCCCTACCCGCTTCCTACGACCATGAAACGAACCTATTTCGATGAATCCGACGAATCGGCCAACCGACTCCCACCGGCGAACCGCGCTCGCATCGGTCAAGCTACTCCTGTTCACGCCGTCGAGGAAACTCCGACCGCTTCCGAGCCCGCGGTAGCCGCCGACCACACGTCAATGCCACCGTGGTCATCACCGTCCAAGGCGGCACCGTCGTCGTCAATCAAGTTGAGGCGCGGAGGAATTTGAGCTCGACTGAGATTCGGAGTTCGGAAAAGAAGGACAAGGAGACATCAGATCTGATGGACCCCTCCACAAAAGAGATCTCCACAGTAAGTGACAGGCCTAAAGTCGTTATGCCAAATCAAAGTAAATTCCTAAGGTGCAAACTATAACAAGTATAGTAGGTAAGTTAGGGTCGAACCCACAGGGAAACAGAATCAATTGTAAGAGCAAGTATTATTACCCAAAAGTAACCAATTCAAGGGGGAGTTTTGTGTGTAAGCGATAGTGACCGAACAAGTTGCAATAAGAGGTTGCGAATATATGATGGAAAAGTATCACACTAGGTAATTATCCGCACAACAATTGAGATGGTTCATCATCGCATTCTATGAGTCTCAAGTTCTAATGTCCAGTAATTGTTCTCAATTCAGATCGTGTAATAGCTTTTAGTCCTACCAGTCCTAAAAGCACTTATCACCAAATTACAAGGGAAAACCTTCACCGAATAATAAAGCGATAGCATTCAAACATGAATTATAATGAGATACAAGCGATTCTAACAACCCGTTAAAATAGCCTGTAATCGAATCTCCTTCACAATCTACCACAAGCAACCTGCGTATGATGATTGTGTTTGCTACAATGAATCTACAACCCCAAACCTGGAATTGGAAACCCTAGCAATATGACTAGTATCGATAAACCTAGGTGATCAATCCAGATTAACCAATAATAAGCAATCAAGCAATAAGCTCAGGAGATCGAAACAATTAACAAAGGACGAACAAGAGTAGAATACTCACAACCAAATCAATCGAAGGCTTCAAAGAACCAAGTGTAACAAAGGAGAGTTAGTTCTCCATAGGGTTTGTGAGATGATGAAAAGGAAAATACGTCTCTGGAAAAATAACCTCCAACAACCGGCTCATTCTCGGCAATAATATAACCTAATTAAAAGGGTTTAACATCCCGTAAAAATATAATATTAAAAACTAATAAGATAGGGGAAAATCGGATAAGAATCCGTCTCCAAGGACTGACGCGGGTGCGCCAGTAGCAGCGCGGGCGCGTCAGTGAATTGTCTTGCTACTTCTCTCTGATGCAACGACGCAGGTACTCCCTCCTAGCAGCGCGGGCGCGTCGGTAGCAGCGCGGCCGCGCCAGCTCACCAGATTCCAGCTGCTTCCGAATTTCTTCACTTTAACTCTTCTATAACTTGCATGATCCTATGATTTCTTCAACTTCTTCAACAGGTTCCGAATCACCAGGTTCATACAAATATCTCTCACAATGACATGTAAATGATGACAAAAACTACTAAATGCGCTATAGAATATATCGCATATCAAATTCCCCCATACTTAAACCTTTACTCGTCCCGAGTAAGCATAGAAGCTAAGCCTACTCTCACCATAAATCTCGAAGGTTCACAGACAGTACAAGGAAAATGAACACTAAGTACTAGTAGTTTCCACCATCTCAACAATCAGCACAAAAGACAATCAAAATAGGAAATGAGACTTACAATTGTATCTCAACCATCTACACCTTATAGCTCCCAGTGGCCTACCCGAAAACCTCCTTATCACTCCACTTCTTATGTCGCCTTCGCCAAGAGATCAATCCTAAACACTCAAAGTAAACGCTCATCTTGCCAAGGCGCCCTTTCGGGTTTTCACCAAGCCACTCATTTTTTTTTCAAAGATGGTACTCACATAAACATTCTCACTTCCCTCAAGTCTCATATTGCCAAAGCCTAAAGCTCGCCAGACTACCTGCTTTTTGCCTGAGTCGCCCTTTCGGGTTTTCAACTCATCCCAGGATTTTGATTGCTTTTTTTTTTTTTTTTTTGAATAACACGTGCAGAATCTGTACAAAAAGAATGCGTAACTGAAATATGTACAAGATATGTAAATCCTTTCCCTCCCCCATACTTGAATGAAGCATTGTCCTCAATGTGAAAGAAGACAGAAATAAGTAGGGAGAAAGGAAACAGAAGGACTCACTGAGGGGGTGGATAGTGGTGAGAGTAATCCTCTCGCATGCGGCGAAGCTCTTCCCTCATACCTCTGAACTCGCCAAAGCCTTCTAGGATGTCGGCCTGCTGGTGGAGAATCTGGTTCTGCACCGTCGTCAAACTCCCTACGTCTTGGCGCAGAAGGCCAATCTGGTCAACCAGGTAGCCCCACTGGTGAGGCTGCTGATGAGCATCCTGAAAAGCTTGTGGGGGCCAAGGGGCCCACTGATGTGAATCCTGCTGGCTCTGATATGTCGGGTGAGAATCCCAACCGTGAGAAGGGGTATGATAAGCAGGCACCTCCTGCTGTGGGTTCTGTGCGAAACCCTGAGTATCTGTCTGAACAAAAGCCTGCGGAGCCACAGGCGCATCCTCAATCGTGGCAGCTCCAGCTGTGCCACTACTGCTACCCACTTCTAGGCGATGCCGTCTACCCAAAACTGATGTCGGAAAATAATCAGCCTCAATATACCAATCAGTCCAAGTCTCAGACCAAGGAAGGGGCTTAGGGAGCCTGAACTGATGCTCTTTCTTCTTGCATGTACACCAAATGGTTCCCCCATCCGGCGCAGTGTCAAGCATCAAGCACCTCCGCAGATACTCCTCTGTGTAGGTCCTTGCTATGACCTGCTCCTCCAGCTCTTGCAAACCACCTTGCTCAACGCCCGCAGCAATGGCTACCCGAGTAATAAGTCCGCCTTGGACCATTTCTGGTCCAGTGGCACTGCGATCCCTTCTGACCCTGTCGAGCCCATCGAAGAAGAGCCTAAGCCAGTCAGGAGTGTAGTTTGCAGTAGGCACAGCGCTGTAAGCAAACCTCAGGTGTGTCATGGAGAGCTTGGTATCTGTGGTCAGCCCATAATATGTCCCAGCGACGATCTTGCACAACATACGGAAGACAGGGTGAGTAATCCTGCTGTTGTACTCGTTACTGGTTAAGAATTCCTCTCCAGATACCGCTCTAAAGAATGCAACGAGGTCTGTGTCGGTCGTGGCTGTCACCCATCCATCAGTTGGGGCTTTAGTGATCCCCAAAGCAACTCGCAACCTTGCTGCAGAAACCCTGTAGGTAGTGCCATTGAACCTGAAAGAGACTTCTCTAATTCTGTTATCCCCAAGGTACAGCTGATATGTCGCAAGGAACTGCTTGCACAGTTCTGGGTATCCTACAGCTCTCAACTCCAAAAAATCACCAATACCAGCGTGAGCTAAACACTTCTGCATACAATCTAGCATCTGAAGTCTCTGAAGGGTCTCTCTATGCAGATATTTTGTAGAACTGACACAATTTACCTTATTATAAATAGCCCACTCCTCTTCAGACAAATCTAACTCTTCATCAGATCGACTCACCTCTTCCTCCGATGAACTCATATTCGATAGATAATAAGACTAGATCCGAATCGAAATAAGGACAACGGAAAGAACTCACAAAGAACAGATGAGGCTCGGCTCAGGAGGCCGACGCGGGCGCGTCAGGAACACAGCGCGGGCGCGTTGACGAGCGTGGGCATGTTGAAATGAAGGCGCGGCCGCGTCGGTGGTGTCAGCCTCTTGTTTCGTAGCTCTGACAGGCGCGGGCGCGTTGAAAGGTGGCGCGGCCGCGTCGGAGATTTCTGCAGACTCGAAAATCGTCGGAAGCGGTTGTCGATGCTGAGCCTCTCCCCGGTGCCGAGGACGAAAGGAAAGGACAATGGGGTAAGGGGGATGGTGTTTAGGGATCTTGGTGGAGGGTTCCCAGCTGAAATAGGGGTGGAGGGGTGTTTGTGAGTGTGGGTGTGGGGTAGATTGGGAGGAGAGGATGTGGATGTGGGGAAGGGTAGGGTTTGGTGGTATTTGAGGGATGGTGATAGGGTTTGAAGATGGCGGGCTGGCCCGAAGTGGGTTTTCCAGCCCGTGGTCTGTTGTTGTTGTGTGTGTGTGTTTTTTTTTTTTAACAGAAAATTAACACTGCTGATGCAGTGGGTCCGAAATGCGGATGCAATTCGTCACCAGAAGCTCCTTCTTTATTACCTACAAGTTATAATAAAATCTAGTTAAGGGAAAGAATGCAATACCTTGGGTTGCCTCCCAAGCAGCGCCTTTGTTTCAAGTCGCTGGCTCGACTAAGCCTTTTTTGATTATTCTAACTCTGCATTTGGCTCCTCCAAAACTAACTCATCCATAGCCTCCTTCGGGAACCCTTCATAGTATGTCTTAAGCCTTTTACCATTTACCTTGAACTTCTTGTGGCTATTTGGGTCATATAACTCTACAGCGCCATGTGGGAAGACTTCAGCAACAATGTATGGTCCCCCCCACTTTGACCTGAGCTTCCCAGCGAAGAGTTTCAGGCGAGACTGAAAAAGTAGGACTTTGTCACCGGCTTTAAAGTCCTTCCTATGGATGTGCTTGTCATGCCATGCCTTGGTCTTTGCCTTATAGATTGCCGCATTATCATAGGCGTCCAAACGTAACTCCTCGAGCTCGCCTAACTGTAGCTTCCTGTGTTCTCCAACCCCTTCACTCTGCATATTGCATTGTTTCACTGCCCACCAAGCCTTGTGCTCCAGCTCAACAGGAAGATGACATGCCTTACCATAGACAAGTCTGAAAGGAGACATCCCAATTGGAGTTTTGTAAGCAGTGCGATAAGCCCACAATGCATCATCAAGTCTCAAACTCCAATCCTTCCTGTTAGGATTTACAGTCTTCTCGAGAATGGCTTTGATCTCTCTATTGGACACCTTTGCTTGGCCATTCGTCTGTGGATGGTATGCGGTGGAAACTCTATGTGTGACTTGATATTTCTTCAGCACGGCAGTCACAGTTTTGTTGCAGAAATGGGTACCCCTGTCACTAATCAGCGCTCTAGGAATTCCATGCTTGGCAAAAATATTGCTTTTCAAGAACCCTGCCACAACTTTAGAGTCATCAGTTCTGGTGGCCTTCGCTTCCACCCACTTGGAAACGTAGTCCACCGCAAGTAAAATATACAAGTTCCCACAAGAACTAGGAAAAGGTCCCATAAAGTCAATGCCCCAAACATCAAAGATTTCGCAAAAAATCATCGGTGATTGTTGCATTTCATTCCTTTGAGAGATATTCCCCATTCTTTGACACCTATCACATGCCTTGCAGAAAGAATAAGCATCTTTAAAAACATGTGGCCAATAAAATCCAGATTCAAGCACTTTTCTAGCAGTTTTATTGGCACCAAAGTGTCCCCCACATGCTTGAGAATGACAATATTCAAGAACAGATCGTACCTCATTATCTGGAAGACAACGACGAATTACCTGATCAGCACAATGTTTCCAAAGGTATGGGTCATCCCAAACATAGTGGTTTGCTTCTCTTCGAATCTTCTCCGTTTGAGCCTTGGTATGATCCGGAGGAAATTCCCCACAAACTAAGTAGTTTACAATGTCCCGGTACCAAGGGTTTACGGAATGAAGTCCTAGAACGGACTGAGATGGGCTGAGAAGTGATAGCGTGGGCGCGTCAGGGAACGACGCGGGCGCGTCAGACTCCGGCGCGGGCGCGTCAGCTGTCGACGCGGACGCGCCAGACTCCGGCGTGCTTTTGTGCTCGATTCTGCATAATGTGTCATCCGGAAACGTGCCTAAGATGGGTTTCTGTGACTCCGGCTTGTCCTCCTCATTCACCAATCTGCTTAAGTGGTCAGCCACCAAATTTTCCGCTCCTTTCTTGTCCTTAATCTCCACATCAAATTCGCTGAGCAACAGGACCCATCGAATTAATCTTGGCTTTGTCTCCTTCTTAGTCATCAAGTAGCGGAGGGCTGCGTGGTCTGTGTAGATAATCACTTTGACTCCAAGCAGATACTGTCGAAACTTCTCTAGTGCAAACACCACGGCTAGCATTTCTTTCTCAGTGGTGGAGTAGTTGCGCTGCGCTCCATTCAGAGTCATGGAAGCATAATGGATCACATGAGAGGCTCTTCCCTCTTTTTGGCCTAGCACTGCTCCCACTGCATAGTCGCTCGCATCACACATGATCTCAAATGGGCGAGACCAGTCTGGTGCCTGAATGATTGGTGCACTAGTGAGGCATCCTTTCAGCGAGTCGAACGCCTCTTTGCACTCTTGTGTGAGTACAAAGGTCACATCTTTCTTCAGAAGCTCGCACAAGGGTGAGGATACCTTCGAAAAATCCTTGATAAACCTGCGATAAAAACCTGCATGGCCTAGGAAAGAACGAACTTCGCGCACATTAGTAGGATAAGGCAGAGATTGAATTACATCAATCTTCGCCTTATCGACCTCAATACCCTTTGCAGAGACTATGTGGCCTAAAACAATTCCCTGTTCTACCATAAAATGACACTTTTCAGAGTTCAAAACCAGATTAGTTTCAACACATCTTTTTAACACTACTGCCAAATGGCTCAAACAAGTATCAAAGCTATCCCCATGTACTGTGAAATCATACATGAATACTTCAATGAAATTTTCAATGTATTCAGAGAAGATACTAACCATACATCGTTGAAATGTCCCGGGTGCGTTACATAGTCCAAATGGCATTCTGCGATATGCAAAAGTACCGAAAGGACATGTAAATGTAGTCTTCTCCTGGTCCTCTGGCGCTATGGCCACCTGAAAATATCCAGAATATCCATCCAAAAAGCAATAATAGGGGCGCCCAGCAAGGCGTTCTAGCATCTGATCAATAAAGGGGAGGGGGAAGTGATCCTTCCTGGTTACTGTATTCAGCTTGCGATAGTCTATGCATACCCTCCAACCTGTTTGTGTTCTGGTAGGGACCAACTCACCTTGTTGATTCTCCACGACTGTAATCCCTCCTTTCTTAGGGACAACTTGTGTAGGACTTACCCACTGACTGTCAGAAATTGGGAAAATCATGTCTGCTGATAGCAATTTCAGCACTTCCTTCTTCACCACATCCATCATGGGAGGATTGAGCCTTCTCTGTGGTTGGCGTGATGGCTTAGCTCCATCCTCCAGCAGAATCCTGTGCATGCATGTAGATGGACTAATTCCCTTGATGTCAGCGATGGTCCACCCCAGCGCAGTTTTGTACTTCTTCAGAACCTCCACTAACTTTTCTTCCTGCTCTGCTGAAAGCTTACTTGACACAATAACTGGTAAAGTGTCATCAACTCCTAGGAAAGCATACTTGAGATGACTAGGGAGTTGTTTGAGTTCAATTTCAGGTGCCTGCACAACAGATGGAACAAGCACTTCGCTTGGAGTCAGTAGATTGGGGCCAATGCCCAAAAGAGTAGAGAACTTACCTTCTACATCCATCTGGGCTACTAATTCCTGCATGTTAGATGTAATTGAAAAATCTGTATAGGACTTGTCAATAGCATTCTCAATAATTGACTGCAACTCATCTTCCCTAGAAATATCAAATAGATCTTGAGCTAATGGTTCAATCACATCAATAGAGCACAGAGAATGGTCATCAGCAGGATGTTTCATAGCCTTGTATAAATCGAATTCAACCTTTTCTCCATCAAATTCCATTGTTAGTGTCTCAGAAACACAATCAATTTTTGTCCTAGCTGTTTTAATAAAAGGTCTACCTAACAGAATAGGCGCATCATGCTTATCATGTTCCATATCTAGGACAAAGAAATCTGCAGGAAAAATCAGTTTATCGACCATGACCAAAACGTCTTCTACTACTCCTTTAGGGTATTTATTAGACCTGTCAGCTAGTTGCACAATTACTCCAGTTTCATGCAAAGGTCCTAAATCTAGCGATTTGTAAAGTGAGTAAGGAAGCACATTTATGGAAGCGCCCAAATCAAGCATAGCTCTATCAAATTTTACATCTCCAATGACACAAGGGATAGTAACCATACCTGGATCAGTGCACTTTTTCGGCATTCTCCTCTGAAACATAGCGGAGACTTGCTCACTTACTTTCACTTTCTTTTTACCTTTCAGCTTCTGATTTCTCTTCACCGTGCAAAGCTCCTTCAAGAACTTGGCGTACTTGGGCACAGTTTTTATCATTTTCAGCAGAGGAATGTTCACCTGACACTTGCTAAATGTCTCGAAAAGCTCTGAATCATCGATTATCCTCCTCTCTTTGAGTGCCTCAGGGAACGGAGGTTTTGGTTTCTCCGACCCGAGAGGGGGAAAATCCGGTCGGACATATGTATCGACATAGGGCTCGGATTCAGGCGAGATCGGACTCGACGTGGGCGCGCCAGTATCCAGCGCGGGCGCGCCAGTGTCCATCGCGGGCGCGCCAGTGTCCATCGCGGGCGCGCCAGTGTTGGGCGTGGCCACGTCGGAGACCTGCGTGCTTTCCTCCTCATCTTCCTGACTTTTCAGCTCTTTTCCATTCCGAAGAGTTATAGCACTGACGTTTTCCCTTGGATTGACCACCGTTTGAGATGGTAGACCCCCTAACGTCTTTGCCTCTATTCTCGTGATTGCTTCGGCCATTTGCCCCATTTGTTTCTGTATATCTTTTATGCTCGATTCAGTTGTCTGAACATGCGCAGTAAAGTGCTGTGTCAGGGTATTGAGCATGGACTCAGTAGAGGGAGCGTTACCCTGCTGCCTCTGATTGTAAGGAGGTGGCTGTTGCTGTTGTGATTGGTTTGGTGGATCCCTCCATCTGAAATTTGGGTGATCCCGCCAACCTGGGTTGTAGGTGTTTGAGTAGGGGTCATGTCTGGGTCTCTGAGGTCCATTTCCACCTATAGCACTTACTTCAGCGGTGTCTTCTTGGAGTGTAGGACACGCATCAGTTGGGTGGAAGTTATCATTGCAGAATCCACAAGCCTTGAGTTGTTGAGGAGTCCCTTGCAGAGTGAGCCTCCTAACCATATCCTTCAATTCAGCAATATCTTTGGATTGGTTAGAGTCTACCGAATTGACTCCTTTCTTTCTGGTGGATTTCCCGAAATTTCTAGTCCCCTCAGCCATTTCCTGAATCTTCTCCATGGCTCCCTCTGGCGTGGCATTCAGAATATTTCCTCCGCAGGCGGCATCAATCATCCTTCTATCAGATTCCAGCAACCCCCCATAGATGTATAGGACTAGGTCCTTAGTGCTGTAGCCATGGAAAGGGCAATTAGCGCAAAGCTTCTTGAACCTTTCATTGTAATCATAGAGAGTTTCATCATCTTCCTGCTCTATATTGCTGATTGCCTTCTTCAAGGTGTTCTCCTTCTTAGCAGGGAAGAATTTCTCCAGGAAGGCCTTGTGGAGCTTAGGCCAAGTATCGATGCTCCCTGTAGGAAGACTGTAATACCAGTCATCCGCAGCATCGACCAGCGTGAACCCAAAAGCTCTCATCTTTATCTGTGCTTCATCTATATTGGCTGGTTTCATGCTCATGCACACATTATGAAACTTCCCCATGTGCTTGATGGGGTCTTCTCCAGCCAATCCATGGAATTTGGGCAGTTGATGAATCAGCCCAGACTTTAGCTCAAAATGGTTGTCATCCCCCAGAGCAGGGATTGTCACAACAGGTGCCTGTTGTGTGATGTTTGCTGCTGTCAGCTGTCGCAGCGTCTGATTTGCATTTCCAGCCATTGGATCAGGTTGTTGGGAATGTTGGTGTTGTTCTCGAAGGCGGCGGTGGTATGTCCTGTCAATTTCCCAATCAAAATCAACAAGATGGGGATCAGTAGCACGAGTGCAAACCATGCAAGAGGTTCGCACCCAAACAGGTAATAAGACAAACAAGAACAAAGATAATCCGTTTCCCCGGCAACGGCGCCAAATTTGACAGGCCTAAAGTCGTTATGCCAAATCAAAGTAAATTCCTAAGATGCAAACTATAACAAGTATAGTAGGTAAGTTAGGGTCGAACCCACATGGAAACAGAATCAATTGTAAGAGCAAGTATTATTACCCAAAAGTAACCAATTCAAGGGGGAGTTTTGTGTGTAAGCGATAGTGACCAAACAAGTTGCAATAAGAGGTTGCGAATATATGATGGAAAAGTATCACACTAGGTAATTATCCACACAACAATTGAGATGGTTCATCATCGCATTCTATGAGTCTCAAGTTCTAATGTCCAGTAATTGTTCTCAATTCAGATCGTGTAATAGCTTTTAGTCCTACCAGTCCTAAAAGCACTTATCACCAAATTACAAGGGAAAACCTTCACCGAATAATAAAGCGATAGCATTCAAACATGAATTATAATGAGATACAAGCGATTCTAACAACCCGTTAAAATAGCCTGTAATCGAATCTCCTTCACAATCTACCACAAGCAACCTGCGTATGATGATTGTGTTTGCTACAATGAATCTACAACCCCAAACCTGGAATTGGAAACCCTAGCAATATGACTAGTATCGATAAACCTAGGTGATCAATCCAGATTAACCAATAATAAGCAATCAAGCAATAAGCTCAGGAGATCGAAACAATTAACAAAGGACGAACAAGAGTAGAATACTCACAACCAAATCAATCGAAGGCTTCAAAGAACCAAGTGTAACAAAGGAGAGTTAGTTCTCCATAGGGTTTGTGAGATGATGAAAAGGAAAATACGTCTCTGGAAAAATAACCTCCAACAACCGGCTCATTCTCGGCAATAATATAACCTAATTAAAAGGGTTTAACATCCCGTAAAAATATAATATTAAAAACTAATAAGATAGGGGAAAATCGGATAAGAATCCGTCTCCAGGGACTGACGCGGGCGCGCCAGTAGCAACGCGGGCGCGTCAGTGAATTGTCTTGCTACTTCTCTCTGATGCAACGACGCAGGTACTCCCTCCTAGCAGCGCGGGCGCGTCAGTAGCAGCGCGGCCGCGCCAGCTCACCAGATTCCAGCTGCTTCCGAATTTCTTCACTTCAACTCTTCTATAACTTGCATGATCCTATGATTTCTTCAACTTCTTCAACAGGTTCCGAATCACCAGGTTCATACAAATATCTCTCACAATGACATGTAAATGATGACAAAAACTACTAAATGCGCTATAGAATATATCGCATATCAGTAAGCACACATGTTTGGGATTCGCTGCATCAACTAACCCCGGTGACTGAAGCATGAAAACTGTCTCCTGAAGGCGACCATGAGCGTGGTTTGAATCACTTATAAATCACTCCGGTGAATTTTGCACCCAGGGCAACTCTGGCAACTCATCGAAATGCGGGAAAATGAGTCGGATGGAAATCTTCGACAATATTGATTATTCTTACTAATACACGAACCAAAGTTTTAAGAGGCATCAACCCATACTACCCACCCTTCACAAATCCATCATTCTCTCTTGTAGCCTAAAAAAAAAAGAGTTTTTGTGACATGAGTATGGTTTGAATCACTTATAAATTACTCCGAAATGAGTAATACTTTATATTAATTAAATTTAATCTAATTGCTATATACTTATATGAAAAGGGAAATATAAAATATACAACATGTATTTTTATGTGTTCGCATTACCAAAATCATATATAACGTACGTAACACACAGAAACAAACACGAAATGAAACGCACGCGTTTGTTATATTCAACTCCAACAATTGCGCCCCCACGCCAAAGCACCCCTATAAGACTCGTGGTTTTAAGAGGCTCCGGCACATGTCACCTAACCCTTTTAGATTCGTTGTCCTCACTTAGACTATCAATGTTGTTGCTTATAATATATACATTTGCACAAGATGTGTAAAAATACACCTTACTTTTTGGTATTTTACTCCAATGGTCATATGTATATTTTTTTACACACTATTCAAATACAATTAATTTAAAGCAAAAAAGGAAACAAAAATTATATATAAAAAAAATACATCAATAAAACTGTCTTACTTTTTGAAAAAGTTTTTGGACATGTGAGAGGTGATGTGCTCAAATTTGGACATTACATGCTTAAATGTGCACATTTGCACACCCCAAAAGCAACCAATTGACCTAAAAAATGTCTCAAAAAAACACATTTACACATTTACACACAACCATTGAAGTTAGTCTTAGAGATTTCAGACCTCTTGTGACATGAGTAGGGTTTGAATAAACCACTCGTTCCCTCCTCTACCTCTCATTAGTCCACCCCCAACTACGTGCGCCATCTCACGTTTACAACTACAGTTTGGCGGTGGTTATAGAGGTGTAATGACTACACATAGGTTGGGTAGCGCAATGACTACGCATAGGTTAAAAACAATACTCCCTCCGTTCGGTTTTAAATGTCGTTTAAGCATATTGCACATCAATTAAGGAAAACCATCACTGGACTCCGTAATGTGTAAATTTGGTATGGATTCCCCCACTTGTTAATTAACTCCACCAATTCACCTTTATAAGTACATTTAATTAATTGGATGAGAAGATGCAGACCAAAACTAATAAATGTCCCGTACACAAATTAGGCAGTACATCTTGCAAGTGATTATGACGAGTACAAAAATTAGTAGGAAAAGAGGGTTTAAAATGCAGGTGAGTAATCAGTAATGGTACGAGCGACAAATAATTTAATAAACTGAAAATTTTAAAACGACATTTAAAACAAAACGGAGAGAGTAGTATGTTTTGTAACAAATTTTTTTTTGCAAAATTTCAACGACTATCCATCAACTTGTGTTAAAAATTTCAACTGATTTGAAAACATACTATTCCTCTGGATAACTATACTTTTGTGATAAATGTTATTAGTTTGATACTTGGAGGAAGAAGATCGAAGAAGGAATACACTTTTTGTAAAACCTTGGTCTTAAGAAGCATCAAACCATATCATCTAGCCTCCTCAAATATGTTGTTCTCACTTGTAGCCGGAAAGGGAAGAGCTCTTGGGACATTAGTATAGTTTGAATCACTTATAAATCATTTTGAATAGAGTAATACTCCGTATTAAAATCGAAAATATTCCCCCACAACCTTCCTCACAATCCGTTGCCTTCATCTTCTAAGAATATCTCATTCTTTTTTTTGGTCTTTCTATCTTATACCGTTGTATATAGGATAAAATCGTAAATTGGAAAAGATTCTCTATCAAAACAATAATTGACCCTAAGAATTTAATTAAAATAAAAGCTAAAGTAATTAAAATTTGAAAAGTATTTTGAATTTAATACTTCTATCCGGTGCCGAAAAATCGTTCTTTTTTTAGCGTAACAATATCCATTCTAATATGTTGTTTTTTTCTTTGTTGGTATTAATTTTTTTATAAGTTACGATATTAAAAAAAGGCAAAATTACAGAAACCACTAGTTAAATATTAGTTAAATGTTGGTTATTTTAATCTAACCACTCCTTAAATTTAAAATTATATAAAACCACCCATTAAAGGTATCCCGTCATCAATTTTGAACTCGGTTTTGGATCGATTTCGAGTAGGTTAATTTTTTCTTTTTTTAAATAAAAAAAATATTCCTCAGGTGATTTTGTTATAAATTTAAAATGTTAAAATTAAAGACGTGTTTCCTGAGTTATTTTTTTCGGTCTTATGCCCACACCACTCCTAAAGTCGATAACTCTGACAACACCTCCAAGCCAAAGCACATGCATACGGCTAACCTGATGGAAATTAACGGTGATGCGGAGACCATGGATTAGAGGCACAAAGGTATGTGGGTGGCGCACCATGCATGCTCTTAAGAGGCATCAACTTATGCCCCTAGCTTCTCAAATCTGTTGTTTTCACTTGGAGCCTAAAAAGGAATAGCTCTTATGACATGAGTATGGTTTGAGTCACCTATAAATAACTCTGAACGGAGTATTACACTTTTTGTCCTTTTGGTTGTTTTTTTTTGCCATTTTCTTCTTCTTTTTTTAGAACCTTGCAGAATTTATCTTATTAAAAAAAGTAGTCCATGTTCTCTTTGGGTTTGTTTTTAGGTTAAATTACAAAAAATCAACCACCCGCTAACTAGTATCTTTTTACATGATAGAGGTGGTTTTCTATAATTTACCCGAAAAACAAACTCATAGAGAATATGAACTACGTTTTTATTAAGACACATTCTTCAAAGGATTACAAAAAAAGGTAAAAAAGACAAAAAGTATTTTCCTCCTTTGATCTTCTTCCTTCGGCAATGTGTCACCCATCTTCGTGCCTCTAATCCATGGCAATTGTGTCACCGCTAGTCTCCATCAGGTTGGTTGTGCGCTTTACCTTGGAGGTGATGTCGCAGTCGTCGTCATTAGGAATGGTGTGGATATTCATTGAAACGGGGATGACATCAGGCTTCGACCGTCGGCAGGACTCGGATTAAGGTTGTTGCAAGGCGCCGAGAGAAGAATTGTGTCTGAAGTTGTGTGTTGTCGTTGATGATGACGATGTCGTGGATAGTGATGACGTACGATAACCGCGACTACGTTAACGGATTTTGATCTTTTGGACCCCGATTGGCGATGACAACTGTGGAAGGTGTTCTCGGAGGTGGGTACATGTCTATGACAACCGTCGGACGACCGGGTGTGAGGTCAGAGTTAGGAATGGGTGCGCGTGGGACGTGGGTTGTCAGGTGTGGAGTTGGAGGCGGGAGTGGGTGCGAATGGGTGTGGGTCGTCGAGTGTGAGGTCGGAGGCGGGAAGGGGTGCATGTGAGCGTGTGGGTGGGGGTGGCAATGCCGGAGTGGAATCTAAAGAGCATGTGCTTCGTTTTTTTATAGTTGTGTTTGTTTTCTTGCGTGTAGAGTTTGGGGATTCGTTTCTACATGTAGGGTTTGAGGATTCATGCTTTCCTTTTATAGGCTTTTTGTTGCTTGGGCAATAAAAAGACATGTTTGGGCCTAAGACCCATTTTATTGAACTCAATGGCCAGGTGTGACACTTAATTAAATTGTGTGTTCATGTCGGGCCGAGTTTTTGTCAGGTAAGCTCGGGTCAGGTAAGTTTGGATCAAAATGGATTTCGAGTTGGTCTGGTCGAGTATGAGTTCGGATCGGGTTACAGTTTGTTTTATTATAAAATGATGACTATTTTTTTTATTTATCTTAATTCTTGACTATTAAACTTCATTTATTTAGTTATATTATGTCTCATTATAGGTAATTCACATTATTGGTGTGTTTAAAAATGAGAAAATTAAAGTAATTACAAGAACGAGTCGGGTCTTGTTCGGGTCTAGTCAAAGATGAATCGGGTCGAGCCTGTTTGTATTGGTGTCCATTCGGGTATTAAGTCAAAATGTGATGAGCTCGGGTTTGGATTGCGCATGATACTAGATTTTCGAGTTTGGTCAAGTCTTGGTTTGAGTGGGTCGGATCAGGTTATCGGGTCGGAGTTAGGAGCGGGTGCAGGTGAGCGTGGGCCGTCGGGTGTAGGGTTAGAGACGGGAGTGGGTGCGAATGGACATGGGTCGTCGTGTGCGAGGTCGGAGACGGGAACGGGTGCGTGTGAGCGTGTCGGTGGGGCCATGGGGGTGGCAATGCCGAAGTGGAATCTAAAGAGCGTGTGCTTCATTTTTTCCGATATGTGTTTGTTTTCCCGTGTGTAAGGTTTGGGGTTTCTTTCTTACATGTAGGGTTTGAGGATTTTTGCTTCCCTTTTATAGGCTTTTTGTTTCTTGGGCAATAAAATGACATCCTTGAGCCTAAGGGCGTGTTTGGGTGTAGTGTTTAGGGGATTTGGAAGATGGGTTTTCCACCTCGGTTTTTGTGCCTCCATGTTTGGGTGTTGGTGTTTAAGGGGTTTGGGAATCGGAGGTTTGCTGGATGGTGGCGGATGGGTTTTCCCCCCTCCTCCACCAAGGTTTGGTGGATGGGAAAAGGGAGATGCTCTTTTTTACCCTTGGGTTCCTTGGTCCTCCATTAACGCCGAGGGCTTATTCTTTACACTCTCCGCCACCGCCTCTCGGACGCCGTCATCGGAAGCGGAAGCGGCGAAGGCTCTGATTGAGACCGTCGGCCTACACCGGAACTGCAGCGGCGGACGGTGTCGGAATCTGACGGCGGCGATACTATGCGATACACGCCTATCGGAAATCCAGTTTTCTCCAACGTTCGTTGTTGATTGTTAGAACTAGGAGATTTCAGTGAGCGAGTCGGAAATCAAATTGATCGGCAATGGAAGATATCGGGAGGGGCGGCGGACCGGAATCGGGAGAGGCGGCAATTTCTGCAGCCGAACAGAGGTCCTGGTGGCATTGGGCGAGGAAGGCACTGACGATCCTGTTCTACAAGTTGTTCCCCTTCGCCAACCCGGCGAGCAAGGCAGAGACGATCCCGATCCACAAGCTGTTCTCCTTCGCCGACCGCCTTGACGTGGTGCTGACCAGAGCCCCCTCCTCCGGGCCAAGATTCCGCTCTCACTCAAGTTCCGGGACGACACCGACCAGAGCCCCCTCCTCCGGCCCAAGATTCCGGTCACCGTCGTCGGCCTCCCCTTCCTCTCCGCCGTCGCCGCCGGCGACTCCTCCGATCTCGCCTTCTCCCTCCGTACAGGGAGGTGGAGGGGTATGAAGGGTATGAAATTGAGGCATTTTGGTCTTTTCATGTGGGTAATGGGGGTAATTCGGTCTTTTCTCCTCACTCCATCCACGAAAAAATCAAAATACAACCAAACACAAAACCCAAAAAATTGGGTGTTGACTTTTCATCTTTTACATCCCAAAAATCCAATCCCATCTACCACATCCCCTCAAATCCACCAAATCCCCAAAAATCCATCCCGTTCCCAAACACGCCCTAAGGCCCATTTAATTGAAATTAATGGTCTGGTGTGACACTTAATTAAATTGTGTGTTCAGGTCGGGGTTGGGTGAGTTCGGATCAAAATGGATTTCGAGTTGATTTGGTCGAGTGTGAGTTCAGATCGGGTTACAGTTTGATTTATTAAAATAATGAGTATTTTTTATTTATTTTGATTGTTGACTATCGTGTTGAGCCCCTAACCATTAGGGTGCATGTCAACGTTAATGAAACCCGTTGACTGTTTGTCGAGCCCATTTCTTTTAAATTTAGAATTTCTTATGTGAAAGAAGGAAAAAACATATGTTGTGTTACATAAAATCTATTGACAACATCATTTTTATCTACTAGTAGCATTAAGCGCGCTTCGCGCGCGATGTATGTGCAGACTAATTAGTTTATGATTTAAGTATTTATGTGATATCCAAACAGGTTACCTACAACCTATAGAGTATATAGACGTTTCCTTTTGTAAAAACTTAAAAAAAATATGACAAATTGTTGAAGGATAAGATATACTACTCACCACAACTCTCAACCAATTCTTGAACAAGTATGTATAGTCCTAAATAGAATTTCTGCAAGTAAAAATACCTTGGTTGATACAACAAATAGCTTCAAACTGATCATGACTAAAATCTTTATTTAGGTACACACATGTCAAACTGAGCAAGATTATAATACAAATAGAAAAATCATGAAAGGCACAATAACATAATGGGAAAATAAAAAAGACATTCATAATAACAACCGCTTATAGAACAAACATCATTTTGCCATTGCTCTTGACACCAGTACTCACTAATAAATGGGTGGGAGTACTGTTTGATTCAAATACGCCGGTCACCGATCATCCCTTGTTCTAACATATGTGCTACTTTTTGTTTTAATAGTCACACGCCCCTCCGGGTATATTACAGGTAAGTTCCTCAAATTTTAGGGGTTATAATGTATAGAACTAAGGGTAAAATATGGAAGAGGTGTTTAAAGTTTAAGAATGGACCTAGAATGGCAAATTCAATGAAGTAAGAGCAATCAACTTCCTCTCCCTTCTTCAGGCCTTCTCTTTTCCTAAGAAATTGTCAGGCTCAAAGGTCAATGGCAAAATATATCAAGCGCCTTGCCCTCAAATAAGTAACCATGCTTGAAAAGAAAATTGTATCCATTTCAAAACCAAAAACCTCGTACCACAAAAATATTTCACCTCTAAATTAACATTAAAAAATTTAAAAATATATATTTAACTTTTACATACTTATTATAACATATTTTAAATCTTAAAAAATCGAATTATATTTTTTAAAATATATATATATATATATATATAGTAACACAACACCTTTTTAAAACTTAAAAATATATTTCTATGTCTTTTGAATTATTATAATTTTTGTATGGCACAAAAGAGATAGAGAACATGGAGAAAATTCATTAAAGAAAAAATTTGGTTACCATGTGGATTCCAGTTCCTAGCTCCTCGGCTCTCTTGTTTCAATCAACAAGAGATCACCTGCATTTATGATTTGCCTCATCCCAGACCATATTCTAATGCATCCTTCAGTTGTACCATGGTGCTTCATGTAAAGTTCCTTTTGAATCCGTAAAATTAAAGCAAATAAATCAATTTTGGTAAATGCATAAAGTGACCTCTTACTTAAGAGAAAAATGACAAGGATGCATCATGCATCTCATAAACCCAGATAGCAAAAATGACTAACCTTCAGAGATGGTTCCAAAGAGGGACCTGTAAGACCAAAAATGATGTGAAAACGAGAAATTGGTTGCTCATAAAGCAAACATCATTTAGAAATTGTAACCAAGCAACCAGAAAAATAAAGCAACCAAAGACGAAAAAGGAATAGAATTTGAAAGTAATTGCACATTATTAGATTTTAAATTTGAAAGTAATTGCATATTATTAGATCTGACTTGGGTCTTTTCAGGCTTATGTTCTAAATAAAAGTTCAAATTTTTTTATCCTCTTTTGATACGTGGAACTTATTTTTCTTGCAAAAATCATTATGTGATAGGTTCTGAAAAAGCAACGCCCGACTCTACCAATCCAGCCGTTGTTGATTATGAAAGCAAGCTTCACTACACAAAACATTGATTTTATCTAGGTATATTAATCTTATGGCTTTAACTCCTGGATTTTTAAGCTTTGTTTGAACTTTGAAGCCCTTACTGATCATTGATGACTAACTTAACCTTGCTATTTCTTATGGGATTCAAGATTCATTATTTGAATTACATGAAGTTTTTTTAACCACAAATTTAAATCCTAATTCCGAAACCCTAATTCTTACTGTAAATCCTAAGAACCCTAGCTAATTGAAGAGAAGAAAGCATAGATCAGATGCAACAACAACCTACCTAGAAGAAAGCATAGATCAGAGGCTCGAAAAAGGAACAAAAGGGTTACCTAGATCCAAGGGCGAGAAAGCAAACCAAAGAACAGCCCGTCAGGAATATTTGAATCCCAAGAATTAGACTACACCATCAGAATAGAAGGGCTCAATTCACTAACGGTAAAATAACCGGAATCCATGGAAAGTGAGCAGTACAAAGCAACAAATTTGTAAGGTGCATATATTGCAATTAGCTAGTTCCATCCAAATCCATACATCATGGTCATATATATGAGAATACAAATTAGGTTTAGGACAAAAGCATAAAAAGATGAGGAATTAAATTGAATTGAAGGAAACAAGGGATTACTTGGTTCGAAGGACGAGAAGAGAAACCAAAGAACCAACCTACTGGAAGAAGAATTGATTTGAAACTTATGTGAGAATATATTCCTGATTATGAATTTCAGTCAAGCAGCCAAAAGCAATTTCGGATATAACAAAGAAGCAGCAGGTGGAGGAAGAAGAAGACCAGTACCAGATAAGCACAAATGCAACTTATAATTGAGAAGAACAAATCCAATCCACTACAGGTTTAACATTACAATTGATTAAAAATGAGTGGAAGAAGCCAAATTCAGCAACAACACAACCTTTGAAATCACAAATTACATGTGAGGTGATTCAGAAGCACACAAACAATCTAGGAGTAGAACTTGTATAAATTGAAATCAAAACATAATTACTTTGCCTTGAGAAAAGAAAATGTAGGCAGAAAACAACAAAGAGAGAAGACATGACAACGAATATTTGACCTAATTACCATTGGAATTGCAAACTATACCATTAGGATGACAAATTAGTTGCAATATCACTAAAGGAATAATTAGGAACAGAAAAATAAACTAACAGAGTACCAAAATTGGTTGCTGATAGGAATAAGAACAAACAGAGACGAGAGCGGGCGGAGAGAAACGAAGGAGTTTACCTGGTTTTGAATCGGAGCTCAACGTCGACAGACAAACTAAGAGATAAAAACATCCAAGGCAGAGAGATAAAGGAAAAAGGTTCAAGAACAAGAAGATTCAAGGGTGGTGAAAATTGGAGTCCTAAAATAGGGCATAAATAAACTCTGACAAATCAGATAAACTTGAAAGAGTTGCAGAGAAGCATAGGTCGGTGAGGGCAGTAAGTCATCCTTGGTGGCCTGCGTTGAGCATCAGCGTTAGAGGAAGACGGTCTGTAGACAAGAGGTGACAAGAGGGGTAGAAGGCGCTGGAATGGAAAAAAAATCACATAAAGAAATGAAGACGATAGGGAACAATGAAGAAGGTCGCAATAAGGAGAGTAAGAAATCAGCGAAGGAGATCGTGAGGAGGGCAAATACTGGCCATCGACAAAAACACATAAGAGTAACCACCCAAGACTACAAATAAACTTGACATTAGGAACCACTTAGATAAACAAGAAATTCCATAGTATCTCACCAACTGAATCCCTGCACTTCCAGCCACACTCTATTCAAATAAGTAGTTCGAATAGAGTCCACAATGAGTGCACAAATCACAAACCTTTTTAATAATGTCCTGCATAAACAAAATCAAATCCATAACTACAAGAACTGAAATATCTGCTTCTGACAGATGGCATTTGTCCCTATAACTTATTCACCTCGTACAACAATAGGTGGTAAGCTAGACAAAATGCATCTTAAACCCCTTGTGAACCACATCCTAATTTGGGGGGTGGGTAGATATTTATTTATTTAACACTTGCTGCATGATCTAAACCTTAAGAAAGCAAAAGCAGATCAGTGAAAGGGAGAGTGTAGATGGATGAACGTCAGCAATTGAAGAGATCAATAAACAACACAAATTTTTATCAGTTTAGAATAAACTGGAAGAAAAAACACAATCAATTGATAATAGAGCATAAATCCCAAATCCATCACGACCAAAACAACAAATTTCAAAATAAAAACCAAATGCAAATCAATAAACAACTAAAACTAAAGCAAATCACAAAGCATGATTTAGGGTTGAAATCAAACTCCCCGGATGAAAATTTCCATTAAAAAAGTGAAAGATGGAGCAGAGGCTCAATATGCTTGCAAACCAGGAGAAAGACAGCCCAAGAACTCTCCATTAACACACCTTCATTGCACATTCGGTTGATTAATCAATGAAGGAAGAAATAATCATTGGAACCCTAATCATAAAAATTTAGGAAAGAAATAAGAAACACAAATTGACAAGGAAGAAAAAATAAAGATTTAATTCTAAAATCTATACATCTACTTGATAAATTCCAAATTCAAACTAACCAATTAATGAAATCCATACTTAACCTAAAAATATGAACCCATGGACAAGTTTCACCGGAACTCCTGATTTTTTCGACAATAACATTCATCAACCTATTTATTTGTTACATTTCTACTAATTATATCCCTTTAGTGTTATGTCTTCATTGGCTACATTACTGTTGAACATACTCCCAATAACACCAGTTTAGATAACCATATTCCAATAGAAGAATAGCAATTCAGTTACATAAAAAATCGCGAGAAGTTGTAAGGAGTGGAATTGAATGAACAAATGAGAACACAATGAAAAAAGAATGACAGAATAAGAACTGACAGAACATCAAAACGGATAGCAATAAAAAAGCATGAAAACATCTAGAATTTCACTCAATTGAAGGGAACAAGTCGTTACCTAGATAGATCTAGAGAAGACAAGAGGAACCAAATAAGAAACCACCTGCAAGAGATGAGGACCAATATAAGGCAGAAAATCTAAAACTGAAAAATACAACTTGGATTTCATCTCAACAGAAAATCGCACTATTGAGTTCCCAATCAGAGAGCATCTTCGAATTTACAACAGCCAGCACCTACCATCCTCTATTCTTCACCAGATTTTTATGCTGTTAAGGTTTGTGTATTTTCAGTTTTTCCACTAACGAACTTCAAATTGACCAGACCAGCTGCATCTGACACTGCTCTAGGTCATTTTTAAAACAAGAGTTCCTCATTAAAATCTATCTTCCCCTCTGCTAGACTATCATACAATTCAACAAAAAACAGACAACTGCAAGCCATGTACAATTCATTCCCCAACAAATACATCACAGACATAGAAACATGGCAATTAAACCCATTAATGTTCAATCTATCACTCTCTATCTCTCTCTATTTCCATCTAATTTAATGAAATTGATGAACTTAAAAAATCGATAATATAATTTCGTTCAAGATAAACCACCAGAAATGTTGCTTTAAAAAAATGATCGAAAATAAACTGATTATGAATACGAAGAACAAGAGGATTACCCTGTGAAGTGAATATGAATATGATTACATGAAGATGAAGGGAAGAGCAACCCAATATAAACAACATATCTAACTGCAACCTAAACAAAAGGAAGTACGTAAATTGTTTTGTAATCTTTAGAAACACCAATAATACAGCATAGCAAAAGCAAATGCAGACTCATAATTGCAATAAAAGGGGATGAATAGAATTAAAGTCACTCCTATAGATAAATGAAACTACACATCAATTCAAACTCGATAGAGTGCATTAACCACTAATCACAAATACAATTACAGCAAAAAACAGTGGAAATTGCACACACAGGCGAAATCCATAATTATAACACACAACTCTAATGATATATGGTCTAACTCCGTAGTTTGAAAATCCATTTCTGTACTCTTTTGCACAAAACACAGGAGAGACACAACAGAGACAGAGACACCCCTCACGAGATTCAACGACAGTAAACACACCCTAAACATCAACTCAGACATTAAACACAATAACAAAACAAAATCAAACGAGCCAAACACAAGAGATACACAATAGCAAAATGAGAACAACCTCCACTGAACACAGGAAGTGCGGATTCAAGGTGAGGGAAGAAGATGGACATCAAAAGGGAACGAATTTTGGATTGAAGCTTTATATTCAAAAGAAAACATCTATGTGGGACATGCAGTTTCCGGACCGACACAAGTGCGAGAGATGAACAGACAAGGACAACCACTTCTAATGCGAATACAGTCAGAAAAGGGTCGAAGGACGAAGAAGTTCAGAATCGACATACCGTTGGAGTGCGAACGTTGAGTCACGAAGGTCCGAAGCCCACGATGAGGGCGAAGGTCAAAGAGGGCCTGAGAATTGGATCCGAAGGCGGCTAATCAGAGCGAACGAAAAGCCAGGTAAGAGGAAGAACGAAGGAGGAGGTGGGAATGAGGGAGACGACGAGGAGAACACACGAGGGACGAAGAAATCGGGAAGGAGGCAATGGTCGCCTAGTGGCGGCGAAGGCAGCGTAAACCCTAGCCTTGGCGGCAACGGAGCGACGAATGGATTTCCCAATCCTCTGCGCCAGCGTATCTTGAAGGGAAGGATGCCGCAAACGGCGAGCCTCAGAAGACGTCGGGGACTGGTGGCGGTAGGGAGGTAGCTGAGGCGGAAGCGCCCGTAGAGGTGAGACCTTCGGAGGAGGAGCGAGAGGCGGCTAGGGAGAGAAGGGAATTAGTTGAAACTACTGAAACGCCCCCTAAACAAAAAAATCAATATTTTCAAATTCAAGGTTTCAGGGGCAAAAAAGACAATACACATTGGGGAGGATGCCAGCCGTTGATGAATTACACCGACAATAGATGGACGGCTTAAATAGTAAAAATTAGTAAAGAATAGTAACCTGGACTTGCTGCCTTTATGGTAGTAAGGATTAGCAATATGATTTATGCAAAATTACAATTGAGTCATTTTCATATTTTGGAAAATATTTACGTATTGACCCATAACTAAAAAAAACCTAACCTCTTCAACCATCTTCAAGTGTACATTCAACCCTTGAAGAAAGGGATCTCATCCACAGTTGCCATGGAAATTTTTTATAACTAGAACCCTAGATTGTATACAGATGACAAGATCGGAAACACGATCAGAATCGAATCCCAATCGAACTCGATGTTGATCTTATCGTTCTTGTAAGATTGCCCTTGATTTCTTGAATATGTTACTTAATTAGCCTTCAATTAATGAACTTCAATTTTCCAATCACAATTGAAGAAGCAAAATTTACGGTTGCACCATATTGTTTCAATCGTTACTTGGAGACATTCGACTAGTGCTATTTGAGTACTAGTCCAACGACCATGAAGATCTGGGTTTGATTAATCGACTAGGAGCAATTGATGATTGACGTTGATATTACACAAACGCTAATTCAAAATCGAGGTGTTTGTTTTGTGGAACGAAAATGGAACAGAAATTCAATCGACTAGTCTAGGAGCCATTGAATTTGAAGCTTTCATACATCAGAGGAATGTTGAAATTCTGTTACAAAACTTAAACTAAACGAAGCTAGCAGAAGAGTACTTTTATACAGAAGAGAGGAAAGAGTTTTGGGTTGGGCCGGCCCATACAGAAGGCCCAAACCTTATTTTCTCTAGAATGACAGAAATAGACGACGTCAAACAGAGAGCTTCATCGTATGCCATCACAAGGTGTCACAGATCACGGGCGTATTGTCGTAATTCATGAGATCGCTCAATTCAATTGAGGTAATTAGGTTTATTTGCTTGGAGGAGTTAATTAGTGTTGCACTAATTAATTTAATCGAGGCACCAACCATTCCTGTAACGTATAATCCTTGATCAATCTTCCATCTCTCGAGTGAATACGTAATTATTTTAAGAATGAAAAAGACTCGAGCCCAAATATATAAACTTCGTCTTGCCAATAGACGAAAGACATCTTGCCATTAGACTCACTCAGACTCATTCGTTGTGTTATTTTATTGTGGTAAAAAAAAAGCATTGACCCTTCACGACTTACATGACAAATCGAGAAATAAGAATTATATTTTAATTAAGATTTTTTGAAATAATCTGATAAATTAACTATAGGTGGACCAATAGAAATTGTGTATCATACAGGATCACCTGGTGATCCGAGCCGGCAGTCGAGAGGGGTGAAATCGGATCTGATTGAAGTCTATGTGCTTTAGATGGATGTTGAATAAATATAGACTTTCTTTTTATTTTTTCAGGAAAAATGATCATTGGTATTTGTAATCTTCAAAATATTGGGAAATTACAAAATTGATTATTTTTATAAGGAAGATAAGAATTTAGTTCTCTATACAAGTCTAGAGAAACCGAGAGATCGAACAAGCCGATAGATGAACTAACCAGCATGTACATTTAAATCAAATAACATAAGCAAATAACAAAAAGGAAATAACACGAAGCAAGTAACAGAAATGAAAAAGAGAAAATAAAATAAACGTGTTAGCTATCTTATGACGTAAAACAAAACCAACACGACAAACGAAACAATTAGCCAACGAAGGATGCACTGCACACAGAGAACCCTAGGGACACTAGCGGACATCTCAGATTATGGACTCTGAAGAGCCATCAGATATCGATCGAAAATCCACGACGTCTTTGGATACGGCAAATCAAACACCGTTCACATGAGGCATGTATCACAATAAGAACAGGATAGCACACCATGCTGCAAATAAAAACCAAAGCCAAACCATTGCTCAATAAAAAAAAAACATCAACCCGTCTCAAACTCTCAAAGACGATAGTGAGATCGTAAGAGCACCAAGACTGAATAAAGCAAAGAAATTGAACAACAATCTAAATGCAAAGGGAAAGAAGGACGGAATGGAAAGGAGAAACCTTGAAAAGGCTTTGTTATAAAGCATGAATCAAGGAGCGCTGAGCCACATCCCACACGCGAAGGTGAGCTGAGCCGGAGGCGGTGGAGTAGAGGTGACCCCAGAGGTGAAGGTCAAGGCGGAGCAAGTGATGTGGCTATAAGCCATGGAAGCGGTGGCAGCTAGCCAAGTTGGCGGCGAACGGCAATGGCCAATGGTGATGAAGGTCCTAGGTCCACATGGTGGGAACGGCGAGGAGGCGGCTGCAGCGCAGCTGCGCAGGGGACGCTGTCCTTGCTGGGGGTGGTGATGGAGGAGGAACCATCGGAGCCACGGCTAGGTGGCTAAGGAGGGGGTGAACCGGTGAAGGCTATAATCCATGAGAGATGGTGGCTAAGGGATGCATGGTAGCCATAGAAAGGGAAGGTGTGAAGGAGCGAGGTAGCTGCCACGAAGCGCTTGAAGAGAGCGTTTACTAGGTCACCTCCACAACGCTTGTTTACTCAAATCCAATTAGTATCTCCACCCGAAATTACAAAATTGATAACTTCTCCGTACGATTTTGTAATGAAATTTTTGTTTTGACTTTTTTTTTTTAAAGAACACATAAATCTAAAAATTTAAGAATTCAGATTTGCCTCTAAATTTTTATTTTTTTTTAAAGTAGGCATCTCCTTTTTGAGCCAGCTAGCAGGGCCCATAATAAGCCTGCTTTTGGAAGGACGTCTTCAACCAGCGGGGAAAAGAAGCTTGAGCCCATCCTCTGTCCTATTTGTTGTGGAAGTGGGCCACATGTCGGGCCCAATACACGAAAGACCCAACAATTGTCTGTGCTTTAGTGGGCCCAACTACTATGCAACCGACGTGTAATCCCAATTCCCACCGGTCGATCTATTAAGCTCTGTTTGGTTAGGTAAGGATGACTGGATGAATTTGGGTGTGCCTTACCAAAACTGAATTGTGCAAGTCAAGTTTGTGATTCGGGCTTTCCCCAATTGGATACAAGCTAAACCTTCTCACACAATTTGGTCCACCAATCTCGTAGTGAAAGTAATCAATAGACGGATTTATCGTATTTGATCCAAAAAATAATGGGAAATATATGAGACTATTATATTGATATGTTTCTAAATATATCATTGGTTCAGGCCCGGCTTAAAGGGCGGTGCAAATGGTCTTCTTGCACAGGATTGGAATTATTTTGGAGCCCAATATATTTTATATTTGTAGTTGTATACGAAGACAATGCATCTAAGATTTTAAAGTTTTTTTTTTTTTTGCTAAGGAAAGAATTCGAGCGAGCGAGCTCTACCCGACACCATCCTTAAGGATGAGGTCTAAAAAACTAAGATTGTTGTGAATATCGACTCCCCGGGTAGAGTGGCAAATGTGTGCAACCTTATCCGCCACTCTATTGCCCAAGCGGGGAATATGAAAGAAAGACACTTTTTTCAAAGTCGATAAAAGGCTTTTAACATCTGATATACTCAGTTCGATCTCCCAAGGACATTTCGATATTTCAAGTAAGTGATTAGTAATTATACTAGAATCTCCTTCAATGTGGATTTTTTCGATACTGAATTGGATAGCATTTTGGATTCCCAGTTTTAGGGCGAGGGCTTCCGCTTTTAACGGGCTTTATTTTCCCAGTTTATTGTAGCATATGTGAATTGGCCTACCCTCCCAGTCCCTAATAATGGCACCTACCGAGTTTATAGAGTTTGTTAGCGTGGATCCATCGAAATTGAGTTTGAAAGTGCCCATCGGTGGTTTACACCATTTAGTCTTTACGACCTTATTTTTGTCCTTTAGGTGGTTTGTTTTTTGTGTATGTGAGGGGGAGACCTCATCTAGACACTCATCTATCTGAGATGTTTTAATCCAATTGTCCTTGTGAGTTTTAACAATGCGAATTGGGAACTTGTTGAAAAACAAGTTGGTTCCTAGAGTGCCACACTGACCACCAAACGAAATCAAGTTCCGCCTTGACGGCAGGGGTGAGGTTGTTCCCAATGATCGAAAAGATAGATTGTATGTCTCGCGAGAGTTTAATCATACTAGATATTGTCGAGTTTGTGAGAGGAGGGAAGTTAAGTATGGAACGTACATAACCACATTCAAACAGTAAGTGAACCTCATCCTTGGCCACACAATTGCACACACTGCAGGTGGGAGGCACAGAAGTCCCCCGACGGGCTAACCTAGAAGCAGTTGGGAGACCATTCTGGCAAAGTTTCCAAAGAAAGTTTTTGATCTTCGGCGGGACGTCCAATTTGCATATCCAGGCATTGTCGTCTGATTCTAGTGATGATTGGGATGTAATCAGTTTGTATGCACTTGAAGTGGTGAACCAATCCGTCCTGTCCGGTCACCAGTAAAGGCGATCCTCAAAAGGAGACACGGGAAGGGGGATGTCCAAGATTTCTTGTACGATGCTAACCGGTAGTACATTGAGTAGTTTTTCCTTCCACCATCTACCTCCCGGGATGTAGTCACTGACGGCTTCCTCTATATTACCAATTTGTGGGCAATCATTCCTAGACCGTAGGGAGGAGGTAGATATCCAGTTATCCGTCCAAAATTTAATAGTCTTCCCATTTCCTACTGACCAAATAAGACCCGTTTTGAACTTACAAATAAGGGTGGTGAGCTTGGCCCATTGCCAGGAGGAGTCCCCCGTTTTCTTGTATTCCAGGATGTTAGCAGAGCGTAAGTACTTATATTTAATTACTCTGACCCAAACATTATCTGGTTCGGCCAAAATTTTCCATATTAGTTTCATTTGAAGAGCTTCGTTCATCTCTCTAGATTTCTTGATCCCTAATCCTCCACACCTTTTTTGTCTACAGATCATATCCCAACTGATAAGAGACCGATGTTGAAGATCTTTATTCCAGAAGAATTGCCTATTGATCTGATCAAGTTCCTTGTGAATTGAGGTGGGTAGCATAAAGTTCTGCATTGTGTATAGAGGTTTTGCAGAAAGGTTGGTATTTATTAGGACTGCTCGGCCTTGTTGTGTTAGCGCATTAGCAAGCCATTTGCTTAGTTGTTCTTTGGTCTTACAAATAATGTCCTCAAATGTATGTTTGTTAATTCTGCCATTAATAATTGGGCAACCAAGGTATTTCACCAAAGAATTTTCATTTGACAATTTCTAAGCTCTGAAATCCTCGAGCCAGGAATACCTTTAGTGGCCTGGAAGCTTGATTTATATATGGTAGTTAACTTTTTGTCCTATAACTTTACAATAAGAGTCAATTATGGTTTTGAATTTTTATCCCGCTTCAACACTACCTTTAGTGAAAATGATAATGTCGTCAGCAAATTAAGGAAAGGAAAGGAACCCTAGGGTCGTTTCTTCCAAATATAAATCCAATTGGACTATGATCCAGATTTGTTTCTACTGAGAGTTTCCAGGCTAATATTTCTGCTCCCAAAATGAATAGAAAAGGAGATAGGGGATCCCCTTGACGAATACCTCAAGAGGGGAGGAACATATCTGTAGGACCATTATTAACTAGGACTGAGAACGAGACGGTCGTAACAAAGTACTTCATGACCCAAGAGATGAACGTATGGTGGAATCCAAATTTTTCTCGTGAAGTTCTAGTCAACCCTGTCATATGCTTTTTCCATATCTAACTTTATTGCCAGCCAACCTTCACACCCCGAGCGAGACCGGAAGGAGTGGAAGATTTTGTGTGCAATAAGCACATTATCTTGAATGGCTCTGTCTGACACAAAAGCTCCCTGTAAAGGATGAATTAATTTTCCGGTAATTTTTTTTATTCTTTCTATCAGATTTTTAGATATGATTTTATATAAATTTGAGCATAAACTGATTGGACTGTAGTGGCTAGTAGTGGTGGGGTTGTCTGTCTTTGGCATAAGAGATATAAACGTGTGGTTAATTTGTTTAAGCATTTTCCCTGAAGTGGTAAATATATTTCAAAATATGTAACATGGTTACAAAAGACGTAGACCATACCAGGGGTCTAGTGTAAAAAGTATGAGACTATGGCCACGCAGGGCCAATAAATCCCGCAAAAGTATACCCCAATAGTAACCCTAACTCTCGCATCCTCTAACTATGTTCTACCCCAATCACTCTCTAGTCATGAATCTCTTCCGTTTCTTTTCATTTAAAGTGCGACATTTACATTTAATTTTGATTCGGTTCCTGCACGACTCAATAATCTTCCTTGCACATTCTTCCGGGTTAAACCTCTCCTTTTGGAATATAAGTCTATTCCTTCCTAGCCATGTGAAGTATATGGTAGCAGAGAAGGCGAGCAACTTGCCTTGAAACGAAGCTGATGCCCTCACACGCACAGGTTCCCTTGCAAACCATCCTAGCCAGCCCTCGACATTCCTATCCTCTCGGGCAATCCCAAACCAGCTCCATACAATGCTTTGAGTGACCCTGATCGAACGACACCCAAACCAAAGATGGTTTTCAGTCTCAACCTCTTGCCTACAAAATGGACACCACGCCGCTTCCTGACCCATCCAATGCTTCACCCTATAGCCAGTTTGCAATCGTTGCTTGACTACGAGCCAAACAATGAACCCCCACTTCTTGCATTGGGTGCCCTGCCATATCATTTCCCCCCATCTTACATCGCCCCCTCTTGTACGAATGAGGTCGTACATCTTTGAGCATGAGAATCTCCCATCCGGCATCTTCCCGGAATGGAAGAAACCCTTGACAACTTTAATGACGGACACACCAACAATATCCCAATATTCTTATAGAATTCAACAGTAAATTCATCCGGGCCAAGAGATTTATTCCTACCCAAGCTAAAAACAGTCGATTTTATTTCGTAATTAGAAGGGTGTCGAATAAGAAATTCATTTTCCTCGATAGTGATTGGAAGATGAATTAGATTAAGCATTTCATTTAAAAGTTTGTCATTTATAGGCTCGTTTATGAATCATTTCTCAAAATCGCTTTTGTTTTTCATTTCTTACATTCTCCTCTCCCATTATTAGTGTTCATGTCGTGGTGGTAATGTTACGAATTTGTTTCATGTGTCTCCTACCTAAAGCAACATGGTGAAAATACGCAGTGTTAGAGTCTGAAAGTTTGAGATGCTTTGTGTATTCTCTTTGATTCCATAAGATTTTTTTGAAAAAGGAGAAGCTTTTCTTTTTTTCCTAATGAGGCAATTTTCTTTGTTGGCGATTCTGTGTGTGTTATTTCCATCTACGGTAGACTGAATAGAAAGTAGCTCATTCTCTACTTCCTTCAACTGCCGGAAGATGTTACCGAAGGTGTGCCTATTCCATTCTTTTGCTTTCTTTTTTAGAATTTTTTGTTTGAAAATAAGTTGAAACATAAGGGATCTAGTGTAGAAAGCACGCCAGGATTGTTTAACAATGTTATGAAAATCCTTGCATTGAAGCCAAGCGTTCTCAAATTTGAAAGGGGGCGCTTTGAAGATAGTACTATTTTCTAGTGTAATTGATATGGGGTAGTGATCAGATGATGAGAATGCCCCGTTATGAGTAATGAGGTAGGGGAACTTCTAAATAATTTGATGATGAACAAGGACCCGGTCCAGTTTTTCGTGGACATTGTTTTCTCCGTCCGGAGTCTTTCTCCATGTGAAAGAATTCTCGAAAGTAGGGATGTCCATAAGAGAGCAGTCGTTTTTAAATTGTAGGAGTCTAGTGAAGCGAGAAGAACGAGATTCCGCGCCTTCCGCCTTGTCCTCACTACGTAGAATTTCATTTAAATCTCCCATTACAATGCAAGGGAGGCTTGAGTTCGAAACAATTGAAGATAGTGTTTCCCAGAATGAGTACTTCTCCTGAGGGGCATATACTTATAGAAGGAGGAATTTAAAATTATCATTCATGCTTTCCTAACGTAGCCCTATGATCCGTGGCAAATGGATTTCAACCGAAATAATTTCGTTTGATAGTTGGTGAGATTTTCAGAGAAGACCTAGCCTACCGGAACGCTCATTCGCAGGTGACCAAATAGCCTCATCGAAGCCAGCGTATTTCCAAAGTTTGTCATCCGGGATGGATTCCGATTTCGTTTCTGCCAACTCGAATGGGCATGACCCGATTTAACCCGAAACCCGACAAATCTAAAATTCATTATGACCGAACCCGACCCGACCAGTACCCGATCATAAATTTTACCCGGACTTTAACCCGACCCGTCAGTGACCCGACCCGAATGACCGACTTGCCAGCTCTACACAACGTATTGATTTCGTTCCAAAAGATTTTTTTTCCCTATTCCTCTGCAATTCCAATGGCAATTTTTCATTTATAATCCATAGAGATATAAGGACGGGATTTAAGGGTCCTTATATCGAAAAACTATCAAGATTTCAAAGTGAAAGCATTTAGCGGAGTGGTAAGAGATTTGAATTTTTTTCCCTCTATTTTTCTTTCTTTCATTCATTTTTTTTTTACGTATTCAATATTCATTGCCAAAAAAAAAAATCCATACTCCGTTTTTCATTCTTTCATTTTTTACATATTCATTGCAAAAATAAAATAAAATTCCTAAATACTAGGTTAGGCCCTAATTTTAATTATGGTACGAGTCTAGTAGAACATCAAGACGGTCTACATTGTTTTATACTATTGTATTGACATGTTTTTAAATTTTTTGAAAACTTAGGACCAATTTGTTTTTTTTAAAAAACTCATTTTTTTTTAAAAAATATTGTTACCTAAAAATTGATTAATTTAGATAATAATTTTTATATTTTTCCAAAACATAAAGATAAAAAAAATAACTATATCAATATAAAAGTGTAGAAAATAAAATAAAACATTTTAAAAAAAAATTCGGTATTAGATTTATAATAGAAATAATTAAATACATTAAATAATACACCATGAGGGCGGCCATGGCTGTATATATGTGGGGTTGAAAACTGAGGAGATGTTAAACTAAAAGGACTATGCAGCGTAAAAGACTCTCCCTTCACATGGAGGCCAGAGCTTTGGATGGGAGGCTGCACTCTGCTGCAGTACTCCTCCTTCCCCACCATCCCCTTTCAATTCCTAATACAATCCCCACCACTACACCTTATTTTCATTTTTATTTCATACGAAGAATTATGTAAAATCCCCAAAACTTGAATTATACGAACCTCAATTTGAATCGATTCCCGCCAACCGCTAGCATGTTTAGAACGAGTGGTGATGATAATTAAGTTGCTGTGTTGTGGAGTGTGGTGGTGACTGCTGAGTTGCAGAAAGAGTCATTGACTCAACAGTAATCAATTGGATGGGCCTTTCCTACTGGCTCCTGTGGGTGCGGAGGTGGCCCTTTTACTGTCAAAGCTTTGCAGATGAGATCAGACCAGATCAGGGATTTACTTTACTGCAAACAAAATGTACCATTCAAACTTCAAAGTGCAGGAAGGAGGTTTAATTGTTCCCCAAAAAATGCCTTAAAAAGGGGCCACTCCCATTGTAAATAGTTTCACTCTCCATGGCCATGCCATAAACCAGCCTTTGCCTAATTGAAGGTAGCTAGCGTCAACCATCAACGAACGACTCTTGGACCCTCAAGTGGCGGAACTAGGAAATTTTCGGAGGGGCACCGTTATAAATGTACGATATTGTTTTTGATTAAATTGACATGAAGAATTATATATAATACGATAATTAATGATGTTATTTTAAGATAAAATATCACCAGTTTATAATAAAACGTTATCATTTTTTTCGCATCTAAAAAAAAGAAATATAAATATATAAATGAAATATCCAAAAAAATCAACTAAATAAGTATAGGAAACGCAATATAATAAACATTAAGTTAATGTTATGGTTGTTATATGAGCTAAGTAGCTAGAGCTTAATTGACTCAAGTTTTGCTCAATAAAAGCTCATCTCAAGCATTATTTACAAAATGAGTTTATTATGAGCACATTTTTATGCTTGATTCAAAGTTCGACTCGGGTTGATTGAAACTCAAATAGCATGAATTTTATGAAATTTACAAATTTTCTTTTAAGTTACTATGTCATGAGCAAGTAAAGTTGCATAATACTTGCCAAAAAAAAGACTCGCGCTTGACTCAGCTCAAACTCGTTCATTTACTAAATAAGTCGAGTATGAGCTCAATTTCAGATATAGGTTCTACTCGAGCTTGACTTGTTTCTAAATGAGCTAAATATAATCAAACATTAATACTAGACTTGTTTGGCTCAAATAAAAAACCCTACTTAATATATATAAGTTATATCTTATTGTACTCATAACATATAATAATGTATAACCAGATATAAAAAATTTAAACTTGCGTAACTTCTTATCTAATTGTCGGAATGATTAGTATAACTCTCATTTCGAAGCTCTCGAGATGAAGTATAGTATGTAAATGTTAATTTAAGTAAAATATAAAAACATTATAGCCTATTGAAATAAAATTAAAGTGATTAATATGCAATTAATTTTTAAATATTCATAACTTTTTATTCAGATGTCGGATTAAGGCGTATTATATATCAAAGCGAAGCTATCGACGAGGAGAATACGCCTAGGTAGTTCGTCGCGTGAGAGAGGGGGCACGTCACCCCTAGCCCCCCCTCAGCTCCGCCCCTGGGACCCTCCATATATATTTTCCACTTACCAAAAATTTCATCTATGTGTACATGTTATATATTTATATCAGTTGAATATTTTGAGTTTGGCTCTAGCTCATTTATTTTATAAAATTTCCTCCTTATTTAATTAGTTAGTTATAAGCTCGCTTAAAATGATCATTTTAAACCGGGATTTAAATTTAATCTTTTCTCGTTTCTAGACGAGTTAAATATGAACAACCACTTATCAGTTTATTTAATTGGCTCTAATATTAGCCTTAATAGAGTAACATTTTGTCAAATATGAAAACAAGCATACATCAAAATTGGTACAATATAAGGACCCAAAAAAAAAATGGTACAATATCGTCGATGGAAAATGATCGGTTCATTTGGCTTTAATATTAGCCTTAACAGACGTTACATTTTTGGTGCTAATTTTGATGTATCCTTGTCTTTCATATTTCACAAAATGTTATCAGACCATTGCCCAATCTTTGTACAACTTGAAGTAGATGATAGGAGAAAGGCACAACCTTTCAAATTTGAAAAAATGTGGCTAACGAGGAAAGACTACAAGAACTTAGTGACTCAAGCGTGGAGAACACAATACCAAGATTCTCACATGTTTAACGTTATGAAAAAGACACAACTTCTAAAACGACTAACGAAAGAGTGGAATAAAAGAACATTTGGCAATATCTTCAGGCAACAACGAGAAACATAAGAAAGATTACTTGAACTACAAATAAATAGCAATCAAGACCAGCAACGAGACAATGCCAGACTTCAAATACAATTAATAAAGAAAAAAGATCAACTTTTGGATTATCATAAGCAATACTGGGTCAACGAGCAAAGACGGAACATTTAAAACTTTCAGATTCAAGCACCGGATACCACCATAGAGTAGCCTCAGGTAGACGAAACGGGAAGATTATAAGGGAAATTAGAACACAAGAGGGCACATAAGTAATTGGGGAAGAAAATATTAGAAGAGAAATTAAAGATGACTTCGAAAAAAATTCAGGAAAGAAAATATCAACGATAGACTATTACAAGACTATTTAACCCTGATAGACAAGGAAATAACTATGGATGATAACAAAGAACTAACCAAATTGGTAACCAATTATGAAATAAAGTCTGCATTTTTCTCCATTGGAAAAGACAAATCCCCTAGATCTTACGGGATGACAGCAGAGTTCTATAGAAAATATTGGGACATTGTCGGGCCATCGATAACCAAGGCCATCAAAGGCTTCTTCACTTCAGGAAAGATGTTGCACCAAATAAACCAGACGTTTATCACTCTAATCCCGAAATGCGAAAACTCGTCCACAACCAGCAATTATAGACCAATTAGCTTGTGTTCAACTATTTTCAAAGCAATTGCCAAAATTCTTGCGGAAAGAATGAAAAAAGTTCTATGGAAAATTATTCACCCACTTCAAGGAGCCTTCGTGGCTGATCGAGCTATTCAGGATAATGAGTTTATAGCCCATGAAATTTTTCACTCATTTCGAACAAGAAAAGGAAAAAAAGGATGGATTGCAATAAAACTTGACATGGAAAAAGTATACGACAGAGTCGACTGGAGGTTTCTCTTACCTGTCTTGGAAAAATTCGGATTCTCTCCTAGATTCGTGGGGTGGATCAGCGAATGTATTCAAACTGTATCATTCTCAGTTTTAGTGAACGATGAACCAACCGAAACTTTTCGCCCACAAAGAGGGATCCGACAAGGTGACCCCATTTCTCCCTACATGTTTATCATAAGCGCGAAAATCCTAGCCAGAAATTTACAACAACAATGTCATGAATCAACAGACTCGATTGGATTTAGAATGACCCCTAATGGATCACGAATTCCGTTCCTTTCCTTTGTGGATTATATCATGATCTTCGCCAAGGCATCTCAGGAATCGTGTGCTAAGGTGAAAAAGATAATTGACGAATACTGTCAAATTTCGGGTCAAAAAGTAAACTTCAACAAATCAGCGTTTCAAGTAACAAAAGGTGTATCCGCAAACCAAAAACTCCAAATCCAAAGCACCCTCATTATAATGAACCAGGTAGCCTTGGACAAATACCTAGGATGCCCTATAATAAACGGTAGAGTGAACAAAGAAACCTTCGAAGATGTTGTTGGCAAATCGAGAATGCAGCTGACGAAATGGAAAGCGAACTCCCTCTCCCAGCAGGGAAGGGCAATTCTTATAAAAGCGAACCTTATGGCTAAACCCAATTACGTTATGCAAAACTTTATGCTTCCGACAAGTGTGCACAATGAATTAGACAAAATAAATAGATGTTTCTTCTGGAATAAGGATCAAAAATATAAACCATTGTTAGGTTGTGACAAAATTTGTAAATAAAAAAGACAAGGGAGTCTGGGAATAAGCAAAACAAAAGACATGAATAAAGCCCTTCAAATGAAATTATTATGGAAAATCCTTGCGGAACCCCACAACCAATGGGTCAGAATAATCCGAGAAAAATATTTAAAGGAAGACCAAATTTGAGATTACAAAAGGAAAACAAACTTGTCATGGCAATGGGCCAGGTTAATTGAACTAAAAGACGAATTCTGCGATGGACTCATCTGGAAAATTAGAAATGGAAAGACGATTAAATTCTAGAGGGATAAATGGCTAAATGAAGATAGAAGACTTATGGACCACATACTAATCCATCAGATTGATGATCAAGAAAAAGTTGAAAACTATATCCTACCAAATAAGACATGGAATGTACAAAAGAATCGGGAAATCCTCCCTACGGACCTTGTAGAAATAATTACAAGTATCCCCATCCCTTTGCAGGAGATTGAAGATAGACTCTATTGGAAACCTAGCTCCGATGGATGGTTTTCAACATCAAGTGCCTTACAATTCATCGTGAAATCAAATGACAATGAAATAGAACTATTCTCTGGAATATGGAAAGTTGAATGCCCACCAAAGATAAGAAATTTCTTATGGAAAGTAGGATTGGATGGATTACCTACTAAATCTAGAATCCGAAAAAAAGGGATACATACACACATGGATTGCGTTTTCTGCAACTCTAGGCAGGAAGACGTTATCCATCTCCTCACGGAGTGCCCGACAACTTTAAGAACCATTGGATCTCTGGATAGAGATATTGAACAAAAAATAACAAATGCTGATAAAAGTACTCAAAGTATAAAGATTATAACCAACGAAATATTTCGACAGCTGAACCACGAGCAAAAGGATACTTTGGCTTTCTCCTGGTGGTGCATTTGGACGAAAAGAAACAAGATTATATTCGATAACCAGAACTTGCAAACAATAGACGAATTGATAGCTATAATTAAGTACCATATGAAAAACTGGAAAAAAAACTAAACAAGATGACTCAGATGAAAAAAAACTGGAAGTCAAACCTAGACCCAACCATCGCAAAAGAAATACCATTAGATGGCGTAAACCTGACAATGGCGTCTTCAAACTTAATTTTGATGGCGCTAAATCTCTATCTGGTTCAGCTTCTGCAGGTTTTGTTATCAGAGATGATAATGGTAGAGTGGTTGCGTGCGATGCTAGAAGATGTGGGATGGTGTCTGCGATCCAGGCTGAAGCTGTTGGTCTGCAGATTGGGTTGCTAGAAGCTCAAAGGCTGGGGATCCGAAGGGTTGCGGTGAAGGGAGACTGCCTTGCGATTGTCAATGCGATCAATGGTGCATGGTCGACTCCCTGGGAGATCGAAATCCTTATGTCGGATGCTCTTCGACTGCTTCACTTGTTCGAGACGTTTTCTGTGTCCCACATTTTCAGGGAGGCGAACCAAGCGGCTGACCGACTTACTCATATGGCTTTGGAGTCCGGCTCGTCGTCTTGGAGTTCTGACTTAGAGTTTCAGACTCTCGTCCGTAGGGACGCTCTTGGGTGGTGGTACAACCGTGGTTGACACCCCCAAATCCTCGCCTGTATAAAAAAAATAAAAAATATTTCACAAAATGTTACTTGCAGGGAAAATGATCAGTTCACTTGCGGGGACATTTTGTATTCAATGTTTGTTGAAATTATTTTTTTGTGTTATTGGTTGGTTGATTTAAGCCCTATACCTTCAATCTGTACCGGTGGCACCCTCAACCACCTGCAAACAATATCACAACGCACCATCGATTTTGGTTACACTTACTCCAAACTCCGAATTTTCGCCGACTAAACTCCACCAGATCCCGTCTATTGCCCGACCAAAGAGTTCTCCACCATCATCCGCGAATGGTTCGCTACCTGCACTTGTATTGCAGTCCTCGCGGACGGACATAAGCGCGTCGGGACGGAGAAGCTGATGGCGTCGGAGAGTAGATTGGACGACAGAGACAGGGGCCACAGCGATGGGACAGAGGAAGGAGGAGGAGGAGCGAGATCTGAAGGGGGAGATTCGTTGCCGATAGGGGTGTCCATATCAAAGTTTGGGCTTCCTCGCACCACTGGATCTTCGTTCTCCATATCCTATTTGATTGGGCCAAGGGGAGGCCGGATCGTGTAGAGGGAGCGAGAAACGAATGATCGGAATGGGAATGATGGAGATTGAGCAGGAGAGAAGGAGAAACGAACGGGTGGGTAGACACTGGAAGGGGAAGAAGATAGAAAAGATAAGGATAAGGGCAAAATTGTCCTTTTAGGACATTCATCTAATCTAAATAAACAATGAAAATGGATAAGGAGCTAAAATTTGTCTATCAAATGGACATATAGCACCAGACCAAAAATGGACATATAGCAAAAATTTCCTATTTGTAATTGATTTCTTTTATAGATAATATATTATTATAATTTTGTGTTAACATATTTCACGCATGAGATGAGACATACTAATGTATTAAAATGGGTGATGATATCTTCACCGCTAATTTTTACTATTTCCACCGCTAATTACCGCATAGATATGCGGTGGTCTTAATCCACTTTTTCCAATACCCACCGCATATACATGTTGTGGATCCGTTGACCGTATACAAACCCACCGCATAGGTATGCGGTGGGTTATGGCGACCGTATACATGCGGCCAGTTTTTGGGCAATTGAAAACGGTTTGTAGAAGTGGTTCAAAACCGTCGTCATAACCCACCGCATAGGTATGCGGTGAGTTATAGCGACGGTTTTGGACCGTTATGGCGACGGTTCAAACCTACCATATACCTCTACGGTGGGTTATAGCGACGGTTTTGGTCCGTTATGGCGACGGTTTTAGACTTGTATACTTCTCGACCCACCGCAATACTTTGCGGTGGGATCGTTGACTGTCATTAAACCCACCGCATACCTATGCGGTGATTAGCGGTGGAAATAGTAAAAATTAGCGGTGGAGATATCGTTTCCGCATTAAAATAAAACAAACGTTTGGTTGTGTTTTGTTTCACAAGGTTTTTTTGTAATATTTTGCAATTTTCGGTCTAAGTTGTACTATGAATTGGGCTCCTTCTCAAGTTCATCGTCTGAACTCTGATAATGCTATCCTTCAGATACAGAACAATTGTTGGTTGAATGTAGTCAGAAAAACCTACTCCTTCATAAGAGGCTACTAAACAAGAGAGAACACTTGCTTGATTTTCAGCGACGTTTTTGGTCACAAAGGGCAAAACTAAAACATTGTAAACTTGAAGAGTGAAGACACTAACTCGGGTTATTACCATAAAATAGCTTCAGCTAAGCGCAATAGGAAAATTATCAAATCCTTAGCTCTGAACAATGGCATTCATATAACAGATGCGGAGTTGATTAAACAAGAATTTTTGCGAGAATATACTAACAGATTTAAATCAACTGCAAACCCAAATATGTCTTTCCAAAGCGACTTAAATGTCTTGTCTATAGAAGTTTTAGATCTAGACAACCACAACCTTACCTCCTCGGTTTCAAATACAGAAATAAAACATGTGGTGTTCTCGATCGGTTTTGACAAATCACTAGGTCCCGATGGTATGTCAACAGGTTTCTACCAGAAGTATTGGCATATCGTAGGACCATCCGTAATCAAGGCAGTCAAAGTGTTCTTCGCCACAGATAAACTACTCAAAGAAATTAATCACACGTTCATTACAATACTTTGTAAAATAGGCAATCTAGAATCTATCAATAATTTCGGCCCCATTAGTCTGTGCTCCACAATTTACAAAATTATCTCCAAAATACAGACTGCTAGGTTATCAGTCATTATTGATAAGATAATCCACCCATTACAGGGGGCTTTTCTCTAAGGAAGATATATCCATGATAACGTCCTCATAGCACATGAGGTGTTTCATTCCTTCTGATCGAAACGGGGTCAGGAGGGCTGGATGGCAATCAAGCTATACAAGGAAAAGCTTACGATATAATTGAATGGAAATTTGAGCAAAAAGTTTTGATCAAATTGGGGTTTGACAACCGATTTATCGGATGGATAATGGAGTGTGTTTCAACTGTTTCTACTAAATACCGGTTAACGGAGGACCTACAAGCCAATTCTTTCCTAGAAGAGGGCTACGGCAAGGGGATCATTTATCTCCCCTATTATTTATTCTCTCTATAGAGGTGCTTGCTCGATCCCTTTAGGTCGAAGCACTAACATCAAAAACCTTGGGCATCTCATTCAAGAATGACGGAACTAAGATTCCGTTTCTTGCCTCCGCATACGACATTTTGATTTTCTCAAAGGCTACAGCTGGAGCTTGTCAGCAGATTACCCGCATTATAGATAAGTTCTGTAAAATGTCCGGCCAACGGATTAATAACCAAAAATCATGCTTTTAGGTATCAAAAAACACATCGGATACAGCCATCCGAACGGTTGCCCAATCCCTTGGTATTACTTAATCAACATCAATCGAAAAATACCTTGGTTGCCCCTTAATTAATGGAAAGTTTAACAAAGACACATTCGAAAGTATCATCCTTAAAGCAAGAAGTCAACTTTCTAAGTGGAAAGCTTCAAACCTATCAGCTGAAGGGCGCAATGTGTTTATTAAAGCTAATTTGAGTGCCGAACCACTGTATATTATGCGAGCTTTTCTCCTACCAGAGACGATCCTCAACGAACTTGAAAGGATTTACATGTGTTTCTTCTGGAACAAACCCCAAACATCGACACCACTCATCAGCTGGGATAAAATCTGTAGTGACACTATGTTAGGCGGATTAGGTATATACAAAGCAGAAACAATAAATATAGCCTTACAAATGAAACTCCTGTGAAAAATAATTGCGGAACCCACGAACATCTGGGTTTGTATGGTAACGGATAAATACCTAAAAGGGGCTCCGCTGATGTAATATCAGAAAAAGGCGTCAACATCGTGGCAGGGGTCAAAGCTGATGTCCTTACGAGAACTATTTAAACCAGGCCTGCGCTGGTCAGTAGGTAATGGTCATACTATTAACTTCTGGCAAGATAATTGGGCTTTTGATACGCCACAAAAAAATCGGTTGATTGAGGGTGGCTATATAATAGACGAAAAATGGAATGTGGATCGTTTCATCAACAACAACAACAACACATGGGATGTTGGTCGATTTCGCCGGGAATTGGGCAAAGTTTTAAGTAATTCTGACATTGACCATATAGTTTCTACTATTCTGCTAGAAAGCAAACTGTCAGATAGGGTTTACTGGGGAGCTTGCTCGAACGGGTGGTTTACATCTAAATTAGCTACAACACTTATCCCAAACGGTAACAAAGAAGACAAATTCCAATGTTAGTTGATATGGAAACTCGATGTCCCTCCGAAAGTTCGTCACTTCTAATGGAAACTGACAAAAGATGCTTTAGCCTCGAAGGTACACTTGCAAAAATCGCATATTCATGTTCTGATGGATTGTGCGCTCTGTGACTTGTCTTTCAGAGTCCACTTACCATTTCCTCATAGAGTGTGGGTTTATAAGAGAAGTACTAGATGGAAGAAATATTAGCTTGAAAAATATGGGACCAAACCTTTTTAACGGTCTAAACAACGACTAGTCATTAAACACTATCAAAAATCACTTAGGTCCGTCCAAAATGGAAGAAGTTGCTTTTTGTTGGTGGGTTGTTGTTTTTTTAGAAACAAAAATATTTTTAACCAAAATAATACTACATCGATCAAAGGAACTAATGTTTTAATTGAAACAAATAGGAACACTTGGTTGGCTTCAAAAAAGTTACAGGACGACCCATCGGATGAGTAGGGACCTGGGATACAGAAATGCACAACTAGTGTGCAAAAGCAGAGGGAGAAACGCGCACTCGCGAAATGGGTTAAACCCCCTGTTGGTTTCTATAAACTAAATTTCGATGGCTCACACTGCACCTCGGGCTCTGGCAGCCAAGGGTTTACCATCCGGAATGATAAAGCGGACATGGTCCTTTCGGATTGGGGGACTTGTGACTGTAATTAGGCCCTATATACGGAAGTTGTGGCCCTCAAACAAGGGATTATAGGGGCTAGAACCTTGGATTTGGATAATCTTCTTATTGAAGGCGATAATCTCAGGGTTATCAAAGCTTTGCTGGGGATTGGTCCTGTCCCTGGAACATTGAGCTAATTCAGTCAGATACTAGGTATATTCTAAATTCTTTCTCTAATGTTGTTGCTAGTCACATTTTCAGGAAAGCCAATATTGTGGCCGATAGGATTGCACGTCTGGCTTACAGTATCCCTGCCGACGGAAGTTTGGAGAATGATCATAAACTGCAAGTTCTCATCCACAAGGACGCTCTAGAATGAGTATCGACATGTCGTCGGTTACTATTCCTAAATGCTTTCTTGTTTAAAAAAAAAATCGTCTGAACTCTGAACTATTCTAGATTTATTCCTAAACTATTGTAGGTCCCGTCCCGTGCACGGAGAATACATTAATACAATATTATAAGTAATTTAGATAGATTCCAATAAATTAAAAAAAATTCTAAATATAAATAAGTTTTTCCACCAAAAAATAATATAGATATAAATAAAATTAGTTTGACAGATTATATTTAATCTAAAATCTATTTATATTATCTCAAAATATAAATAAAATTCACATTTATAAGGTAAAAAAATTATTTTTTTTTCTAATCTACCATTAATTGAATCTTATGTAATTTAATAGATAACTGATTTTTATAAGATATTTCATCTATCCAATTATATAATATTTACTACTACGTTTAATTATACTGATAGAGTTTTTTCCTTTTAAGATATTTCATCTATCCAATTATATAGAGTTTTTATTTACTCTTATATAAGATATTTCATCTATCCAATTATATAGCTTAGAACTATCTAATTATACAATTATACAAATTATTTTTATCAGATTTCCTTTTTGACGGGAGAAAGTTTTGCGAGACGCACTCACGCGTCGCCACATAGGCAGGTGCACTCACGCGCCGCCACACAGACACCAATGCATCGGTTTTAGTATATGTACTAGTCTTATTACCCGCGTGTTACGCGGCTTTTTGATAAGTTTTTTATATTAATGTGAATTGATATTTAATAAGTATATATATAATTTTCAATCATACTATTTAGGTATATTTTTCTATATTCTTATTTTTCGTTTGTTTCATTTATGAATCTTGTGTGCTTTTTTTTTATCCTCCCTTTATTTCACTTTGAATAGTATCATTGATTAGTAGCTTTAAGATAGGAAATACTCTTTTTTAAATTTAATTTAGAGGTATTCATATACATCTATTTAAAAAAAATTGTGACAAAATTATAAAGAATAAATTTTTAATATAATTTGACTTATAAGTTTGGAAAGATGTTAACTTGAATCTTTTCATTTTAATTAGTTTCTAAAATTATTTCTTTATGATTAACAATTTTTTTTTAATAAATGTATTTAAACTATCATTTACTTATGATATTAATGAGTGGAGTATGATGTTATATATAAAAGAATTAATAAATTAAAGAACATATCATGTATCTTGTTTTTGTAACACCTTGCATGTATTTAATTGATGGCAAAACTGGGCCAATTTCAACACAAAAACCAAACGTCCTCCTATATTTGATAATGATATTTGTTTTGCTTATCACCATTTATAAAAATGATGCACCCTCCTTTCATAAGATATGAAGTATAAATAGATTGTATAAAAATAACTTAAGAGATTGTGTTAGTGATAGGTTTTATAATAAGTTAAAATATTGGGCTGAATATTTATATTAAAAATGAATATATGTCCGTGTAAAATAACTTAAAAGATTATATTATGATAGATTTTATAACTACTTAAGATTTTAATTTGAGTATTCATATTTAAAATGAATATATATGTATATTAATGATAAGATTTTATTTGTCAATAGATAATTAATCAATGATGAAATCTTATCATTACAAAAGATGACCTTTGGATAAAATAACCCGAAACAATATCCGATGTTGCTTAAATAAATACTCCGTCCATCATTTTTTTATAAGTCTTTTATATTTATGCACATTTATTTAGTAGGATAAAAATTGTATAAAATGGTAATTGTTAACAATTTCATACTTATTTATATATACATAACTATCCATATAAGATATCCATCTAATTGAATGCATGCAATATGTAGTCAAACATTAATGTCTACATCCACGCAAATGTACAGACTTACGGACTTAATTATACAATTTGCAATCGCTCTATATTATTTGAACTTTTGAAGATAAAATTTTGTATAAAATCAAATCGGTTAAATTGATTTTCACTTTAGTTAATTTAAAATCTATCAAGTATCTGATTGAGATATGAATATATATAAATCTCTTAGAGCTTTATACATACTATTTATTTAAACTATTTAATATATAATTTATTTAAAAAGTATTAAATTGTACGTATATATAGGATATGTGGATAAATTGTATACATGTCATTATTTGACTTGACTTAAATATTTATAAATTAATCTAATCTATAATTTTTTCTAGATAAAATATTTATAAATTTATAAATTAACTTAAGGTAAAATGATAAGATTTGTAAGATATGAGGTTGAATATTTATACTAAAAATTAATTTAATTATTAATTAAAATGGACACATAGGATGACACATGTATAAATAGATTGGGTTATCGTCTAGCATGGCTTAAATTCATTGGATCATCATTAATTGACGTGTCAATAAAACCCGGGCCAGATTGCACCAGAAAACGACACGTAAGCGAATCGCACCAGAACCCGCCACATAAGATTTCCACGCCTCTGTTTTAGTATTATATATATATTGATATAGATGCTTTTCTGTTTCAAAAAAAAATAAATAGTCTGAACTCTGAACTATTCTAGATTTCCTAAGTGCATCGATCTCTTATCTTGTTTTTACTTTGATTTTTCGTTCCAAGTTTCTTTAAGCTTGTTTGGAATAATTTTTTAAAAAAAGAGAGTATATTTTGGATTGTGAGTTAAGTCGTACATTGAATGGGTGATGAGAGATGGATCGATGGATGGAGCAAACAGAGTCGTCAATTAATAGCACCAACCACACCCATGACCCCACCCCACCCCACCTTGTCTAACCGACCAATTCATGGCCCCCCTGCCCCTGGTCCGATATGTTCCCTCGGGTCCTATATTTATAATTGACTGCCGTAAATAAGGGTTAATCCGTCCGATCCATTAACCCACAATGGATATATACGTATATACTAAAACCGGTATATAGAGTATAGACTCGATTTAAGACCATTAGCTAACTATATAGGGGTTGATGGTCATTACCCTCTATCCAGCCTGAGCCTAGTGCAGCGGTGCCAGAGCTTTCTTCGTCGGGACTGAGACGTCCGGTTGAGACATGTCTTCAGGAAAGTGAATTTTATCGCCGATGCCCTTGTTATTGAGGATGCTAGGGGAAGGGCTACTCCCCGGTTAGTTCCTGTGTAGCCCGTTTTCGGTTTTTATTTGAGAGGTCGCCTCTCATTTTTTCCCACCAAAAATAAAATATATATTCGAAACTTTTAATTTTAATATTATCAACGGTGAACCAAAAAATAATACGAACTTTGAAAACTACCAATTCATATACAAACTATAACACATTAAACCAAAATTGATACAGAGTCCAAAATTCACAAACTCTAAATTTCTTTGGACTCAAAGTATAATTAATTAGAAAGCTTGGGAAAATTTTATAAAATGAAAGAAAAAAAATAATTTAATCTAAAAAAATCCCTAATTCTTTCATCTTCCCCAATTTTTAGTGAAGTTCTCAGCAATGGAGGAATTCGACCAACCCGCTATCCATTCGGCTGGATTTGTGGCTAATTTTAGGTTCCTGTTTTCCGTTCTCACGGATTCGACTTTTATTTTGGGTATCTTGACCTCCCTCTTCCTCGGTTGTGTTTCGAATCGGGCTCCGACATGGTGGAAGGTCCGCTTCAATGGCAGAATTCAACCAGCCAGTCAACCACGTTCGTCTGTGCTCGTGGTGGTTCTGCACCTCCGTCGTAGTTCTGGTGCGCGAGGGTTCTGCACCACCATCGTCGTTCTGGTGCGCGAGGGTTCTGCATCTCCATCGTTCTTGTTAACCAAATCTTTTGACAGATCTTTAAAGGGGAAAACGAGGGAAGACTTAGTTTCACTTCATATCTAAGAGATTTCTGAAATTGGGTTGGGGGCGGCCGGCGGCGTTCCATTCTTCAATTGCTCTACAAATGGGGAAGAAGGAAGATGATAAATTCTGAATTTTAAAATTTTTACCGCAATTTCTAATTAATTATAAATTGAGTTCAAAGAAATTTAAAGTTTGTGAATTTTGGACCCTGTATCAATTTTGGTTTAATGTGTTATAGTTTGTATATGAATCGGTAGTTTTTAAAGTTCGTATTATTTTTGGTTCACCGTTGATAGTTCGTATTATTTTTGGTCATTTTGCCATAAAATAATTATAAGATTTTTGCTTAATTAGTTTTTGAAATCAGAGTTTTTTCAAGAGCTATTCGCCCAAACTTTTTGGAGCTTTTAAATTTTTACTAACAAGTTTCAGTCAACTCATTTCTAAATGAAATGAACTAGGAGTTAGTTGGTTTTGGAATGAATTTGAGTGCGTATATAAGGTATATTGCCATCTTATCATATACGGAGTATTCTCATAGAGACTCGAACTTGGCGTGGACTTGACTTGAAAAATGTTCGTTGATTCATTTACTTTTTGAGTTTTAGTTTAGTTTAATTGGACTTAACTATTTTACATTTAAATCGGATATTATATGACCCATTTAGTCCCATACAACTCACAAACGACTCTCTATTTCTAAGAGAATTTACTTTAAATATCTTAATTTGAGATGAAACTCCACAACTACTGTACAAACTTGTAATAGACAAAACTCATTTATTTACTAAACGAATTGAGTATATCACATTTTTAGACTTATTATAAATTGTGTCTTGACTACTCTAATAACTTGATTTTTTATTAAAGTTACAAAAAATTTCTTTACCTTACTACTGATCCCTCCGTTAATTAAAGCTTGTCATTTTAGAGTCTTTCACACTTTTCAATAAAACAAATAAAAACACACTTATACTCCTATTTATTTCTTAACTTTTTTGATTTTGGTATATAGAGAGTGTCCACCTGAGATTCAAACCAACCTTTGGTCTTTGGGTAATGCCTGCAAGTTCTTTTCGAATTACTCAACTTCTTTACTTTCTCGAAAATTACAACTAATATCTATCTAATCATTACAAGGAAAATTTTATAAAGTGGGTGACAAAATACCTAAAATAACATGTTTTTTATTAACATGATTTACTGTCTAAAACGACAGGTTTTAATTAACGGAGGGAGTATAACTCAAGTAACTATGTTTCTTGACAACAGCTTGAGGTTGAACAAAAAATATGGTTCAAACTTATTCATAACGATCGAACTGGATGTAGAGTACATTTTTACATTAGATTCAAATTTAGGGTTCATTTACTCAATTTGAATACCCACCCTAATTTTGATGATCATATTATGTCATATTATCTTTCAAGTTTGATTAAATAGTTTATCTAATTTATGTTCTAAAGGCATATGTTATGAAGTTAAATTGAAAAATTATTTTTCTAAATAACATGGGTAAAATCTAATCCATCCGGTCGAAAATAATCGATGTTTGACTTTTATGCATATAGTTTTAGAAGCTAAAAACTATATAAAATCTTATTTATTTTAATTATTTATTTTCATATATAGTTTAATATTTATTAGTAATAAGTATCAAATTATGAAAAAAAATTAATTAAAACAAATAAGATTTTATATATTTTTTAGCTCCTAAAACTATGTGCACAAAAGTCAAACATAGTTTATTTCCGATTGAATGGAGTATAATTTATGTAAAAAATAATTAAATTATCAAATCAGAATGATTTGACGATATAGAATAGAAAATCCATGGATCAAATACACGTATTTACTTTTTTTTTTCCGATGACGAGAAAACCACCTCCTCAAGCACCTGCTAAACCGGCTTGCGTCGACTGACACGACACACTGGTAGGGAGTAAGATAAACTTTGGATAAAAATCTCAAGGAAATGGGCGGAGTCAGGGATTGAACCCGGGACCTCCTTCCCACCCCTTACTTCTCACCACTAGACACTCCCGACTTAGGCTACATTTTTTATTTTTACACAAAAGGAAAACAAAGAATAATGATACAAAGGGATTCTACAATTGGAGAAGCAATTTAGGTTGCATTGCTAAGAGTACCCATTAAGATTTCCTCTTCGGTGCAAAACAACTTATTTTTGTTACATGTACAGTTTATTTACCTTCTCCCTAACACGCGTACGATCAGCCGCCCTCCAGGATCCCCCCAACTCCCCCCATCCGCCGACACGTGTCCACCATCATCACATAACCGCCAGATCTCCGGCGGCCTACTCGTCCTTACTGTATAGGTGGGTACACCCAACCCCAGCCTCTCCCGCCCACTTGTAATTGACTCTCTTTAATTAATTCATTAATCAACTCTAATTTTATATTTACTGTATTTACGGGATTCGTAAACTGAATAAAATTTGCCCGAAGATGACAAGGTCATCTTGCACCGTTTTTCAAAGTGCCCGGGCCCCGGTCCGTACCCGGTTCCGACTTTATTGCCCGACCCGGTTCGTTCGTTTTCATTGGGCCCGGTCCCGGTTCACCACTTGCGAATTTCCTTGTTCTTCTTCCCCACTCGGCACCCGCATTTATCAACGTTGCTTTCGCAGTTCCTGTGAGCGAGAGAGAGACACACACAGAGACGCCCTACATAAAGAGGGAGATCGGCCCATCCGAATTTAATAGCGCCCCCAAATAAGACTTCAATTCGATCGAATATTTTTTGCTGTGCTGCATCAATGCTTACATTGGTTGAATTTCGCTAGCTTCGACAGGTTTATTCCCCGGATTTGCTTTTGTATCGGCGAATTGATAGTGGATTTGGGCGGTGTTGCATTGGAATTTGAAGGAGATCTGAGTCTGTTGTAGAGGCTGATTTGGACGAGATATGGATCCAATTGGAAGCACAGAGGTTCGATCTGGTAGGTATGGTGTGAAAGTAGTTGGAATCGGAGGCGAGGAGTACCAATTTAGGGAGGAGTTGCAGAGGACAATGACAGGAGGGGCTCCGCCTGCGCCGGTGAGTGGGAGTTCATTCACTGCTCTCCTGGAGCTACCTCCCAGTCAGGCCATGGAGCTGCTGCATTCCGGAGGAGCTGGTGGTGAAACTCCGGCGGATTTATCAGGCAATGTCCTGAACCGTCACCGGATTAGCCACCAGGTTCCGTACAGCCCCGCATTGAATTGGTCTCCGGCTTTCCCTTCCAACGCTGAGTTGGTTGAACGCGCCTCTAAGTACTCCGTCTTCGCAAATGGTGGCGCCGCTGCTCATGGTGGAGGAGGCGTAGGGCAGGATTCGCCGGAGTCGAGCTCTCCTCCCTCCAATTTCAGTGGGAGCGCTCTGAAGGTGAAGAGCGAACCGGCGGATAGCAATTCAAACCCTAATTCTTCACAACAAGTTTCCGATCCGACTTCCATGGACCAAACTGAGAAGTCGACGAAGCGAAAGGACAGAGAAAAGAAGGTAAGCCGATGCCTGAATTCTTCATTTCTAGGGTTTCGTTGAGTATCAATTTCGCATAACGTAATCCTTTCCCCTTCTTTTTTTTATCACCCAAACGCAAAAATTAGGGAAAAGGATCGAGCAAGAAGAGCAAATCCGTGGCCAATCAGACCTTCGAAGATGGCGAAAAGCTCCCTTACGTCCATGTCCGAGCTCGTCGAGGCCAAGCCACTGACAGCCATAGCTTAGCAGAACGAGTAACCACTCTCTCCGAGCTCTCAATCTCATCTTTACTTTAATTAGCAGCTAATCATTACTGTTCATTACTGATTTTTGAATCGGGATCATTACTGATTTCACAGGCACGGAGAGAGAAAATTAATGCTAGGATGAAGCTGTTGCAGGAGCTGGTCCCTGGATGCAACAAGGTTTGTTAATCACGTTTATTCTGTTAATTAATCACCCTGATTAGTACCCCACAAGCAAAAGGACCGTAATTATGATGATTGGGTTACAGTCCAAATCACCTTTTTGGCACAGAGAGAAAAAGCGATTTGTTACGCGTCTCTTTCTCCCCCACGAGGCTATTATCGTCATTTGGAACTCTACTCCGTGGCAAACTTGTATTGCTTTCGGATTGATATCACAATTCACTCCACAAATCCCAGCTTTTCTCCTTCCCCTCCCCTTTCTGGTTCGGCAGGGTGTACGAAAATGGTAAAAACACAAGGGAAATTGCACCATCATTTTACACAGGCAAAATAATAGGAGTATGGGAAATTGGGTGCTTTCTGAAAACGATGGGGGACAAGGAGAGATGTACTATATTTGTAGACGTTTTATAGTCCATGACTCCATGCCCTTGAAGTTTGTGATTTTTAGGTGATCAAGTGTTGCGTTCAAGGTCATTGTCGAATTCGCTAATGGCTAATTCGAAACCATGAGTGACGTGCATTGTAATTGCATTCGATAATGCCATGGTGATGAATTTGTGGTGGGAAATTATAGGAGATATTTCATTACTAGAAAGTTGAGCTATTGAAACTTGCAGGTATTAGATTTGAGATTATTTTTTGTCTTGCTATGAATTGACCTATGTCTCCCCAGAGCATGTGAGCCTGGACCCTTGGAATTAATTCAAGACATATATTGATGTCTATACTCTATATCAGAGGTTTATGGTTGTCTTCGTCCTGTACTTTGTACATCCAGCTGTCATGATGTTCTCTTGATTAGGACCTCAAGTCTTTTCAGTTTGTTATCTATGATTTTAAGTTTCAGTGAGCTTGTTTGCTTCTCCTATCTTTTTACCCTACTTCTGAAAGGGCTATTATGTAAAGATATTTCAATCTTGTGTCTTGACTAACTGTGATATAGATATAGATATATAGATAGAGGATTGACTTTTCATTTTGCCTATACACGAATTTTGTGGAGGGTGACCGGGTGGTTCCTATAACTTGATTCCTTTAGTATTTTTTCCATCATTAATTGTTCAGCGTATAAAGTGAGTTTACTTGTTTGCACAGATTTCTGGCACAGCATTGGTGCTCGATGAGATTATTAATCACGTACAAAGCCTGCAACGCCAAGTGGAGGTATGCACCCAATAGTAAATAATTACTCATCTTCATCCTTGATAACAATGAAGGAATGTTAACTATTGAGAAAAGTTGAGATCACAGTAAATAATCAAAGCCAAGTGGCTTTCGTGCTTTGACTGGACTGCTGGAGGATTTGTGTTGCAGAGCTTGAGAACGCAGTAAATGCTCACTATTTTCCTCTGAGTGCACTAGTTTTTCTTTTTTCACTGGCATGTGAAAACATAATGAACAGATCTTTTTCTTACTGTTTCCTGTTTTTGCATTGTACCGATGTCTTCAATTATTTTCAATCTACTCTATGCTTTTTCATCTTAGGAATGCTTGATAAAAGCCGCCGAGTAGGTTAGTGGGGGCAGTGGTGGGTTCAGAAATTGATTGTTTGAAATACTTGCATATTATTGTCCAACTAATGCATAATTGAAGAAGAGGATTAGAAACTGTGACCTAATGAATCCAAGATACAATCCTCGCCAAGTTTAGCTGAGGAGGCCAAGGCATTTGTAAAGGGGTACAGTCAGCCATAGACCATTTTTTCTAATCTAGATCCCTACACCATAACATTACCAATGAAGCTAAGAAATTCTGATTCCTTTCCTGAATCTGGACATTAATACTCACATGGTGGTAACTTAGAAACTCGAAAAAGTCACTGCATTAGCACACTAACAATCAATCGCAGAACTTGATCTGATCAGATCAATGCTCTGATATCATATTGATCTGAGAGAGAGAGAGTGAAAGAAAAGAGAAAACGGAAGCAAAAGAGAGAGAGATGGAGTTCTTTCTTCATTCAACAGTGCTAACAGAATTGATTCATTCGGTTACAGAGGAGTGCTATTTATATAATGAGAAAGCACTTTCTATTTATTCACATATAGGAGCCTACATTCATTAGCCAAGTCAAGTTTTGTTTATCTAATTAGCTTTGTGTCTTCTGTTGCAGTACTTATCAATGAGGCTTTCTGCAGTTAATCCAAGAATTGAGTTCAATCTTGAGGGTCTTCTAGCAGCAGGAGTAAGTGACCTTCTTTGTTCCCCCTCGTGGAAGTAGTGGCTTATACGTTGCTGAAGCTTGATCCTACTGTGTGGATTCTTATTGATTGCAAGTTCATTTGTTCTGAACCTATTAAATGCAATACGAGATAGTTCTGATTATGTTTACTACAATTAGATTATGCTGGCTTCTGCATCTCATAATTGGAATCAATGTGTAGTACAAGGATCTGTAAAATTATGTCTTTGGGAAATTTGAGATCTGATGGAGCAAATTTCAAGTTTTTCTTATTTCATTACTTGCTCTTGAATACCTGCAGAATGGAGCTCTGATGGATAGTAACTATCAAAGCATGGCGATGCCACCAACTTGGCCAGAAATTCAGATGAACGGTGACAGGCAACAGAGTCAACAACAATGGAACGTACAACCTTCAACCCAACCGGTTTGGGCGAGGGAAGAGGTTCACCGTAACCTAATTACTCCAGAAAGCTCTCTCTTGAGCTACGACTCTGCACATTCTGGTAAAATTTCATCTGGTTTGCACACCCTCTTTTCGAAATTCTCAATTTGTGAACTGTGACTAGTCAATATGGTCACCTTCTTCAATCTTCATGTTGCCTTCTTAACTGCAGCGTCTTTACACTCAAGTCAGCTGAAGATGGAGCTATGAAATGCAAAACCGAAAGCCCTGGTGTAGCCAGTTGTGTATATATAGCAGCAGATTATGAGATTCAGCAGTAGCAATTTAGCAAGAAGAAGAAGAAGAAGAAGCAGCGTTTGAAGTTGTCAGGCATCCGAGGTTTGGGTTTCCACGCCTTCTATTAAATTTGAAAGAGCTGGTTGGAGACACCTCCTCGAAGGAGACTCTTTAGTGTGTTGATAACACTGCTACTATATATTCACACGTATATTCTTACTATTTATATACTAAGGTAGACTTCCATTCAGTCTGATACTCGGTATGAGAATCCGATTGACTACTACTTTAAACTGTAAAACAATGAAAACCCAGAAACTATTGCTACTGGATTTAACCTTCTCTTCAGTGAGGACTCTGTATTTTGCTTTGATTGTTCTGCAATTGAACGCTGAATACATTTGTTCATGTCAATTAAGCACTTTTTGCTGCTTTGCTGGTGTTCTACTTGAATCAATAAATTTGGCTTTCACATCTCATTAGAACAAATCTGGAGAGTGGAGATACCATATGGAAACTCTGTGCATTATAACTAGAAAATGGTGATCCATGTATCATAGTTTTAGCGATTCGTGTCACTTTCATATCGTCGTGTTGCTTCATATCGAATCTGTATTATCGTCGTGTTTGCTGTGATATGAAGTCAAATATGTACATTTTCGTGTGCCAATTGAACACTTTTGACATTCACAATTAAGGAAGATACATCAAACCCTCAAACTGAAAAAAGCAAACAAACAACAAAAAATAATAAAAATGGAAAACTTATCTCACGCCCTTTTTGCACTGATCGCCCTCCTCCACTTATCCCCTCTCGCCCAATCACGCCCTCCCTCGATTATCTCCTCCGCAGTTCACCACCACCGCACCACCACCGCGAGATCTGTCGCCGACTTTGGTGCGACCGGAGATGGTCTCCACTACGACACCGAAGCGATCCAGTCTGCAATCGACTCGTGCCCGCCCTCCCTCTCAACCACCTGCCGGGTTATTTTCCCGCCGGGAACCTACCTGACCGCGACGATCCACCTCAGATCTGGCGTTTTGCTTGTGATAAAGAAAGGTGCCGTGGTTCTCGGAGGCCCGAGGCTGGAGGACTACCCTAGGGAGTCGAGCAGATGGTACGTCGTGCTGGCGGAGCAGGCGGAGAACGTCGGGATCACCGGCGGCGGGGAGATTAACGGCCAGGGATGGAAGTTCGTGACGAGGTTTGATGAGAGGAAGAACGTGATGGTGAGCTGGAACGAGACCGGGGCTTGCTATGGGGATGAGTGTAGGCCGAGGCTCGTCGGATTCATCGGTTGTAGGAACGTCACCGTCTCCGATGTCAAACTCAATCAACCGGCTTACTGGTGGTGCGTATTACGCCTCCCTCTCTTTCTGCTTCGCTTGAACTTCTGGTTTGCTCACATTGTTGTTTGCTGTCTTTGCTAATTTGCGCCTGCTTTGACCTAATTTGGCGATTAGATTATAAATTAGGGATTGGATATTGCAAATTGTTCTACTCAGTCTCTTACAGAAACTACTGAACTAACTTATCCTATCGTGGTTTGCTCTTGCTGATTTGTTGACCAGTTGGTGGGTTTATATGGATAACGATTTAACCAGTAGCCAGTAGGACTCATCTTATCTAAGAATTCATATACCAAATTTAGGAAAAAGATAGGAGGTAGGAAAGCACGGATTTGTTCTCCCATTGGGTTACATTTGTTATGGCAAATTGGAATAGTTAGATTGGAATATGTCAAACATTTGCTATAAGGGATAGATTTGAAGATGTGAAACTAGCTTTTTCCAGATTGTATACAATATTGATAAAACAAAATGATCTCAAAGTTCTGAGCCATGAAATCAAACAAGGGCAAATACCAGATGCCAATGGATTTATCTAGTTGATATCTTGAATTCTGGCAGTCCCTGCAACTAATCTGTCTGTTGTAGACTGAGTCTTGGTTGACCTATGTGAGATGAAAGACCCTGAATTTTAGCTGAATTTGGTGTGGATCTGATGAGTTTAATTGTATTGTTAACTTGTTGTGTAGCCTGCACATTGTAGAATGTGATCAGACTTCTATCCACGATGTTTCAATAATTGGGGACTTCAACACGCCCAACAATGATGGAATCGATATACAAGATTCCAATAACACTGCCATCACGAGGTGTTACATAAACACTGGGGATGATGCTATTTGTCCGAAGACTAACAATGGCCCCCTTTACAATCTGACTGCAACAGATTGCTGGATAAGATCCAAGTCTTCTGCCATCAAACTGGGAAGTGCGAGCTTGTTTGATTTTGGAGGACTTGTTTTTGACAACATAACCATTTTTGAATCTCATAGAGGCCTCGCACTTCAAATCCGTGATGGAGGTAATCACCACAGCCTGTGCTTGAATCATTTTCCATTGATTTCTGTTCCATTTCAATGCTCTTTGCCTTTAGAAACTGTTTGATCTTAATAGCTACCTAGTCCTCAGAAAAAAAAAACATGCAATTTTTTGCGCAGGGAACGTGAATGACATAACATTCTCCAACATAAACATCAGCACAAGATACTATGACATCTCATGGTGGGGAAGAGCGGAACCAATCTATGTGACCACCTGTCCACGCGACCCAGGCACCAAAGAAGGAACAATCTCAAACATAAAGTTCATCAACATTACAACCGTCTCTGAGAATGGCATCTTCTTATCCGGGTCCAAGCATGGCCATGTTCGGAACTTGAAGTTCATAAACATGGACATCAAGTACAGGAGATGGACGGATTACCCTGGTGGCTTGGTGGATTACAGGCCTGGATGCCAGGGGCTTGTGAAGCATAGTATGGCCGGAATCATTATGGAACACATGGACGGATTCGAGATTAACAATGTGAACATGAGATGGTCCAAGGATGGATCAAGGGATTGGAATGACCCCTTGGAGTTTAGGCCTTCAACTGTGAATAACATTTCATTTTTCAATTTTTATTCTGGTTTGTATGATACTAGGTAGGTTAGGTAGGCTGTGTGTGGAGTTCTGAATTATCATATCTGCATTGTGCAAATTTGGGTGGTTCGGAGAAGGCAGATGTGTTATCCAATTCCTCATTTTCCAATAATTTGTAAGATTTGATTAGGATTGAAAAGATTTGGATATGGATATGTTTTTCTTGCAGATGGAATTAAAGTAAAACAGCTTGGTCCTACTTTTATCTACAATAGAATGTAATGTACTGTAATTTACCCTCTATTTTTCTAAGGGTATAAGTTAAAACTTCAGTATTAGAGTAATATATCATCTCTCTCCCAAGTACCATTTCACCGTGATTAGTTGATCTCACTTTTACTTAATTATTTTTTTAATAAAAAAATGAATCCTTAAGGATTTATTTTTATAATCCAGCAAATCATCCATCCTCGGAAGTGAGTACCGATTATAAGAAGAATCCACAAATTCACAATGAGAAAGATTCTTCTTATAATCGGTACTCACTTCTGAGGATGGATGATTTGCTGGATTAGCTTCAAAGGTATGTAATGTTCTCTAAGATCGATCTATGATCCGAATATCCCAATTTGAGGTTGTCCGATGGGAGGACATTTCGAAAATGACTGACATTTCGAAAATGACTTTAGAATGAGTTATGGACATTGTGAGTTCGTGATCATTTTCATGGAGCTGGTGATTGCGCAACATGACAGATTTGTGGTAGTGTTCATCAATGATATACTAATCTAATCCCAAACACGAGAAGATCATGAAGAGGGTATACATGATACGACAAGTGCTTACCAATGCGCGAGCCTAGCGTTGCAAGCAATATTGGGATCCTACATCACTTTACTCAGTTAGTTATATCATTTTTCACGATCATTTGTGATGATACCAATAATCACAAGAAATGTATTGATCGACATATATTTGAATGAATGACGAAGTTCAAAACTATATATTTTCACTCACAAACCTTGTAATTTCTTGTGGTGTTGCACTAACCTCGTCTTTCATTTGGATTATCTCTCTATCTAATACATGTTTTTGATGCTAGTGCTCAAACATATTCCTGAAATTGTAAATATATAGATGAGATGGGTAACTAAAATACAAAAAAATATAAGACCAAACCACGGGTCTTATGTAAAAGGGGGTATACTATACCAAAAGCCCCTCTATCTCTCTCCCTACTCAGTATTCTCCTAATCTCTCCAACTAAAAACAACAACCTTACCAACTATATGCTCTAACTGCCCCTTCGGTCCCGAATCTCCACGAGTGCTTTGCACTTCCACTTCGTGGCCTTTAGAAACTGTTTGATCTTAATAGCTACCTAGTCCGAAGAAACAAATGTCTCATCACAAAATAGATTAAAGCTTTATTCCTAGCTTGCCAAGTAAAATAGATTAAAGCTTGAAACACAAGAAGCTTGAGATGAAACATTTGAGATTTCTAAATGGTGGTCGAGGCGCTAGCAATGCTCAAACATATTCCTCGCCAAGGAAAATGGCACCCAAGTTGGTAAGGTTGCAAAATCATCTGTCATATAAATAATTTTTTGCTAAAAAATGCATTAAATTGTTACTTTAATTTTCAGAGTTAATATATTGTTAAAATAATAAGTTAATCAAATACCGTATTTACTAATAAAGTGATCATTTACATTTTTAAAGATTTCCAAAGCATAAGCTACTTTATTCATAACATATGGGTGATTTTGTAAAACATATAAATTTATGGATGGTTTTCTAAATAGTCCCTCTTTAGTAGCTAGTTTGTGAAATTTATCCTAATCTAAAAGTATCTTCATCTCACTTGCCATCAGTGTGCAGAAGCCTCCATTCCACCTTACATAGGACACGCCACGTCAACCATTTACTTATCCGTCATTAAATAAACCAATAAAAAAACATCTACATTATATGTTAATCCATATCACACTGCCACATCCTTCACTTCTTTTCTCCACACCCCTCGCCCCCCAATGTTTTGTTAATCACCTTTCAGTTTTATAATCGTCACACCTTGCTTGACTAACCACCCCATTAGCCCTACTATTTAAATATAAACCCATATCTAAATATTATATTTTTTAAATCATAATTATTTTTATTTATTATTCATCTCCTTATTTTATTTTATTTTTAAGTCATTTTTATATTTAATAATTTACCATACCGAGTATTATTAAAATTATACTCCGTAACTAACAAACCTACCCCATATACTTGTTATTTTAGAGTAGTAATAGTAAAGTTGTATAAAAAAACTTGTTGTTTTAGCTATAATTATTATCTTTATAGGTAATATTTACTCTTTTTATAGATAATAATTACTGTTTTTAGGTATTTTAACCTATAAAAGTAAAGTAAACATAAATTTTTGTTAATAAGTGTGCATAGAGCTAAACAACAAGTATTGCGAGACAAATAGAGTATACTCCCTCCGTCCTACAATACTTGTCTTTGGACTATTTACACACGCTTTTTAATGAGCTAAAAACTATATAAAATATTCATTTTTTAATTAATTTTTTAAAATAATTATATATTATATACTTATTATTAATATGTATGATATTATTTAAAAATATTTAATAAAATGTTGATATTTTATATAGTTTGTAGCTTCTTAAGAAAACGTGCCTGAATAGTAAAAGACATTTATTGTGGAACGGATGGAGTATTACACTACTTTTTTTTTTGGTAAAAAGTATACTCCCTCCGTCTTAAAATACATGACTTTTTAAGCCTTGAAATTTTGTCAAAAATAAATGGGTTTTTAGGATTATAGGGTAATTATTACTCCTAAAAAATACAATAGTAATTAAAATTAAAGAGTTCTCATCTTTATAAAAATAATGAGATTTAAATATAAATAGATTTTCTTAATTGACGTGCAAATGTCTAACAGACCATTTATTTTAGGACGGAGGGAGTATTACACTACTGTATTAGATTTATATTGATCCTGTAAAATTTAAGGTCTCGTACTAGTTTGAAATTGAATGAATGTGCAATGTCAAATTCGAGGAGGGGTCACGAAGCTCCTCGTTCCACATTTGCCTCCCACTTTTTATTCTTCCGTTACTTTCAATCAATTACTGTCTTGACTTTGCCATCGCCTCACCGTCTCTCTCAGCCTGCTTTTCGTCCTATTTTACTCTTTCTTCGGTTTCCTCTTTCTCTGTCATCTAATTTTCCACTTTGTACAACCATTTCTTTCCATTGTTGTGGTTCGTGGAATGCACTTCTTGTGAAAGTCTTGCTGCATCAAATTCTTCAAGTGCCGTTTGAACAGAAAATTCAGGTAAAAGAAATCCAAGTAGCAATTTACTCTAATTAACCTTCTTTTAAACCCTCCTTCAGTCCTTTGGTTTGTTGAATTTGGTTCTGGGTTTTCTGTTAGACCAGTTTTTGCTACTGACCGTGATTGGCTCTTCTGGGTTGTGGGTTTTGTTTGCTTGCTGAAATAGATTCAAGAGACCACTTCAAAGGGCTTTTTTTGTGTTCTTCCCACCTTGCTCTCCAATGGAGGAAGATGACGGTGATATGAAGTCAAAGATGGAGGAGTATGAGGTGATAGAGCAGCTTGGAAAAGGGGCTTTTGGAGCTTCTTTCCTTGTTCTCCACAAAACCCAGCAGAAGAAGTAAGTAATTTCCAACCTCCAATCTTTGTATGATTGTATCCCTTTGATTTAGCCCTAATTAATCAGTGGGATAGAGGAAATTACACGGAAATGTTTTGGCTTCTTAGAATTGACTTTGATCGAACTGCATACAAGGGCCTATTTGGTATGCCTTGGTATAGGGTATCTATGAGGAATGGACAATATGAATGTATGTATGGTAATGAGCCAACCCAAGATCTTGGGACAGGTATGAGGGAATGGGTTAGACTTAGAATGAGTTTCACTCCCATTCTGAATGCAAAGTATCAGGTTGGAATCCCTTTTCCGCCTCCAAACCCATTCCAACTCGATATCTGGGAGATACCAAACATGCCCTTTGTCATGTCTAGAATGTTTGTAGTTATACATTTAGCTCTCTAATTTATTGAATTTTGCTTAGGTATGTGATGAAGAAGATGCACTTGGCCAAGCAAACGAAGAAGTGCAAGCGCATAGCACATCAGGAGGTACTTTTAGACCTGAAAATGAAACTTTTGATTCTATGGCTACCAACCACTCACAGGAGTAATTTTACTTGCATTCACTAGGGGGGTTTATTTCAAATTAAAGTGTTTTATCATCCATCTGCAAAATGCTTCAATTTGCAGGGGAAAAAATCTTTATCTTTTGACAAATATAAAAGGAATAAGGATATGTTTTAAAAGGGCAATTAGTACTACATACTACCTCCGACTGGAAATGTTTGTGCTTTATGCCGCAAATTTTGATCTAAAATTTGCATTCCAAATTTGTTAGCAGTAATCAGTAAATGAGGTATGGGTTATTAGTAGTATTAATTGAGAGAGAAATTAGTTTGAGTAATAAATAAGTGTTTTTGCCTATTTTAGAAGTTCCTTCAAATTTGTGCTAAAAACTAAAATGAGAAATATTTTAGATTGGAATGAGTATTTGGCATCTTTAGGCTCGATCGAGCCTAGTTCATGGCCTAGGAAGGAGATGGAGAGTGTTGATATGCTGAATTAACCAGCTATTGATCTAGGATAGAGACTTTCCAGATGGCTAAAGAGGCCACGAGAAAAGAAAGGAAGTATAAGAATAAGAAGAAGACCTAAAGAAAGGAGAAGTCGAGAAGGATAGTTTATGATACTCAATCTGATATCTCCTGAATGATTACAATCAACACTATATAGCATATACTATCTTTCTATCATAACTATATATGAATAGTACTGCAGTATTATCCAGTGTAAAAGTATCGAGTTCTTACTCTGTATAAATCCAGTACATGACATAATCTTCCTCTTCTTGTGCAGATGGAGTGGCTTTCCAAGCTGAGAAATCCATACATTTTAGAGTACAGAGATACTTGGGTTGACAAGGTAGGTTCATAGTACATTTGTTATTGGATCTTATGATTAGAGTCTCCAAGTAAAATCATACGTAGTATTTATTTATATTTGGAATTAATGAGGCAGTTCTAAAACTATTTTACTCACAAACCTTTCCCTGTGGTTACACCTTTCTCATAGGATTGTTGTGTATGCATCATCATGGATTATTGTGAGGGGGGCGATATGTAAGTGATTACTATTCCTATGGCTTTTTTGTGATGTTAAAATTGCTTGGTTATGAATATGTGGAAGAGAAAGAGAAGTGAGGAGGTTATAATTCAAGATTGTTTGGTTTGGTTAAAGCAGTCCGGAACCGTGCTTTGTGAGAGCCCTTGGTATTGTATAAAATTTGGTTGATTATTCACATTAAACCCTGTGAAGAGTTGAAATACTCTCATCATTGAAGGCTGGTTTTCCCTCCCTCCCACTTTATGGTCCGCATACGGTTCATAAATTTGAGCCAGACAATATGTAATATTGCATTTTGTAAACCATTTGTGGTTCCTAAAACTATTGCTAAGTACATCCCTCTTATGCATGTTTTCTGATTTCTTTTGTTTATGTTTCATCTATATTATTAGGTTAAAAATGTGAAAAACAGAGTAGCATTCTCAATTGCAAAAAAAGAGTTCAAGTATTTATTGTTTTTCTTGCAATTAGAAATGGTTGAATGGATTAATTGGATGAGCAGGAATGAGCTGATTAAGAAGGCCAACGGAATGCTTTTTCCTGAAGAGGTAAACGCAGAGTATGATTATAGTGAGCTATGGTGAGTTTACATGAAAAATCACTCCCTTTGTCCTTTAGAAAGTCTGCAGGTGGACGACCCAGTTACTATTAGCTATAGACTACCTCCACTCAAATCGAATTGTTCATCGGGATCTCAAGGTTTGTACACATCTTCATCCCTGTGATTTCTTGCAATGTTGCACTGTCCTCATCTTTCATTTTGATGATCTCTCTTCTGATTTATTTTTTTGATGATAGTGCTCGAACATATTCCTCACCAAGGAAAATGACATTCGAGTTGGTAAGGTGGCAAAACCAACTGTCTTTATTTCATCCTTTTTCTTTTCCCTACATAACTTCCTATATATCATTCATGGAATGTTCAGGTGACTTTGGGCTTTCAAAACTACATAGTCCAGACGCTCTTGCTTCCATGGTAATGATTTACTCCTTATTACTCGAATCTTAGCATTTAATAAAACCTCATATCTAGGTTATGAAGATGAGATCCTTGGCATGTAACCGTCATCAAGATATAAAAACTCTATTATGTGTTACTCTCCATCTCTATAAGGTTGTTGGCACTCCCAATCACATGTGTCCTGAGCTCTTAGAAGATGTACCCTATGGATACAAATCTGACATTTGGTCGCTTGGTAAGAAACTTTGCCACATAACTGATCTTCGTGAACCGATATCATTCACCTGAACCGGTAAAGTGGATTAATTTTCAGGTTGTTGTATCTTTGAGATTGCTGCTCATCAACCTGCATTCAGGGCTGCTGTAAGTAAATTTTGCAAGTGTGAAATTCAATACAGTATTCTTCTTTACATTTGTCGAACCTTTTAGCATTGTTTACGACGTTCATAACATTATCAAACAGGACAGAGCAAATCTCATCAACAAGATCAACAGATCCTTACTCTCTCCATTCCCTATTTTGTACACACCCACCTTGTAAGTACTTCGATCCCTCTTAAAGTTGTATGCAATCCTCGATGGTTGTATCTTAAACTGTGTGAGATTTTACGCTCGCGTGTTACTTTCTAGGAAACAAATCATCAAAACCATGTTGAGGAAACACCCAGAGCACCGGCCACCCGTATGTTCCAGGTTTCTCGTCCACATTTGTTTTATTTCAACACGAAGAACATCTTTTCTGATGCATGTTAGCGTTTCATTTAGGCTTCAGAGGTATTAAGGCACCCTTATCTGCAACCTCACCTTCGTCGGTGCCGCAATGCATCCGCTGTCTATCTTCCCGTGAGGTCCCCGAACTCCAAGGACAAGACACCGAGCAAAGATTCACCTGTCAAGCCCGCCAGGGATAGCAGAGATAAAGAGGGTAGAGCACTGAAGCTGGCCGGTTCAAGTGAAGGGATCCGCAATATCTCATCAGGTTGTAACCATCATTGCTGTGATAAATCGTCTACGTTGATCACCTCTGAGGAGCACCTAGAAACCAAGAGAGTTGACACAATTAGCTACTCGAGGGACACGTATAATTCCAGCGAGAGATCAAAAGGCAACGCTTCAAGCCGCAAGCTGATATTGTGCAATTCCAAGGAGCTGATCAATGTGCCTCCACCTGAAGCCCGTAAGAGGTTAGACACTGCAAAATTACAGCCATGGTTACAAGTCAGCAGGGAGAGTGGCCCTGAAAATGGTCTGGTGGAACTCGGGAATCAGAATGAAAACCGCACACGCAAAGATGTACACGGGAAATCCAGGAAACTGTTACATAAAGCTGAAAATCACATTGAATTTGCAGAACAAAGAACACTGAACTCGTCACCCAAAGTCGGTTCTGGAGCTGTAGGAGAAGACAATGCAGATACTCAGAGCTCGACAAAAACAGCTGGGAAAGCTGTTGACAAAGAAGCAACTGAAAGGGAGCGCGAGATCTCATTGCTGAGGACCATCAGCAATGCACTAGGTACTACTGCTGACGAAACCAAGATAGGAGTCGACATTCCCAGCCACCATAAAGCCGATGCGTTGGAGTCTCTCCTCGAGCTGTGTGCCCGGTTGCTGAGAGAGGATAAGCTGGCAGAGCTCTCGGGCGTGCTGAAACCATTCGGGGAAGAGGTCGTCTCGTCCAGGGAGACGGCGATATGGTTGACAAAGAGCCTCATGGCAGCTCAGAAATCTGGGAAAGGTTCCTAAAACTTTGTCCTCGACATTGAAATATTTGGCATTACTTACCTGATCATACTGTAGTGTGTTGTGAGTGTGTGGATGCAGAATTAGTTGAAACAACACTTATTTTAGAGATATTGTTAGATATGAAGTATAGTTTGTGGAGAAAAATGGTTCTTGTTTGTTGATTTGGGATATGTTTGGCAAAGCTTTATTTAAGGAAATGACCTTGGAAAACGTTACGGGGTTTTACATATTTCAGCATTAATTACATATTATAAATTCTCAAGATTGATTAAATAATGCGGCCTCTGTCCAGAACAAAAGCTACTTGACTTTTCAAACATTACTTTCAAAATTTCTCCTTTCAAGTTTGAAAACACTTGACTTCAACGGGAGGATTTTCATAATATCGTCAAGCAATCCTGACGAGCAACTTGTCCTGATTCTACTATGTTCCAACTTATTTTTAAACAGAAAATTCTTAAGAAGAAAGCAAAGAAATGGAATAAGTTCACCTTTAGAAACATATTTCGTCAATTGAAACGAATTGCTTAAAATACAATAAACATGATTAGTAAATAACACACAGAGAACCAACATGAAGGAAAACTGTCTCATTAGAAAAAAGGAAAAACTACTCCTATTTCAGAGAAAATTTTTTGGAATCAAAGAGCCAAAACAAAGCATCTCAAACTTTCAGATTCCAACACTTCGTATTTTCACCGTGTTGCCTCAAGGAGAAGACATAGGAAACAGATTCGCAACATAACTATTGCAGAAGGCACATTAATAGTAGGAGAGGAAAATGTTAGAAATGAAATTAAAAATGATTTCGAAAAAAGAGCCTATTGATGATAGACTTCTAAATGAAATGCTTAACCTAATCCATCCTTCTATCACTACTGAGGAAAATGAATTCCTCATTCGACATCCGTCTAATAATGAAATTAAATCTGTATTGTTAAGTTTGGGTAAAAATAAATCTCCGGGTCCGGATGGGATTACCGCCGAATTCTATAAGAAGTATTGAGATATTGTTGGTGTATCGATCACTAGAGCTATTAAAGGCTTTTTTCACTCCGGAAAAATTCTTAACAAATAAACAACTCGTTTATTTCCCTACTTCTGAAGCGAGACAACCCTTCTACCACAAGCCACTACCGTCCAATCAGTTTATATTCCACACTATATAAAATCATATCAAAAATTTTAACAGAAAGAATCAAGACGATTATCGGCAAACTAATTCACCCTTTACAGGGTGCATTTGCATCAGACAGGACCATTCAAGATAATGTTCTGATATCTCACAAAATCTTCCACTCCTTTAGGTCGCGTAAGGGCCGTAAATGATGGTTGGCGATAAAACTAGATATGGAGAAAGCGTACGATAGAGTTGATTGGAATTTTACAAAAAAAAAAAATAGAAAAATTTGGGTTCCACCATACTTTTATCGCTTGGGTTATAGAATGTGTAACGACCGTTTCCTTCTCAGTGCTTGTAAACAATGGCCCTACTGATATGTTCCTCCCCTCTCATGGTCTCTGCCAAAGGGATCCCTTATCCCCTTTCTTGTTTATGTTTGGTGCCGAAATCCTCGCTCGGAAACTCTCAGTGGAAACAATTTTGGATAATAGTCCTATTGGTTTTTCCTTCGGTAGGAATGGCCCACGAGTTCCTTTCCTATCCTTTGTAGCTGACATCATCATTTTCTCAAGGGACAATGTTGATGCTGGACAGAGAATTAAGACAATAATCCTTACTGCAGAGTTTCGGGACAAAAAGTCAATTATCATAAATCAAGCTTCCAAGCCACAAAATGAATTTTGAACTCCAAGATCTTAGAGCTTAGTAGTTGCTTGAATATTACAAACGAGAACTCATTGGAAAAATATCTAGACTGCCCGATTATTAATGGCAGAGTAAACAAACATACTTTTGAAGACATCATTTGTAAATCTAAAGAACAACTAAGCAAATGGCGTCCCAATGCCTTATCACAACAAGGACGCGCAATCCTAATCAATACAAATTTATCTGCTAAACCGTTGTATACAATGCAAAACTTTATGTTACCCACTTCAATACATAAAGAGCTAGACCAGATTAATAGGATGTTCTTCTGGAATAAAGACCTTCAACATCGTCCCCTTATTAGCAAGGATAGGATTTGCAGACCAAAGAAGTGTGGGGGATTAGGGCTTAGGAAGTCAAAAGAGATGAATGAAGCCCTTCAAATGAAACTTTTATGGAAAATTCTGGCTGAACCAGACAATGTCTGGGTTAAACTGATTGAACACAAATATTTACGCTCTGCTAACATTCTTGAATACAAGAAAAGAGGTGACTCCTCTTGGCAATGGGCCAAACTGACAACTCTCATTGATAAATTGAAATCGAGGCTTATCTGGTCAGTTAGAAATGGAAAATCTATCAAAATTTGGACGGATAATTGGATTACAACCTCATCTCTACAGTCTAGGAAAGATTGCCCCCAAATTGGGAACATGGAGGAAACTGTGAGCGAATACATTACGGGTGGTAGATGGTAGATGGAAAAACTTAAGAGATCTTAGACATTCCTCTTCCCTTTTCTTCCTTTGAGGATAGACTATATTGGTAGCCGGGTAGAGAGGCTTGGTTCACCACTGCGAGTGCATACAAACTCATTGCATCTCAATCTGCTTTGAACTTAGACAATATCGCTTGGATTTGGAATTTAGATATTCCATCTAAGGTTAAAAATTTTTTATGGAAAGTTTGCCAGGGAGGTCTTCCTACTACCTCTAGTTTGGTTGCTCGTGGGACCTCTGTTCCTTCCACCTGTAGCATGTGCAATTGTGCTACCGAAGATGATATTCACCTCTTGTTAGAATGTCATTATGTGCGTTCTTTGGTTAGTCTTCCTTCTCGCATAAAATCAACAATATCAAATATGATAACTAATTCTCGAGATATTAAACCTATCATTTCATTTATTGGGAACAATCTTGCTTATGCGGCTAAAGTGGAACTTGCCTTTACTTGGTGGTCAGTTTGGTACATTCGGAACCAACACGTGTTCAAGCAGGTTCCTATCCCGCTTAGAGATACTTCACTACGTATTATAAAAACTACAAGGAGAATTGGAGTAAAACATCTCAATTGGAGTGTAGTCTAGATGAGAATTTCCTCTTACATACACAACACCCCAACCACCCAAAGAAGAAAAATAAGCATGATAAGGTTACATGGTGAAAACCCCCTTGTGGGAAACTCTCAAGCTCAATTTTGATGGATCCACAATCACAAACAACGACAGTACAGCTGAAGCCATAATCCGGGATTGGAAAGGACCTCCAATACAAATATGCTTTCAAAAACTTGGTAAATAAAGTCCCCTAAAAGCGAAAGCTCTTGCTCTAAAACTGGGAATCCAACACGCTACACGACTCCATATCAACAAAATCCACATTGAAGGTGATTCTAGTATAATTATAAACCACCTCAACCAAAAATCTAAATGTCCTTGGAAAATTGAACTGATCATGTCAGATGTTAAACTCATGTTATTGACTTGAAAGAAGTTTCTTTCTTTCATGTTCCCCGTTTAGGCAACAGAGTGTGGCTGATAAGGTTGCACACCTTTGTCACTCTACCTGGGGTGTCGATATTCACAACGATTTAGGTCTTTTAGATCTTATCCGAAAGGATGCTGTCGGGTAGAGCTCGCTCACCCGAATTCTTTCCTAAGAAAAAAAAGCTACTTGACTTTTTTTTATTAAAAAAATTGATTAAAATATAATATTTTATAGTATTTTTATCTTCTTAATACGCGTGCACAAAAGAACAAACGACTCTTAGGGCGTGTTAGAAAGTAGGTTTTGCTAAGTTATATTAGGTTATTTTTTTTCCCAGCTGATTGCAACATGTTTGGAAGCGTCTTCTCGTGGAGTTTCCGGAGTTTGAGTTGGAGGTTTTTTTCCCCAATTTCAGAAGATGGGGGGGGGGGGGGGGGGGCAAGCTTCGGTAGTTTATGTAATCAGGTTTCTGAAAATTTCTCTTTTTTTCCCTTGATCTCCTTCCATCCTTCTGCTGCCACAAATCCAACTCCGGCAGCCGAATCCAGCAGCCACAAATCCATCGCTGTTGTCCAACTTCGTCGCTGCTACCAAATCCATCTTCGCTGTTGTCCAACTCCGACAGCCGAATCCAGCAGCCACAAATCCAACAACCACAACTCCGGCTGTCCAACTCCGTCGCTGCTGCCACAAATCCATCGTCGTTGCTGCCCTTCAAGAGGAGGATGGCTTCAATCCAACACCCGAACTTCAATCGAACTGAACTTAAATCCGAAAATCATTACAATCGAAATTCAATCCAAGACCCCTTTTCATCGAAATCGAACACCCTAAATCCAAAATCTTGAAGAGGAGGAAGATGATCTTGAAGAGGAGGAAGAGGAGGAGGCTTACCTGTATGCCGATGCTTTGCGTCGTTCTTCAGTTCTTCAATTAGGGTTGCGTATACCTCACAATTTCAATTGAACGTGAAAGAAGATGAGGGTGGGTAGGTAAAGGGTAAATAATTAAGGGCATTTAGATCATTTTCCTTCTAAATAAATCTTCTACACCTTATATCAACCAAACACCAATCAGTTTTTTTACAAGGTTATTTTTAAAATAAAACCTCCAACTCCCACACCTCCATAATACACAAAATAAACTCCAACTCCTAAAAAATATCCAACCCCTAAAAAACCTTCCATTTGCCAAACACGCGCTTATATATTTTGGAACAGATGAAGTATTTAATAAAAATTTCATTGATGTATAGTATAACATTTTAGTGTAATAAATAGAAGGGAAAACTAATTAAAATACCCTCACCTTTGGGGGTATGGTAAAAATATATCCTCAACTTTCAAATGTAATAAAAATATCCCGATCTTTTAGGGTAGTGGTAATATATTACCACGAGTTTTCTCACGGGTAAAAAATGATGACAAGGCAGCATGTGTAGAAGACATTTTACAAATTAGCACTAAAATTGAGTTTTCTTGAACGATTTCCTTAGAAAAAAATATAATGACAACAAAATTAAACCCGAAAAATAAAGTTGATTCAATTGAGCAACTAATACGATAAAAAAATGTGTCAAATTAACACAACATGACTATTCCTAGCTAACACAAAACCGACAACAACAACAACAACAACAACAACAACGAAGACGGGAAAAAACAAAACTTACTCAGCCAAGATTGTGAACGAATCAAGATGAAGAAGATGCGAGAGAGATGGCTCAAGATAGGTGGCCACGAGGGAGGAAGACTGTCATTGAAGATGAATCATGAACTGTCTGGAAGACATGAAAGACAATTCAAGTTGTGACCACGAAAGAAGATAGGAGGGAGGAAAAGGCGCCGGGTATGAACCCGGTCCAACTCTTTATTTTTTTATAAGGAAACCGTTCAAGAAAACCCCTGTAAAAAAAATCTACGTAGGATGTCTTGTCAGCATTTTTGACCTATAAGAAAACCCCTGGTAATATATTACCACTACCCTCAAAGGTTTGGATATTTTTATTACATTTGAAGGTTGATGATATATTTTTATCATATACCCAAAGGTAAGGGTATTTTAATTAGTTTTCCCTAAATAGAACATGCATCAAACCCCCACCCCCCCCCCCCCCAAAAAAAAAAATAAAATAAAATAATAATTTAGTACAGTGGATACTCTTAGCAACAACACAAATTTAGTTATGCTTGGGTTCTTTCATCTCAGCGCGCTAACTAACTTTTTTCTTTTATTTTATTTTCGATTTATTGTATGTTTGACGGTTCTTCCGTTTGCTGACTTGTCGGCCTCTCGAACTTCAGGTATATCTGAGCTCCAATTTTATGGGCCAAAATATAATTGGGCCTCTTGTACTATATGGGTCAAAAGATCCATATACTGTGGGCCCAATTCAACATGATAAATTCATCGTCAAGAGTCCAAAACTATTAGGAAGAGAGAGGTGGCGTTAGCTAGAGGGATTAGGGTTGGCATGGTACGGTAACCACCAAAAAATGGTGATTACCACGTACCAACCACAAAATGGTGGTACGCAAATTTTTATACCACGTACCAACCACAAGTCGTGGTTACCGCATATGTGGTAACCACGACTTGTGGTTACCATCGGTATACTACCATGGTTACCAAACTGTAATTTTGTTTGTATTTTTTTGAAACCTTTTGGCTACCTTACGGTAGTCATCAAAGTTATTGAACGAAAAAATATGATTACAAAAAATAATATGGTTACCACCTATTAAAAATTCAAATAAATGAAGTTCACAACCTAAATTACAAACCAATTCAAACCAACCAAGTTTAAAGTCTTGAAATAAACCAAGTTCGATTGTTCAAACATTCAAAATGTTCCTAAAAGTTCAAACAAAACAAGTTCAAAGTCTTCGATCAAAAATTCACAATGTTCCTAGTTCCTACTGTTTCTAGTAGAAAACGTAGAAAGGATCAATTTAGGTCAAAATCAAAACACAAAATATAAATTAAAAACTTAAAACTTAAAGTTAATAACAATAAAACATTAAATAAAAAAATTAATATATATACTTGGTAACCATAGTAACCATGATATTCAGATTTCATTACCATTACCGTACCACCTTCACGTGGTTACCACCATGTTGGTTACCACAAGTGTGGTTATCAAGATAGTCGGTTTGTGGTTGGTACTTGGTTGGTATGGTAATTTCCGTACCATTTGCCAGCCCTAAGAGGGATCATTGCTGCCTGTACGTATCTTCTCCTTTTTACTTTTAGATGTAGACCTAGATCTTCATTTTAGGTCGTCCTTTTGACATTGCTTCACATTGCTTGCAATTTGATTTACGATCGAAAAGTCGATAGCTATAAAATTCCATAGATGTGGATTTTTCAAACCAGAAAGAACAAAGAGGAAATCCAAACAGAATCCTGAAGATTATGGAATGACAATTTGAAGGAGGGTAACTAATACCTCTAGGATGGGCTAATAATCCCCCTCATCATCTCCTCCAAGCTCACAAAAAATGATGATCATATACATTTTATATCTAAAATTTAATACCTTACCTTTCCATTTCCTAGTTATCTAAACAAATGAGCCCTAAGTTTTAATATGTCGGAGGGACCCGCCTCTGGCAAAACCACGTGTCAATATGGCCCCACAAACCCCTGTTTTTGGTTACCAACTCACAAGTCACAACATAGCATCATCGATACGCACACACGCATAGGAATAATTCAAACCATTATACATTTCCACACCAAACTTTAAAACAGACGTACTTTCATTATGAGGAAGCGTGTATCCCTTTCATAATAGTAGTAGTTTTTTTATTTTTATTTTTGAATTTTTTAACTATAAAAATATAAACTAAAATGTACTCTCTCCGTACCTTTATATTTGACACTTTCAAAATCGGCACGTTTTTTTAGAAAGGTAAAACTATATAAATATTATTTTTTTCTTCAATTTTTTTTAATGATATTAAACTTACTACTTATAATTATGAGATTATTAAAAAAAATTATTAAAAAAACAAATATTTCATATAGTTTTTATCACCTTAAAAAACGTGCATAAATAGTAAAAAGTCAAATAAAAAAGAACGGAGGGAGTAGTAATTAGTTGGAGAATTATTTTAAAAAAAACTCCATTTTGTACAACTTAAAAATAAGATTAGAGCAGTAAAATTTTAACTTAGATGACTAAAAAAAAAAATTGACCAACCCAAATATTTTATCAAAATTAAGGAACCTTTACCAAAATTCGTGGATAAAAAAGACTAACTAAATGCACGGTGGCTACACACTTTCATATTTAACCACCCGTTAAATTCACTATTATAAAAAAAATCACACATTAAATGCATATTGTTTAAAGGTCATCACCCACTACATGCATGTTGTATTTTATTTTATTTTATTTTTGTTGAATCTCAACTCTTTAGAAAAATATTAATATTAATCCTAACTAATGACGATCCATACTTCGTTTTTTTTTTCCGAGCAAAAAGATGATCCATACTCGAAACCAACCAAACTCGATATTCACCAAATCAGGTAAGAATTCCGTGGATTTGAAAGAATTAGCATATAACAATTTATCGATCCTAAAAAATAAATTAAAAAATTGTTAAATTAATTTAAATCTAAACTATTTATTTAAAATTGAGTGGTTAAAATTTAGCGAACTTTACCTATAATTATTTTAATAATTCCGTGGATCTCAAGTGCACCGAATCCAATTTCAAAGATGGAGCTAATGGCTAACGGTTTATTTGACAATTAAAGTCGATTAAGAAAGATGAGCTAATTAATCGAGTGCCAGATCATAATAACGTGGGCTCCACTTCGCCAGTTGTCAAACTAGGCGGCCCCACCTCTCGCTGGCCAGGTCGTCATCCATCCCTCTATAAAACGCACCCTCCCAACTCCTCCACCAACACCAACACCAACACCAACACCAACACCACACCAGCCTCTCTCGATCTTAGCTCCTGCTTCATCTAACTAAATCCATTTTTGGAACTCGATCGGAGATGGCAAGACAATCAGCAGCAACCATGTTGGCCGTGGTCTTGGCCCTGGTGGCCGCCGTGGCAGTGAACGCCCAGGAGTCCAGCCCCGCCAGCGCCCCCTCTCCCCCAGCCGTCACCGGAGCCGCTGGGCTGTCCCTCCCACTCTCCGGCGGCATCGTCGTCTGCTCTCTCCTCGTCTCCCTGTTTTCTCTGTTGAGAAACTAGGCGCGTGCCTCCACGCCCCGATCGATCCCGTCCATTTTCACACCGCCGGAGACGTGTATTACTCGAGCTTTACATATACATTGCTTATATTTTTTTTGGGTCAAAATATATATTGCTTATATATATAATGTATTACTATTTATATTGTATTTGAATATATATATTTGTTTGGTAATAAAATGCACTTTTGTTATATATCTATTTGCTCAATGTTGATGATAGATCAGGGATTTAGGGGACAACTTAATAAATAAGATAATTGAGGAATCAAACTCTTTATTATACATACTACCACCGTTCAGAAATAAGTGACGTTAGACTTTTTAACACGCTTTTTAAGGAGTTAAAACTATATAAAATATAAAGTTTTTAATTGATTTTTTAAAATAATTTTATACATATTAGTTATAAGTTTAAAATTAATTTAAAAAATTAATAAAAAATTTAATATTTTATATAGTTTTTAGCTCATTAAAAAACGTGTAAAAAATTCAAACGACGCTTATTAATAAACGGAGGGAGTATTATTATAGCCTTAATGTAAAAGGTTCAATTTATAGATCAACCTTATGTGCGTGTTTCTTTCATCATTTTCTCTCCCTTTTATACACTTGATTTATTGTGGATTTACTTAAAAAAATTAATTCATGTAAATATGTTTCCTTTCATTTAGATTATAAAGACAAACAAACAAATAAGCTGTGTGTATGTATAGAGACTATAGTTACGTTGTAAGTTATTCAAAGTTAAGGTGTGAATATGGAAAATTGTAAGCATATTGTTGTAGGCCTAAATTTGGGAAAGATAAAAGCATTAGTCATACAGGCTATACATCAATTAGACATGGTCAAGGGACGAAATATCTCAACCCTAATATTTACCATGATAGGACCTTGCTCGAGCTCTCTCATTCATATTTTCTCCTCTAGCCTCCACTCTCTACCCAATTGTAAAGGCCGAAAATATTTTCTATATTATTTTAATATTATTTTAATAGATATATTATTATTCCATTTAATTTGTAAAAATAGGAGAAAACTCGTCCTCGAGCACAAGTTGATTTTTAAAGTCATTTTGGCATTGTTTGAAATATTGGATTTTGACGGATTTTAATTCCGCTTTGAGCTTCGAAATCGAGAATTTAATTTGATTTTGATCATTTTAAATAAGTTGTAAAATTTGATTGGAAATTTAATTTATTCCGTAAAGTCGGGATTAACGAGTTTCGAATTTAAATGTCGGGTATATTCTTTTAGCATTTTATGTCTTGGGGACCACACATATATATATTCCTCTATTTTCCATTTTCTTTATCCTCTCTCTCTCTCTCTCGAGTTTCAGATGGCTCAACAGCCTAAAGATTCCTCTGTTGAACAGCTTGCATATTTTGTCCATTTCTGAATACCCACAACCCCTAATGTATAGGCTCCTTCTTGCCTCATTCTTCTCCATTCACATGAGATCCCAAAACCCATGTCTGAAATTGCCAGGAGCAACCCACTCCTTCCCCTTCATTTCCTCTGCCCAGAAACCCACAAAACAAAAGCCACCAGTGCAACTGCTTCACCTTCATTCCTCCGCCTCCGCTCTCCCGTTGCACCACCACATCACCCATTTCATCTCCTCCTCGGATTCTGTGAGCCACCACCACTCTCGGCACAACCTCACCTCCGGGAACCACCCCTTGCACCTCTGTACTACCGGTGGCCGCAGATCCCTTGACCTCTGTTTCGACGGAAACCACCAGCCGCGGAGCACCGCCTTGGGCCCCTTCCGAGCACCACCCGAGCCACATCGAGCACCACCAGCACCTCCTCCTCCCTAGAGGCGGCAGTAGCAGCAGCAGCGGGGGTTCCTCCGATGCCAGGAGCTGAGCCAGAGGCCATCGAAGCCGCGTCGCACACACCGTCTTCCTCGCTTACTCCATTTCTGAGCGGTAAGCACCCATCTCCCCTTCGTTCAACCCAAATCGATGCAAAGGTCCTCCTTTGTGACCATTTTCCCCTAAACCAGGTCCCAGAAGTCCTTCCCCGTCCTCGGCGAGCCAAATCGTGCTCCGACGACGTTTTCCGGCGAACTCGATTCCCTCGGTGAGAACCTCTTTCTCTCTCTTTCTCCTTTCTCTGTTCGTTTCTGTGTCCCTGTAAGTCGAATTGGGACGTCGGAGCCAGCAGTTGTCGCCGGCAGCCTCTCCTTCCTCTTTTCTTTCCCCTTGAAATCGAACAGGGCTTTTGGGAGGGATGCGTGAACAGTGTCCGGGTTTGGGTTCTAATTTTCCTTTCTTTGGACCGGTTCAATGTTCTGAATCAGAGGGGTTTTGTGTTGGGCTGAGTTGGATCCGGGTATGGGTTAAATCTTGGGCCTATTTTATTTCCGGATCCGGGTTCCCCCATTTCTTTCAGATTCGGATCCCCTCTTTCTTTTCTTTTCTGGGCTGGGCCGGGTTGGATATTTCCCTCTTTTCTTTGGATCTGGGCTTTTGTTTAGAATTGTTATTGTTAATGGTTTTTATTTTGTTACATGTTTATGTTGTGTTATCCCATGTTGCTCTATAAATATATAATAAGCTCTTAGGATTTCATTTTCTAAAAATTATTGTATATATATATAAATTATAAAAGTGTTTACAAGTAATATTATTTGTATCATGTTATGATAAGGCGATTTAATATATGCTTTTGGGAATGATAAAGTAATTTAGTATTGTTGTTTTATAAATGGGGATTGTTAAAATGGGGTGAGTTTTGGTGTATTGTTTTATTTAAATATTGTTGAATTGTCTAAAAAGGGGTTTATAAAGATGGATTTATTTTTGGGAATGTTTATCAATGTCTTAAATTACTTGAAACATTAAAGTCAAGGTTTTGAAATAAAATGCCGGAATTCCTTTAACGATATAAATTTACAAGTTGATTAAAGATTTGATGTTTTATGAATGGGTTTTGGCCAATTATGACTTGAGAAAATGTTTTGCATATGACTTGACTCAACTTGATATTTAAGAGTTGGAAAACTTTGGGAAATGAGTTTGGAAATATTGTTGGCGAGATTTATCGATGGTTTTGATTAAATGGTTTTGGTTGATGTCGATCGTATCGGAAAGGTTTTGGAAATGGTTTTACTATTGATTGGTTTTGAGGATGTTGAGAACTTGGGTTTTGTGTATGAATATTGGTCCGGTAGCTTATGGCAATGGCTTGATGATAGGTGTGTATTGCGGTTGGATTGCTTTTGGGCCCTTGCTTGCGTTATTTTGTTGTTCTGCATCTTCAGGTAAGTTCCCTAGGGGGCTTACTCAGGTTGGACATTCATGCCTGTTGTTGCATTTTATGTTAGGTGTTGCATATGCACAAAAGCATGCCATGTAGTATCCTGTTTAGGTTGCACTAATTGAATGAGCATCTGCTTACTTTATGCGTTTGAAACAGAACGGCCGTTATCTGTGATAGTCCTAGAGTCTTTGCTAGGGTCATAGGGTAGCCCAGCCTCATCGGGTACCCTGAGTCAATCGAGTCATGAACTTCCTTATATTATGAGATGCATGCGGGCTTTATTGTGGAGCGGGTTAGGCATGCGTGCCCCCCGATTATGATGGAATGCATTCACGAGCTGGCCAGTCTCTGCCCTATCGGAAGGGGGTAGAGGTAGGAGAGAGATATGCCATTTGGCATTGTCTTGGGCCCTTTACAGTATTTCTGCACATTATTATAACTAGGAGCATGCTAGTGTGTTTGACTTTCGTACTGCATTAGAGCATCTTTATTAGGTATAGCACATACTATGTGGCCTCAGCGAGGACTGCCGGTCCCACATGCGTGGCTCGATCTGACTCCTTTCCCCGTTCTTTTTTTTAAGGTATTTTCTGCAGACTTTGATTGCTCGATGTCTATATGACGGGGTTCCCTTTTTGCGAATCGAAGGACCTGGCTAAATCTCTAACTCATTATAAATGGTAATCATCCACTCATGTTTTGGTTTTGACCCGGCTCTGCCGTGGCGCTTTGTATCTTAATTTTGCTTCCGTTTGAAATGAATTTCGCGAGTTAGTCCATAGGACAGGTTAAGGGTACCCAACGACCCTACGATATTTTCAGGGTTCAAAATCCCTCTTTATTACTGACCATAAAAATGAGTTTGAAACCTCGACCCGTACCTGGATTGCAAGATCCGAACAAGGGGTTTCATCCCTTGAAACGTAACCCGGAAATTATAATTCTGGGCCGTTACAAAGATGGTATCAGAGCTGAGGTTGTGCAATTCGGGTACGCAAGGGTCGAGTGTATGTTTGGAAAACCGCCCATGAATTTCAAAGGATTTGAAAGGATTTTAAGAAGGGAAAAATGAACTTAAGATGCCTAACCGAAATTGGACTAAGTAATGAACTTGAATTGTAATAAAAGAGGAAAATCGACCAAACGGGGACACGAGTGGGTAGTAAAGGCGCTAGACCACCCCTATTGGGTGTAGTTGGGAACGGTAGGCAAAATATCAGCTTGTTCTTTACAGATGGGTTGGGAGACTCCAAGGAGATCATTATGAGTGTTATTAACTGATTCTGTGTTGAATGATTGCTATGTTAGAGATCTGATTTGGTATGCCTAACAATGAGTTGTGTATTGGCTAATCTGTACAAACGGGATAGTGGGAGCACCCTTGTTTATGTGTGGTCAAACTCAGCTTGTGTGAAACAACCCCTTCCACTGTGTTTGTTGACCCTTTGACGCTCCTATTGAGTCTTCCTCCCGGATGTCAGTGTCTTCCATGGGGAAATGGGTTGGTAACCACATTCTGTCGGAATCATGTATGGGTGTGAAGGTTGTCTGAGTGAGTATTAGGAGGTGGTTCTTGATGACATTTTGAGTCAAAAGTAAGGTGTCATGGGGTTGTCTTTCTTGATTCATATGATGATCAACCTTTATTTTCTTACCACAAAGAGTCGTACCAAACTCCCACGGGAAAGAGGGGTGATGAGTCGGTTGGGAAAGTCAGTGGTTGCCCTTAGGGATCTCTGTCCGGTTGTAATTGTGACTCTCTCTGAATTGCATGATATAGTTTTGTAATCTTTGACATGTACCCTATGAATGACCATTGGTAAAAAGCTACTCATGTTGTTGCATCTATGATTGGTTACATTGCTTAGGTCTTGTATTATGTCTTGGTTTCTACCATGATTATATGTTGTCAGAGCATGTTTACTTGGCCTATTGATCGTAGGATTGAATGGAAGTGTGAGCTGCATGAAATGAATCTGCATGGTTTTACTCTACTAGGTTCATGATAGTGTGATCGTTAAATTTTGATACCTTGATGAAGCAAGTTTCTTATTTGATACGTGCTACAACTTGATGTCAACATGCCTTATATGATACGTAATTTCCAGTACATGTTATTGTGATGATCCTTAATGTAAATTCGTGGTTGTATGACATTCTGTACCCATGCTTGCCCCATTGCTTAGGTCTCGTGTTGCACCTTCATTCTTGTCTGGATTATATGTTATCTTCGCAAGTCTAATTGACATGTTGTATTGGTAGTACTAATGACTTATTAGAAGCATGAATGGCATGATATGAGTCTATATAATTGTTGTCTTCTCCTGGATTAGGTCCATGATAGTGTGAGAAGATTGCCCTTGGCTTTGTTTGATTAAATTAGTAGCTCCATCTGTGACCATGCTGTCGAAGAAATGTCTTGATAAATATGTGTCTCGTTTAGTATTATTGAATTGGAACACATGCCTCATATTTTACTTATATTGTCCTGTTATATAGGCTTGCGTCACGCGTTGCTACATTCCTCCCATGCTCTGTATCGATGGACTATGTTAATGCGGTGTCTTTGTGTATTGTTGTGTTAATCAATCAAGTGTATGCATGTATTAAATGTTATGATATGCCATTAGTATCATGTAGGACCTTTGGTTGCGACCTATGTGGACCATATGTACCTTGCCTACCTTACTGTTGATTCCCTCTTGAGATAGGTCCCTGATAGTGTGACTCTCCCCTCCCGCTATTCTCTTAAAAGGTTGAGTTTATCCTGTTTAGATTGATGTTAGATTCGATGATTTACTTGTTTTCCATAATGGTCAGTCCTAGCATGCTTACCATATAGTCACTCAGTAGTGTTTTCATATTACGCTATGATAACCTCTCATGCTTGTATGAATGTATGACTTGACACCTCGCATGATCACACACCATGTTATATCACTTCGCATATGCATAACGCATGAATGTTAGAATGAATTTAGTCGAGTTACCTTGATTGTGGTCATGATTCGATATATGCTAGTAGTATCATGTAGGGCTCATGATTTCCAATATGACTCGCTAAATGATTACATGTTGTACCTGTTCTGTGATGTGATAACTATTGTACCTTTATATGTGTCCTATGATGGTTCGTTCCTGGTATGATTATAATCTATTGCCCATGATGTCCTTCCTGTTACTTTTGATGATGCCTCATGTTTCGTGAACATCCTATTAAACCCCTTTTAACAACTCTTGACTATGCTTGTATCACATCATGTGTCGCCAGTATCATGTAGGACATGTGCTTTCTAAATGTATCTCGTCGTATGATTACGTGCAATGTTTGACCTATTATATGATCGGTGTGCTTAGATGAGATAGTTACTATGTTGCTCTTATATGTTCTCGTATGACGCTTAATCTTGTGGTTATGTTATACTTCATCATGCCATATTTGACCTCACCTATTGATGCGTACACCATGCTTGGGCATTCGTTCATATACACCATACTTGTTATCGTCGTTAAATCCCGCATGACTTCGAATCTTGCATGATCATTACTGGTTCCGCATATCTTGCTTGAAGTTGCTAGGCATCTCTGCTTCCATAGAATAATAGACTGCTAGTTGTCTCACCAGCATCAGTGTAGGAATCGATTGTGCCTTTGGAATGAATATGCATGTCGTTCTCCTTGCGATAGGTACATGTTAGTGTGGATTAATATGACTAATGTGCTCCATGATGAATCCATTTTGCTTGTCACAAATTGTAACCTCATAGATTTTCATAGGGGCAATCGTTGTCATTCTCGGGTCAAAGTCTTGTCCCTAGTCTTGTCGTCCTTTAACCTTGGTCTATGTTTGGTTCCGAAGTGAACATTGGGTTTCCCTTCCCTGTCACTCCCCTATCTCTGCTAACTTAGACTCCTCTGCGATACTTGGATGAGCGACCGCATGGGAAAGAAAATGAAATGTGGGATAACGATAGAGCGATGCAGCAGAAGCGTGGGCCCATAACCCACGGGCCTTAGGATCAATGATGTCGGCAGAACAAACACGTATCGAGGATTGCGGTTACTGAGTGCGATATGACTTGCGAGCGAGAATGTCCTTCGTTCGAATTGCTAACCCTTTTGAATTTGTTGACGACGATATTGCGCTGACCTAACGATGAGATTTATGTATTGATGTCCTGACTTGATGATGACCGTTGCCTGATTGCCTGTTGTCTATGATGATATGATTTGATGACTTATAGATCTCATGTACCATGATGCCTTGATGTGTTGTTACTCTAAGTTGCTAAGCATGATTTGAATTCCTTTGCCTGTAAAATATGAACTACATATGCTAAGAAGCTTGAATTGTATCAGATAAGGTTATAATGCAACATGTTAGCTTGACTTCATTATGTTCATATATGATGTTTTGCATATGAGTTGACTCAACTTGATATTTAAGAGTTGGAAAACTTTGGGAAATGAGTTTGGAAATATTGTTGGCGAGATTTATCGATGGTTTTGATTAAATGGTTTTGGTTGATGTCGATCGTATCGGAAAGGTTTTGGAAATGGTTTTACTATTGATTGGTTTTGAGGATGTTGAGAACTTGGGTTTTGTGTATGAATATTGGTCCGGTAGCTTATGGCAATGGCTTGATGATAGGTGTGTATTGCGGTTGGATTGCTTTTGGGCCCTTGCTTGCGTTATTTTGCTGTTCTGCATCTTCAGGTAAGTTCCCTAGGGGGCTTACTCAGGTTGGACATTCATGCCTGTTGTTGCATTTTATGTTAGGTGTTGCATATGCACAAAAGCATGCCATGTAGTATCCTGTTTAGGTTGCACTAATTGAATGAGCATCTGCTTACTTTATGCGTTTGAAACAGAACGGCCGTTATCTGTGATAGTCCTAGAGTCTTTGCTAGGGTCATAGGGTAGCCCAGCCTCATCGGGTACCCTGAGTCAATCGAGTCATGAACTTCCTTATATTATGAGATGCATGCGGGCTTTATTGTGGAGCGGGTTAGGCATGCGTGCCCCCCGATTATGATGGAATGCATTCACGAGCTGGCCAGTCTCTGCCCTATCGGAAGGGGGTAGAGGTAGGAGAGAGATATGCCATTTGGCATTGTCTTGGGCCCTTTACAGTATTTCTGCACATTATTATAACTAGGAGCATGCTAGTGTGTTTGACTTTCGTACTGCATTAGAGCATCTTTATTAGGTATAGCACATACTATGTGGCCTCAGCGAGGACTGCCGGTCCCACATGCGTGGCTCGATCTGACTCCTTTCCCCGTTCTTTTTTTTAAGGTATTTTCTGCAGACTTTGATTGCTCGATGTCTATATGACGGGGTTCCCTTTTTGCGAATCGAAGGACCTGGCTAAATCTCTAACTCATTATAAATGGTAATCATCCACTCATGTTTTGGTTTTGACCCGGCTCTGCCGTGGCGCTTTGTATCTTAATTTTGCTTCCATTTGAAATGAATTTCGCGAGTTAGTCCATAGGACAGGTTAAGGGTACCCAACGACCCTACGATATTTTCAGGGTTCAAAATCCCTCTTTATTACTGACCATAAAAATGAGTTTGAAACCTCGACCCGTACCTGGATTGCAAGATCCGAACAAGGGGTTTCATCCCTTGAAACGTAACCCGGAAATCATAATTCTGGGCCGTTACAAAGATTGATGTTCAGACAAGCCCTTCCCCTTCTCATCATCTTTCCCTCTATCGCCCCCTTAAGATTTCGGATCAACACAGAGAACACAAAAACTCGAATCCAGAAATTTGGCCATCAAAATTGGCATTGCAGTTCAACAATCGAAGCCTCACATACAACAAATGCGTACGACTTCTAAATGTGAACAAGTATTGGGTTGATCCCACAGAGAGCACGTACGACTTTTAAATGTGATTGTGCAAGCAAAGGAATAAAGTAATAAAGCAATATGAAAAAGCAATAAATAAACTAGACTAGCAATGGTTTAGTTTTAAATAGCAATGATGATGAGTATAGTTTCACTCACATTCGCAACAATGATAATTCAATGGTCATTGGGCTATTATGATAAATGCAATTGGTTATGCAGATTACTCTAGAGTCGGTTTAAGCACAGAATATATTAGATAGGCCGAAACTTTGCCGATAACACCATCTAACTTCTTAAACTCAAGCATGTGGGATGAGTAGCAATAAGTCCCTAACACCTAGCAAATAAACAACATCTCTCCCGTCTTGTCGACTTCGCACCTAGTTGTCAACCCAATCATCGCGTCCACTAAAAGAGATAACCTTTATTAGTTAATTCTCCTACAATATCCATGAGTTCCTAAAGAGCTGGCTACTTATGGATTAAGGTCCGTAATAGCGGAATGGAGGTATAATCCTAGCATGCTGCAAATCTATCCTGATTGTAAAGACCGGAATTTAATTAATATTTATAAAATATCCGTAGGATAATCCGAACATTATCCTCCCTTATGATTATGAAAACCCGGAAAATTTAAAATTTTATGGATGGCTTTAAATTGGTTTAAGTCGGGATTTTATGAAGGAAATACATTCCCGAGCCACCTTTTTCTCGTCTTTTATGAACTTAACAGATTTTAACGCGCCGCGAGCTCGGGTTTTACGTTGTGCTAATAGGCCAGCCGCCTCATCCACCCAAATTGCCCAACATTGAGCCACCAACCCTTGACTTGTGGCTTGCTTGTGAAGGTAGACATTCAACCACTCCCATCTCTTCATCCCATCACCTCCCATGCTTTGACTCAAGCCAAACCTACTCCATCCCTTTATAAATCTGATATAACTTACTTATGTGGATGGTTGTCGGGACAGACCTTTTGGGACAATTAGAGCGAGTGAGGCATGACTTACGCACTCTTTACTTTCTCGCTTACTTTGATTTGGTTTTGACCCGGCTATGCCGCGACGACTTTGATGTACGTTATTTCCGCACTTTATATTTTCGACTTGAAAATCATTTGCACGATAGTACCTAGGACAGGTGAACGCCTCCAATGGGCGCTCGCATTTCTAGGGGTTCGAAATCCCCACTTTTGAAAACCATCGCTTCCGCTAAAAACAAATAACTTAACTAAATAACTCGTACTCGGTCGTAAGATCTAAAGCTCATGAAAGAATTCAAAACTCTTCTATAACGTTCCCCGAATAACCGGATCATCCGAACCTTATAAATCCTCTAAGTGGATTTGTGGAGGTATATTCGGATATCCATACTTTTGGGTCGTTACACTAGTGGTCAAGTAAGATAAATCAACAACACATACACCATATCATAACAAAGAGATCGAATTGAAATAATCATAATGCATAACTAATGAAAACATAAAGCAACAACCCTCACATGTCCTTAACCATGCCTTGAAATGTAAGCAAAACTATAAATGAGAGGTTAGCCGAGCATGGATTACCTCGAAAAACTAACAAAAGATGAAACTACGAATCGTCTTTGAATGGTTTTGTGATGTATAGTGTGTGTTTTGAAACCCTAGATCGAATGGGTATTTATAGGCCTCTAATATGGTTGAAAAACCCTAGAGTGACGTGCTTAATGGCCAAGCAAAGATCTTCAAAGGATAGAAACAAATCTTCGTCGGATAAGCATCTGAATCAGCGAGTCTATTTGCATTGAAGGGTGCCACTCCAGCATCGGCAGGAGTCGCTCTCAGTGGGCACTGAGCCCGTTTCCTCGGGTGCCAGACCTCCTTCCGCGGGCGCCACCTCTGCTTCTTCGTGTTTTCTTCATTTCTTAACTTCCTCTTATCTCTTTCTTGGGTCTTCTTCTCTTCATCTTCAAGCCATACTAATTGTCTCCATGGCTTTAGGGCTCCAGCATTTTCCTCCTGCACCATCTCTCGAGCTCAGATTCGTGAATCTGCATAATTGACATAGAAAACTATAGATTCCGAATATAAAATGATAAAGATGGGACGTAGCTATAAAACATATCAAATGCAACCTAAAACTACCTTAAAACCATCTAGAATGCCTATACAAAATATGCATTATCATACGATTTATTCTTTTAACAAAATAATAACAAGACTACCTATAATAAAGAGTAAATGCAGAATCTCTTATGTCTCTTGACAGAGTTCAATGAGACAACTACGAATATAAAACACCGTCATATGGACCAGTGTTGTTCCAATGTAGATGCCTTAACACATTATTCATATGAAAAGGTAGAGAATGTTATCAATCACATTGTTGAACACAAATTATCTCACAACGATATAGAAGAGTCGTTTCGTCAAATCGGCCCATTTAGTTTTGTATTTCGATAACTTCTCCTAAAGAATCTCCATAGGAGATCATATAATTTAAATATTATTTAATTTGCGGTACATGTTTTGAGGTCTCTTCCATATTAACTAAAATAAGACTACAAAGCAGTTTGACGATACACTAGGTTTGAGTCCCCACTACAAAAAAAAAATGAAATTCGCATCGGCAAATAGCCGTGGCAAAAGGCCTTCAAGGGGTGGCAAAAGGCATCTAGCTTCGGCTAAGCTACGGCAAATAGGGGGGTGGCGAATTCTGGGGTGGCAAAATTTTGTAGCTTCGGCAAATAGCCGTAGCAAAAAAAATTAGCGACGGCTACGCTACGGCAAGCAAGTTAAGCAACCCCTGCTGAAAAATATGTCACATTTGCCACGGCAAGTTGCCGTAGCTAAAGTGGGGGGGAATTAAAAAAAAACCCTGCTTTTTAGCCCGGATTTTTCAGACCCGGGCTAAAAAGTCCAATATTTTTTTTAAAAAAATAATACACACAATTTACACATAATAAAATTTAATTAATTATACAAAATTTACATATATAATAAAATGTCAAAACTACATAATTACACAATAAATATACACAATTATAAATTTTACATATACAAAAAAATGTCCAAAACTACATTTTAACCAAAAAAATGCCCAAAACTACACTAATTACCTGTCTAATTTAGCATTTCCTTTAATAATCTTAGACAACAAGTAGCAACACAGATGGAAGTGATTTCTCAATTGCTACTATCAAATCCATAAATCTAGATTCTATATACAAGTCATCCACCAACAGCAACACAGTTCAAATGGAAGTGATTTCTCAATTGGCATCGTAAGGAGAAAAGCTCCCTTACCTCAAAGGGTTCAAATTTCCCTTCTTGTACATGTCATCTTTTTTGCCCTTATCACTAGAGATTATGTTGAAGAGGAGTGTTCTCCAACCTATAAGTAGCACTACAGTGCTACCCAAAGTTATTAAACTGAAGTTGATTGGTGGAAGGTGGCCAAGGGTTATTGCTCTTCTACCCAATCCAACCTGCTAAAGGAACAATAGGAAGAGTTCAGCAAAACAACTACACGTATAAACTAACAAGCATCAAACGAAAGACATCACTGACGCTTGAATTATCAGTAAGAATGGTCTAGGTAGCAAGAGTATACGTTGCCAGCAATAAGTTGTAACTATCTTTATTTTAACAAGTTGTAACTATACATTAGATATAAAAAACTACAAACATAAACACCTAGTCAGAAAGCTCTTATGGCAATGCCACACAAGTAAATTCCGATCTTCCTTGTCTGATTCATCTTCAACAACAGCCTCTGCACACAACCTACCAATGAGATAATTAGTAACCTTCAGAATCACAAAAAAAAAAAAAATTAAGCTAATTTATGTTTTTGGCTGTGAAGACGACAAAACTTACTCCCTTTATTTGTAGTGTTGGAGCCATTAGGGGTATGTTCATTCTCCTTGGTGGGTGCTCTTCCTAAATAAGACAAACCAGAGCAAGATAAAACTCAGTAACAGTATACAACACAAGTCAAGAAAACATTTTAAATAGCAAGCATCTGATACCTAAATGCTCTAGACAGAAAGCACCAAACTCAGACAGATTAAGCATTGTTCAGCAAGCATTTTCAGCTTCCCATGTATTCCAAACATGCATTTTCATATTAGATTGAACAGGACCTTTATAGATCCCCAAGAACAATCTACATTATTTCAGGCCGATTTCTCAACATTGGTATCCATGGTTGACATCACTGTAACACCCTAAATGTCACAATAGTAAGGAAGGAATTTCAAGAAAGGAAAGATACCCCACCAGATGCATATTTTAACACAAATAGGCAGAAAACAACTGTATTCATTACGTTACGGGCAGGCATTTTATTCATTACATTCCTAGCTGATAATGTATTTAGCTGGTACAACAGTTGATATGGTCTTATAAAGTAACTGATCATTACAACGTAGTTCATAAGGTAGCTTCACAGGGTAACTGATATCTGATACACATGCCTAATAAATGTAGATTACGACATGACAAAAAATATCCTTCATTAATATTTTTTTTAAAAAAAACTTAATTGAATATGAATTACCATTTTCTTGAGGCATTTTAGTTGTATCGGTGGCCAATGGAAATGACTTGTCCATATTTGCTTTCGAAGGACAGTGATCCATAGGCCTTATAATCAAAGATCTTGGATTCTCTCTAGGAATGAAAACAGCATCTGCTTTTGGGGTACATAAAGAAATAAGACTGCGTTGGCCTTATAATCAAAGATCTTGTACGTTTCATGAAAACAACATCTGCTTTTGGCCTTATAATCAAAGATTTTGTACGTTTCATTCTCTCCAGGAATGAAACGTACATAAAGCAATAAGACTGCAATGCTATGCCTATGTTGGGAATCCAATCACTCTACAAAAGCTACTAGTCACCAATTGCAAGAAAAGAGTTAAGAAGATTAGAAGGGAAAGTACCGTTTATTTTTCAAACAACTTATTTATTACCCTATTCATCTCAAATTTCTCTCGACTGATTCATAGCAAGAAACTCAATGAAAAGCAAGCACGTTGCAGGCTAATGCTCTTAGTCAAGCAAGGTCTATTAATTTATTTATACTTGGTTAAGAAATTTCAAATGGTCTTAGCTATATATACCTATCTACCAGCCTACAAGGTAAATAAAACCATGTCAAAGAAATCAATAGTGATGTGAAATATATTCTCAGCCGGAAGAGCCATGTGCCTCAAAAGTCAAATTCATAAAAAACCAAGTGGAACAAGTACTAGGGAAATACAAATCTATGTGTATCTTCTCTTATGGATCGTATTTAATTTGTAACTTAAGAATATATAACTATATATGTGTGTGTGTGTAAGGTTCTTTGGGTGTCATCTCTCCTAGCATATATACTTCATTTCACCTTATTCTTTCTTACCTTTATTACTTATACCTCATTTCACCTTCTCTTATCTTTTAAAGTTTTTTTAAAAGAAAATGCATTTTCAAATAAACAGTAAATGTACATTTTTAGAGAAAGCACAAAAGTTTGGGATTCCACTCCTCAATACCTGGAAGAGAAAAAATTACAGCCATCATATGAAAGTTATAATAAAATCTATTGTTGAAAATGCATTTTAAGATACAATATCTTACCAAGGGATCTAAATCCGTAGTTTGACATCCAGTTGTGACGGGTGCTAGCACATCATGCCACCTGAAACTGAAAAAGCCAGTGAAATAGTTAGAACGACTACGCATACGACTTCCATGGACATTGACGAGGGAAAAAATGTAAAAAAAAAAGGAGAAATTTTAATTTATTTGACACCTTCTAATGAAACATACACCTTTTAGCATTCACCCCTACACTAAACGATTTTGAGAGACAACAATGAGCACCTATCAGATGCCCCTTCAAATTATTGGTGATTTCATCACATGGAATAAATTGCAAAGGCAATAGAAAATTTTATGGTTATCTCAAACAAATTGAGCACATGAAACAAAGAAACCATTCAGCACATGATGAATTTGCTTACTGCAAAGACAGTAAGCACTAGCTAGCCTTGAATCTAATAAATGAATGATATGAGTATGAAATATCCAAGGAAAACTCCAAATCTGCAGTCACAGGTTCACATTTACATCCTTTAATTTGAAGCTTAAGACAAGAATCGAGAAGAGTCATACTACTGCTAGCAGCACATTTCGGAGACCGAACAGAACAACAACCAAACAGAGGCACCACAAAATCTTGAAACACCCTTTTAATTACATTAAAAAAAACGAAAGGGGATGGCGCAGAGAAGTTCAATAATCATCTTGAAACCCTAGATCTACCAAAAAAAAAGCACAGCCCAAGAATCCTAGATTTCCAAATCGGGATTAGCCATAGATTCCAACAAGCGAAGCAAAGAAAGAGAAGAGAAGAAGGAGAGCGTACGTACCTGCTGTGAAGAGAGCGAAGAGTGTTGTCTGCCAGAGAAAGATCGAACAGAGAAGACTGAGATAGGAGGTGGAAGAAAGAAGTTGGAGATGGGATATGGCAACTGGAGAGGTTAGGGCTCCTAGCCTCCATTGACGGGGCGAGTGAAGGAGGTCGAGGTCGGGTTCAATATGAATGAAGAATGAAGGAGACAAGGAGTGTTCAGAAGGATGGAGGGTTCGATATTTTGGGGATAAATCAGAGTAGTGTTTGATATTTTATTTTGTCAAGTATTTTTGGGGAAATTTTGAATTTGAGGTGAAATTTTTATCAAGTCTTGGAGGGAATGAGTTAAAGGTGAAAATTTTATAAAACCAAATCAATGGCTACGACAAGGTATCAAGGGTGGCAAAATTAACCCAATAGCCACGGTAAACACTATCATTGCTATTAGGGATGGCAAAATCAACCCTAATAGCCACGGCAACCCTTGCCGAAGCTACCATCGGTGGCAAAAGGTACCAATTGCCACGCCAAGCCCCCTGCCGAAGCTAGTTAGTGTGGCTAATTTTTTATTTTTTTTTGTAGTGCCCTAATGCTACGATCAAATACCCCGAGCTTCATAAAGTTGATCAAATGTTCGATATTTAAGGGGAGAGGAAATGAGACTATTAAGAACGAGGTTGCATGAAAGCAACGTCTTTATCATTTGGGATCCACGGATGAATGAAAATGAATAAGAAGTTCAACACGTATGTACACCAAATGATAATTATATGATTTAGCGAAAATCTATCAAATGCATTTACTAAGGCCAAGAAAGTGACTAAGTCACACATATTGCACTAGCTAGCTCATTTGGAGGTTCCAAAAGTAAATCTGAAGCCAACAAAAATCAAGTGAGCTGACGGAGGTAAAACCTATCGTTGAATACCGCCAAAGAAAACTCAAACCTATAACTAGTATAGCGATAAGCAAGAGGTCGATCCACAGGGAAATTATTATTCAAGTGTGATTTAGATGCCAATCAAGTAACCAAAAGGGGGGGTTTTGTGTGTGAAAGTTTCGCCTTTTATCGAAGCGAAGTAAAGAAAGCAAAGTAAATGATTGTAATTCAGACAATTAGGAGAAGCAATTCTACCTATAATTTTTCACTTTATTGGATTGAAGCGATCCTTGTAACTTCTTCTCGTCCTATTAAGTTTCCTATGAATGCCCTTATCCCGACCTAATATAGTTACTAGTCCAACCAGTCCTAGCAACCCTTATCAATCGAACAGTCCCTAAAGAAGGATTTAACCCAATTGATAGCTTTAAGTTCAGAGATTAGCCAAGGTATTTGCAGTCCCTAAAAAAGGATTTAACAACACATTCAACTTCCTACTCATTCAATTAGTTCAACTAGCCCTAAAGGAACAAGTTTGTCACTTAGGTTAAGGTTCACAACCAGGAATCTACAAAACCTTAGCGATTGAATTGATCTAACAAGTTGGCCAGACAAAATAGAACAAAACAATAAACAATCAAGCACAAAGAAGTTGAAGCATTCAAATATAGGAAACAAGGAACGAGAATTAGAAACTCACAATCAATCCGAATAAAGCTTCAAATTGCAGGCAGAATAGATGAGTTTAGTTCCTCATGGAAGAAATCGCTCAAAATCTGTAAAGTGTCTAATGAATAGAATAGAATAGAAGTGATGGAAAAATAACTAAAAGTGGCCTTAAGTATCATCCAAAGTCGGCCATGAAATAACAATATAGGTTCTAGGGTTTAACTTTAAACAAAACGCAGTGTATAAACGCTGACGGCAGATGCGGCGGCCGCCACATGGATGCTGTGGCCGCAACATCAGGACTCCTCTTGCATCGTCCCTGGCGGCGGCCGCTGCACACCATGCGGCGGCCGCTTCATTGGTCTTTCATGGAAAATCCGTCTTGAATCAGCTCTCGACGTCAACATGAAAGTTGTAGCTCTTTGAAAGAGCTTTCCAACGCATGATCATAATAGTCGATCGGACAACCGAGGCCTCCAGAAAGTGCAAAACAAGTTTAGCATGTCTGGCGACAACTTCTGCAGACTTGTTCTTCGTTTAGGTTCGCTTCTTATTCTCAGAACCTATTGAGATCTTCATGTAAGCTTCTTCGATCAACTAGACATTCTCATCCAATGCGTTATCAACTCATTTCTCCTTCTCGGATCCACAGTTACCTGAAATAATCAATAAAAACGTGTAGATTCCGACTCCACCAACATAGAGAGCAAATATGCAAATTCTACTTAAATCATGCATGATATGCATCTTAACTAAGCTAAATGCAACCTATTATGCCTACCTAAATGCATGCTATCAAACTCCCCCACACTTAACCTTTGCTTGTCCTCAAGCAATGATAGAATGAACATGAATCAACGCATCCCACAGGAAATCCCTTCAAGTTTCAACCTCATCAAAAAGCAACATCATAGCAGGTGAAAACATAAACCAAGCAAACAAACGTCATAGCATGCATTTCAGTGATCAAAGCTTAGAAGTAGACATTATCCAACCTCACCAGAAATATGTGTTTCACTCATGTGTTTAGGCTTTAAGATACAACTCTCAACTCAAACCAATCATGCACTAAGCTCATAGACATTGACCACCATATCACCAATTCTCTACCGAAATGTCATTACTTGCGGGACATAATAAAGAAAATAAAATGCGACACTTTTTTTTTCTTTTGTTTTTTTTTTCTTGGTGCATTCCTTACGCGAAGCGCAACCATGGGTGTCATGAATGGCCCCGGTCTATCAACACGTCAACCTACTAATATGAAGTCTACTTGAACATCTTTTGACGCAAGTTGCAAACATGGGTGTCATGAATGAACCTGGTTACTCAATGATCAAGCTTCCTTTCCTAGAGGGTAGTTTTCAACACCTTTTTGCGCGAATCATACCCATGGGTGTCATGCATAGACCCGGTTACTAAGTGCATCAACCATTGCCACCTTATTCACTAAATATTCACAAATTCAACAAAAGACTCAAAATATAAACATAAACTCCGCAAGCAATCAAACATGTGCATCGGTCTCTAAAAAATAGATACTGCAGTCAATGCCAAGAGGTAGCAACACTAGGAGAGTAATTCACACAACTGAGCAAAAGAATTCAAATAAGGCCAAACATTCTCACAGGGTCATGTTTTTAGGACTTCAATCATACTTTAGCTCAATCATACATGCTCAATTATATTTGCTAGCTCATGTTCCACAAAATCAAATAAAGACAAAATCAAAACATCCAAAACTCCATGGTATTTATATGATTATGCTTGAAATTAAAATTAGAGGACAAACTAAGTCAGATGGGTATTTGAATAACACATATGTATGCAATGCATGGTTATTTTTGGGATTTTCGAATTTTTTTAATTACGAAAATAAACAAGAAATTAATAAAAAATAAAATAAATTAAACATGGTGCAAAAATTTAAATATGATCTCCTATATGCATCTATATACAGAATTCTTCTCCCCCACACTTAAAGTTTTCATTGTCCTCAATGAAACAATAAAGATAACAAAAGTAAATCGAATATAATAAAGGTGAAGGAAAAGGAAAAGGAAAAAGAAAGAAAAACTTACATCGGGTTGCCTCCCGAGAAGCGCCTTTGTTTCAAGTCGTTGGCTCGACGTTTTGCTTAAGCTTACGAAACTAATCAGACATAGTCAAAGCCCTCAACAACCTATCAAACTCTTGTGCACAACTAACAAACAAGCACGCGCTACATACAAATAAATTGAAACTAAATAATAATACATTTAAGAACCGTTTAGACTTATTGTATTCAGGAGCTTGACTACCCACAAAGGGTATATAATACCACCAATTCAGTTCTACTGGTGGCTTGTCAAAGTAGCAGTCAAATGGATCAATGTATTCACCAATATTCTCTCGAGTGCAGGAGACGACCTTTACCTGCTCTGTAGCCTCAGCAATAGGTTCTGGACCTGATTCATCAATGGGCGAGCTAGGGATGATCTCATCAGATGGAGGTAAAACCTATCGTTGAATACCGCCAAAGAAAACTCAAACCTATAACTAGTATAGCGATAAGCAAGAGGTCGATCCACAGGGAAATTATTATTCAAGTGTGATTTAGATGCCAATCAAGTAACCAAAAGGGGGGGTTTTGTGTGTGAAAGTTTCGCCTTTTATCGAAGCGAAGTAAAGAAAGCAAAGTAAATGATTGTAATTCAGACAATTAGGAGAAGCAATTCTACCTACAATTTTTCACTTTATTGGATTGAAGCGATCCTTGTAACTTCTTCTCGTCCTATTAAGTTTCCTATGAATGCCCTTGTCCCGACCTAATATAGTTACTAGTCCAACCAGTCCTAGCAACCCTTATCAATCGAACAGTCCCTAAAGAAGGATTTAACCCAATTGATAGCTTTAAGTTCAGAGATTAGCCAAGGTATTTGCAGTCCCTAAAAAAGGATTTAACAACACATTCAACTTCCTACTCATTCAATTAGTTCAACTAGCCCTAAAGGAACAAGTTTGCCACTTAGGTTAAGGTTCACAACCAGGAATCTACAAAACCTTAGCGATTGAATTGATCTAACAAGTTGGCCAGACAAAATAGAACAAAACAATAAACAATCAAGCACAAAGAAGTTGAAGCATTCAAATATAGGAAACAAGGAACGAGAATTAGAAACTCACAATCAATCCGAATAAAGCTTCAAATTGCAGGCAGAATAGATGAGTTTAGTTCCTCATGGAAGAAATCGCTCAAAATCTGTAAAGTGTCTAATGAATAGAATAGAATAGAAGTGATGGAAAAATAACTAAAAGTGGCCTTAAGTATCATCCAAAGTCGGCCATGAAATAACAATATAGGTTCTAGGGTTTAACTTTAAACAAAACGCAGTGTATAAACGCTGACGGCAGATGCGGCGGCCGCCGCATGGATGCTGTGGCCGCAGCATCAGGACTCCTCTTGCATCGTCCCTGGCGGCGGCCGCTGCACACCATGCGGCGGCCGCTTCATTGGTCTTTCATGGAAAATCCGTCTTGAATCAGCTCTCGACGTCAACATGAAAGTTGTAGCTCTCTGAAAGAGCTTTCCAACGCATGATCATAATAGTCGATCGGACAACCGAGGCCTCCAGAAAGTGCAAAACAAGTTCAGCATGTCTGGCGACAACTTCTGCAGACTTGTTCTTCGTTTAGGTTCGCTTCTTATTCTCAGAACCTATTGAGATCTTCATGTAAGCTTCTTCGATCAACTAGACATTCTCATCCAATGCGTTACAACTCATTTCTCCTTCTCGGATCCACAGTTACCTGAAATAATCAATAAAAACGTGTAGATTCCGACTCCACCAACATAGAGAGCAAATATGCAAATTCTACTTAAATCATGCATGATATGCATCTTAACAAAGCTAAATGCAACCTATTATGCCTACCTAAATGCATGCTATCATGAGCCTCAAATATGCCAAAAGCACGTGAGATCACAATGCTCTTAATAAGTTCCTTATTATTTTAAGGTGGAAAGAGCCCATGAAAATATATGATGATAATCAAATAGGTAATGAATTTCGACGTCGAAATGATTGTAAATGTAAAGATGAATTCTTTAAGCATAATGTTTTTGTACCCGTATAAAAAAGTGTAATATCAATTGGCTTTAAGTAGGTGTTCATATAAAACTACAATAAGCGAAATGAAATTGTACGTAAGATATAAAGCTAGATGGGTCGCACAAAAACTCAGAGTTAATGATATGAAAATATATTCATCATATGAATTAACTCCTAGCGTAATTGACGAGCATAGTAATTGCATACCCATATTGATCATTAATAAAATAATATAGATCGAAAGCCTCATCATGTGTGTGTGTGTGTGTGCGCGCCAAAAAGTGCTTATAGTATTTGAAGTATAATATATTTGTGAAAGTGGTGACGTAGTGTATTGAGTTCTAAAATATCATATACAAGTTGTGATCTTTTCCTTAATCTTAGTTTTTATCCCATATTTTTTTTCCAATGTAAGGTTTTTAATGAGGTAATTTATACACCGTGCATCGATACATCATATCCCCCGGATCAATGATGAAGAGTACACTAGGTTCCGAAGTACCTTATATTTGTGCCTTAAAAGTGGATCAACATCGAGATATGATCAAAAGTAAAGCGTACTAAAGTCAAAGGCGTCACTCATCAACAAGTTTAAATATCGAGCTTATCAAAATGAGAAGACTCCAAGAACAATATCGAATTCGGGGGGAATATACACATTAATTTCACTTTTTTTTCCCTACAATCAGGTTTGTACCACTAATTTGTCCCGGAGAGGTTTTTAATAAGACAGTATCCCCAAAACGTATTATACAACATTGTATGTTTTCTCATGTAGTCACAGTTTTTGTCCCATTAGGTTTTTTAGGCAAGGTTTTAACAAGACAGTCTATAATGTTTAGAGGTGTACATTCAAAGGAAAGTGTTATTAAACCATCATTATAGAGGGGTGATTCACCTCTCTAAAACTCTCATACGGTGGAAAACCAAAGGCTATATTTACAACTTTCTTATCCTTTGTAAAAAAAATTATCATTTATGCCTATGTGAGACTTTGTACGTCTCTTGTTTTTTAATAGCGAGGATAACCCACCTTTGGCGGTAAACCTCGAGCACGATTTTTCACCCAATAAAAAGGGTGAAGGCATGGATCGAACTCGGTACCTCCCATTAACCCCTTCACTCTTTACCATTGAGTCACAAATAATGGATATTTAGATAGGCATTATAGAGTAGTTTTAGTTGAATTTTATGGTTGTTTGGTTAGGTTTTAGATTTAATTTGTTATTTTTCTCTTTTGGTTGGAAAGTTCGGATACTACACTATTTCGATTGTTTTATGTAGGTTCGTAGATCCGGCTTGTAGCTTAGAAAAGTTCTTAATGGAGTGAAGAAGAAGAGAAGGAGAGAAAAGAAGCATTGGAAAGCAAAGGCCAAGAAGAGAAGCACAAGAACACACGGTTCTGTCATAAGTCGCGGCCACGAGTCACTAGTCGCCGCCGCGAGTTCCCATATTCCACCGTGAAGGCTGCCAGCGAGAAGGTCAGCTGAAGTCTACATGTCGCGGCGGCGAATCCCCATGTTGCGCCCTCGATTCATCCCAGTTCACCGTGGAGAGATGCCCACGAGAGGGTTTGCTGAAGACCTTGAGTCGCGGCCGTAAGATCCCTGTCGCGACGGCGAATTCGTCCAGAGAAGTTCAGTTCGAATGAAAAATTCTATCTTTTCGGAGGGAGATTCGATCCAATCTTTTGAAGACTTATTCCTTGAGTTTATGTCTAGGACCAATTAAGCCAACCAATGTCGTTGAAAGCGCAGGTGGAACTATTTTCTCCATTAATTTGTTATCAAAACCATCATCTTTATGCTTTGTTAATTCAAATGCAATCTTGATCTTTAGTTCTATTTCCTATATTTACTTGTTTATTTCCCACTTTTTGGTAAAGTAGCTTTTATATTGAGTCTTAGATTTCCCTGTGGGATCGACCCTGCACTTATCGCTATACTCAGTTATTTGTCTGGGAATTTCTTTGGCGAGGTTTACACACGACAACCTCCACTACCGCCTCTCCACCACCATCCGCGACAACCACCACCACTGTCCGAGCACCACCACCCCTCGACAACCACCTGCAGACCACAATCGAACCTCCCAACCAGCCACAAACCCAGCAAGCCCTGCTAGTGAACAGTAAATCGAACAGGGAAAAGCGCAGCTGCACGCCGCACGCTCGCGCCCCCTGTGCATGCATGCGCGCCTCCAATTCATGCCCTTGCGCTTGCTCTTTGCAGCGCCCATCACTTCGCGCCCTCGTGCACTCGACCGCTTCTTTTGTCCGACTTTACTGCCCTTCGGGTGTTGCTTTTGGTATACTAACCATGTTGCAGGCTATGAGAAAGCGTCTGATTGAGGATGTGTGGCGTCTTGTTGACAAACTTGAGTGGCAAGTGCACCTACTCATTGACCAACACAACTCTTGTTTCAATGACTCTGTGATAGAGGCACCATTGGTAGATTATGAGGCACTTACTCCCGTATATGATGTCTATGCTAATGATGTTGAGTATGATGTTGCATATGATACCATTATGGATGATCGATGCATAGTGAATGAGCGTGTTCGACCTCTTTTGCTATTTTTAGTAACCTTCTTTACTTAAGTTATTTTTAGTAATTTAGGGGTTTATTATTTTATTTATTATTTCTTTAGAAATCAGCCTCCTAGGTTATAAGAAGAGGCGTTCCCCTTGATTCAGAACTCACGTACAATTTAATTGAAGAAAACTCTCTTTTGTGTGAAACACATTGAGTGCAAGTCGATCGATTCGTAGCTAGGTTCATCGACTGCAAAATTGGTATTGATTTCAACTTGTTTTGCCTTGTGTTTGTCAATCTCACATAGGTTTGATAATCACTGGTATCCACGAGCCCCCTTCTTGTGCCTCCAAGTTGTCCGCTTGGTTGTGTAGGGTTGTAGAGACGGGTTATATAGTCATTGGTGTTGGTTCCTACCCTCTACAGAGGCCTGGGGTCTTCATCTTGTTCTATATAGATTGACTCACCAATCTATCGAGTCTTTATTGCATATTTCGAGTCTTGTTCTTCAAATTAAAACCGCATATCTTCTTTCTTATTGAGTTCTTGAGTCTTTCTTTGAGTCTTGCATCGTTCTTGATTCCTTTTCTTGAATTGAGTCTTGATTGTCGAAGATCAGGTCATCCTACGGCTTACCTCGTATCAATAACTCCGAGCTTTGTTCATGTTATTCCTCATTATTCGCCTTTGGCATTTCCATTGTTCCATGAGTCATGGATGACTTGATCTCAAGAAAGGGAGCATCGAAGCAAAGCGTGTGCTAGCTATCGAGAATTATTTATTGCTCAAAGAGGAGTTGCTACAACATCTCCTCTCAGCGCACACACATGAGGGCGACCACACTCCTACGGACGTCGTCAACATTGTTCGACATGCCACCTGATTTGTCTCTCATCATTGTTGATATGATCATTCTTTCTTCTCATGCATGATTCGAGGACGAATCAATTTCAAGAAAGGGAGAATGATATGAGTCGGAAGCTATGGAAGACTCGAGGTTCGTGACACTTGTAGTTCATCGAATCTTGGGGATTTTGAGTCTTTTGTTTTGAATAAAATGTGTCAAACATTATATTATTTTCTTTTATTTTTTATCTATTTTTAGAGTCATAAATTAAGGGGATAATAATTTATGATTTTTAGCTTTAGATAATTATTAGAATTTTAGTATTTTATTTTAATTAGGATTTATCTCTATTTTGTAATTTCTATTTAAGCAAGTTAATGAAAATAAGGAAGGCAGATCCTAAATTTGAGAAAGAGAGCGTTTCACCAGAAACTCTACAAAGAGCAAGAAGCTTTCAACCGTTCGAGAGATTTGAACACTAAGGACCATGAGAGGCGTTGTTGAGGATTTTTTTCTTGTCGTGAGATTCGACAAAGATCGATACTCGTGGTTCCAAAGGCGTTCGTGATATTCGGACATTTGCGGGATCGAATTCGACTACCTATCGCAAGATTGGGCCAACCTTCCTACGTGAGATTCACATCACTTGTACATCTCCTTTGTGTGACACGTAAAAGTAATAGAACACACTCCTTCATAATTATTTAGCAACACAACAAAATTAATCGGTAAAAAATAATCTTCATCCCATAATTCAAAAATAATAATTCTGTTACAGAATCATCATTCCTCCAAAAATAGCAGGATGGCCTTACTCTCTCTATAGGAATAGGAGTGCTAGCGCTTGAATAATAGAATATCAAAGAAATGGAATAGGTAAACCTTTGCCAAACACAACCTAAATGACCATGATTTTACCCCTTGTATCTTGGAGGCTTCACATAAACTTCTTCATCCATGAAAACATGCATGAATTTATTAAGGGTGTGCATTGGTTGAAACCAACGGGGGAGGGGGAAGCGAAACTGTTTTTCAAGGAAATATACATTTAAGAAAGTGATTGCTATTGGGACAATGAGCTTTCCAAATACACGGAGGTGGTCATGATTTCACAAACCGTGAGAATCTCATCTTTTGAGGAAAAAAATCTCAGCTATCACAGTTTCACGTACAAACCTTAGGAATTTCAACTTTTGTAAAGGGGAAAAAAAATAATGTCACTGTTTCATAAACCGTGGGAGCTTTTGAAAAAAAAAATCATCAACCAGTCACAATTTTGCAAACCATGAGAGCCCTTACACCTGTTTCCCACAATTTTTAGAACAACGATAGCTTATGTGCCCTTTGCGATAAATTAACCATTCAGATATCAATTTTGATAAAGAATCGGAGTATTTAACTTTTCAAAACGTGGTTTTTTCACTTGTTTTTTTTTATTAAGTAAAACTTCGACGCACCGGACATGCCTGGGGGGTCGAGAGGCCAAATAAATCGGCGACGGACAAACCGTCAAATAAGCTGAAAACTTCAAACAACAAAAAGGCAGATCCACCAAATTACGAGGGTGCAGTTATAGGTGAAGACTAGCATAACTGATGCAAGAACATGAGCATTGTATAGCAATTCATTCGTTAGTTGGTAGAGGCAACGTATAGAATCCCTGGGGAACTAAGTAGAAACCTAAGATTTGGACTTTGTCAACGAGCCTTCAGGTTTCGATCACATCCACAACCTCTCGCTCGCGCGTTGATACTTAAGAAGAAACCCCACTCAACAAACCGTTAGACTCGAAAGCCACACAACCCCATCACCAAGCAACTCAGCAACTAGACCTGAGCATGGGTCGAGCCAGGCGGGCTTGTGTCGGGCCTTGACCAAATTTTCAGCCCATTACACCGGGTCGGGCTTGGGTCAAGCCCGGTTTTTGGGCCTAGTGACAAGACAAAATCGCAGTGTTTCCTATCAAAACAATATCCAAACTAACCAACTAGTATAGCTAGTAAGTCCGGAGTCGATCCACAGGGAACTACCGTTACTTTATGCGTTATAATCACCAACAATAGTAAACAAGGGGGTTGTAATGATGTAAAGATAAAATGAATTGAATAAGTGAATAATGGTGATGGTTGTAAACAATGATGATTGAGATGTTTCGCCTACGATTCTCAACTTTGGTTCGTCTCCTTGATCATAGTTCTTCCTTCTAGTTGTGTCTTTTCTATCATCCACTCTTATCTTGATTTAAATAGATTATTAGTCCTATGAGTCATAATAATCCCTTACTCCTAGGCAATCTTAACACGGATTAAGGTTTAATCCTAGGAATAGCACTAAGTCTCAAGATATATTAAGCTTATAAGCAATATTAATTCCCTAAAGAACTAACATTTAACCCATAGTCAATTTCTTATACAATCAAGCTTTTCTATGAGATCTACTCAATTGTATTTGCTACTTTAGATTAGGCTTCACAAACGTATGAATCAAAACCATAAAAATGATGCAATTCTAAAGAGGTCGCGAATCAAGGTAGAATCAACACCATCAAGCAATTAAAGCACAAAGAAATTGAAGTAGATAATAGAAATCAACTAGAATTCCAAACTCACAATTCAACAAAACCAAGTCTTGATCGTAGGCAAAACACGATGAGTTTAGTTGCTCATGCTTCTAAAACGCCGTCTCTCAATTCTTCAAAGGATCCAAGATTTTTAAAACCATCTAAAATAAGTCTTTATATAGCCCTAAGTACCGTCATAAAACCCTAGAAAATGTTTCCCAAAGATAGGCCCAACTTAAGAGGATGGAAAATCGGCGCTGAATCCGGCCCAGAAAAATCGCGGGTGCTGCCTCCTAGGCCGCGGGTGCTGCCCAGAATTGGTGTTCTGCTGGAATGGACGCGGGTGCTGCCTCTGTGGCCGCGGGTGCGGTTTCTGGCTTCCCTTGTTCCTCTGGGCGCGGGTGCGGTTTTCTCTCTTGTATGCCCTTTGCCTCTTCCTTGTGCATTCCAACTTGGCTTCTCTAGCTCGGTCTTGCCTCCATATGATCCATATGACTCTAATGAATGACCTTCTCCATTTTTCGAATCCAAAATATTCAATTACTCGCTAAACTTGTGTAGATTCCGCACTTAAGTACCAAATGAGCAAACAAGTAAACTAACCCTTTAAAGCAAAATATATACATTTAAATGACCCTAAAACTACTCTATAATGCCTATCTAAATATGCATTATCAAACTCCCCCACACTTAGCCTTTTGCTTGTCCTTGAGCAAAACAAAACATTAATGTCATTCATCCCACAAACACAATCCTTCATGCAATAGCCTCATCAAAAGCAACACCTCATCAAAGTGCAAACATAGACAAGGTAAACAAATGTCCTAGTAAGTATTTATGTGATCAAGCAACCCGCATGCTTACACATCCAACCTCACCGGGAATAATGTGTTTTCGCTCTCAATCAAGTGTTTAGGTTTATCAATTAACACTCAAACTCTATCCAAAATGCAACTAAGCTACATATGAATTGAAATTGAATCACAATCTCCACCGTGGATGTCATTACCGGCAAAAATCATCATGAGGTCTTTTCATGGGTTGTAATGGGGCCAAGGTAGAAAACATAAGGTATGGAACAATTTAGGCCATGTGGTGCTCATAATCCGGGAACTAAGGTAGCAACCAAATCATTATACCACTCATAAACTCATACCGTAGCTCTACAATGTAATACCACTCCAATCTCAAGCATATAACTTTACAAACCATACTCAACTCATTCCTTTATTCTTTTTTTCTTCTTCTTTTTTTCTTTTTTCTCCCTTTTGTTTTCATGCTATATCAAATGATTTTCCTTGACTTTTACCCCTAAGTGAATTTTATCCTCCTTAGGTCCCAAGTAATGAAAATACTAGCAATAATCAAACATCTCATAAGGGTACATCAACCATACAATCCACCACTAAAAACCATCATCCACAATATAAATATTCACCAACCATTCCTAATTCCCGGATGGGGTCAGGCTATAATTGGCTATGGAAAATTTTGTGGAGCTACAAAAGAATAGACAATTAGGCTCAAATTGGCTTAAAGCAGAGGATCATATGTAAGGTGGAATATGTCAAATAGGGTTAATAAAGGTGCCTCAATCATGTGAAATTTACCAATATCAAACATATAAGTACAGCCTTGACATAGATAACAAAATCAATTCCAAGAGGTAGAAGCATTGGAGAGTATTCACACACATGAAACAAGAGCAAAAGGACTCGATGAAGTGCAGTCCCAATAAGGCCAAAAATCAAACTCACAAGGTTAATTTTTTGTTGGATTTCAGTCATGCTAGGAATTTAGATCATACAAGCTCAATTATGTTAACCTAGCTATGTTCCACATAAAAACATAAGTAGGATAAGGCTAAAGCAATTCAAACATGTCATGAGACTTATATGCTCATAATTTCAATAAAATTTTGAGAACTCACTTGGCTTGGTGGTTGTTTAAACAATGGCATATTTTATGGAAATGCATGATTTTTTTTCTTTTTCTTTGAAATAAAACTAAGATGCAAAACCTGAATATTATGCAAACTAATTTAAACATGCTCGATATGCAATGCAACGTACTATGTACACTACTCCCCTCCCCCACACTTGAAGCTTTCATTGTCTCAATGAAATCAAAACAACAAAAATTAGAAAGAACAAGGAAGGAGAAAAGTAAAACTCACAAGCTCACTGGTATGGCGGAGGCGGAGGTGGAGGTGGGCACGAAAGGAAGAGCGAAGAAAATGAACAAAAAGGAGGCTGCAGGGTTGGCCGCGGATGCTGCCATCTTGGCCGCGGGTGCGGCTATTCCAGAACCATCCCCAATTTTTTGCCGCAGGTGCGGTTTCTGGGCCGCGGGTACGGTTTCAGTGTTGTTGCCCAGATTTGCCGCAACCGCTGCCTTTCCAAAGCATTGTCTTTCCTACCTTCTTCGTTCTCCCCCCTGAAAGGTTAGTCTAACATGGCGGAAAACAACTTCCTAAAATCTACGACGTTCTAATTATGCTAAGAAAAATGAAAAATTAATAGAGAAAAGAAAACTTATAGTCTACTTACCTCGGGTTGCCTCCCGAGAAGCGCCTTGGTTCACGTCATAGACTCGACGGTTTATTCGTCCGCGCATTCAAGACTTACTCGGAAATTGTTAGCGCCCTCAAAAGTAAATCAAACTCTCGCGCCCATCCAAAAGATAAATGGATACAAAATATGAAAAAGTTGATAGAAAATTGTATGGTGTTCAAGAATATTACCATCTCATTATACTCTTGAGCCTGACTTTCAGTGGAGGGTATGTAAGACCACCAACTCAGTTCCGTTGCTAGCTTGTCAAAGTAATGCTCCCAAGGATCTATATAATCACCAAAATCCACAAAAGTGTAAGAAATATCAATACCTTGCTTAGGAGCCACAGAAATCGGCTCTAGACCTGGTTCCTCAATAGGCAAGCCAGGGTTGATTTCTTTAGATGAATTAGGAGCCAAAACACATAGATCCTCATGCGTGCACTCATGAGACTCCATGTAAGGGTGCATCGGACTCTCTCCTCCATCTTTAATGAAGCCATTGTCGTTTGTGTCTTGACTTTCATCAACTTGAGGTATGAGACTTTTCTCCGCTTCCAACTCACTCATCAGTTGAGCAGGTTGGTTCAATTTTTCCTCGAGTCGCTCCATCATTTCAAGCATTTACTCCATCAAAACCTGGTGTGTGAAAGCTTCTTCCTGCTCCACCTGGTGACCCATGTAGCAGAAAAAATCCCACATCTCTGATACATCAAAACTCGCCAAGCCTCCGTTACTCATAGACTCGGCAAGTTCTTTGGTCTCAGGAGTCATGCCTTCAAGTACACAAATAACCATATCTCGCAAACTACATGGGTAACCCCGTGCATACCAAGCATCCAATAAATTATCCACTTTCGTGAGATAAAGGTGAAAATTTTCCCCTTGAAACTGACATAACTTCAACATCTCAAAATATTAGTAGAGGGTGTCGGGAACCGAAAGATAGGTCCACGACGGGGTTAGATATATATACAAAAATCAACAGATACACAAAATAAAGAAATAAACTTGATTCCCCGGCAACAACGCCAAAATTTGACAGGACAAAATCGTTGTGTTTCCAATCAAAAGAATATCCAAACTAACCAACTAGTATAGCTAGTAAGTCCGGAGTCGATCCACAGGGAACTACCGTTACTTTATGCATTATAATCACCAACAAGAGTAAACAAGGGGGTTGTAAAGATGTAAAGATAAAATGAATTGAATAAGTGAATAATGGTGATGGTTGTAAACAATGATGAATGAGATGTTTCACCTACGATTCTCAACTTTGGTTCGTCTCCTTGATCATAGTTCTTCCTTCTAGTTGTGTCTTTTCTATCATCCACTCTTATCTTGATTTAAATAGATTATTAGTCCTATGAGTCATAATAATCCCTTACTCCTAGGCAATCTTAACACGGATTAAGGTTTAATCCTAGGAATAGCACTAAGTCTCAAGATATATTAAGCTTATAAGCAATATTAATTCCCTAAAGAACTAACATTTAACCTATAGTCAATTTCTTATACAATCAAGCTTTTCTATGAGATCTACTCAATTGTATTTGCTACTTTGGATTAGGCTTCACAAACGTATGAATCAAAACCCTAAAAATGATGCAATTCTAAAGAGGTCGCGAATCAAGGTAGAATCAACACCATCAAGCAATTAAAGCACAAAGAAATTGAAGTAGATAATAGAAATCAACTAGAATTCCAAACTCACAATTCAACAAAACCAAGTCTTGATCGTAGGCAAAACACGATGAGTTTAGTTACTCATGCTTCTAAAACGCCGTCTCTCAATTCTTCAAAGGATCCAAGATTTTTAAAACCATCTAAAATAAGTCTTTATATAGCCCTAAGTACCGTCATAAAACCCTAGAAAATATTTCCCGAAGATAGGCCCAACTTAAGAGGATGGAAAATCGGCGCTGAATCCGGCCCAGAAAAACCGCGGGTGCTGCCTCCTAGGCCGCGGGTGCTGCCCAGAATTGGTGTTCTGCTGGAATGGCCGCGGGTGATGCCTCTGTGGCCGCGGGTGCGGTTTCTGGCTTCCCTTGTTCCTCTGGTCGCGGGTACCGTTTTCTTTCTTGTATGCCCTTTGCCTCTTCCTTGTGCATTCCAACTTGGCTTCTCTAGCTCGTTCTTGCCTCCATATGATCCATATGACTCTAATGAATGACCTCCTCCATTCTTCGAATCCAAAATCTGCAATTACTCGCTAAACTTGTGTAGATTCCGCACTTAAGTACCAAATGAGCAAACAAGTAAACTAACCCTTTAATGTAAAATATATACATCTAAATGACCCGAAAACTACTCTATAATGCCTATCTCAATATGCATTATCACCTAGTGCCTTGTCCAAGCCCGCCCTCATTGCCGGGTCGGGCCGCCCAGCGGGCCAAACAGGCCTAGACTCTCAAATTTGTTTTCTATCCGAAATCGAATTAATTTTTAAAAAAAAAGGCAAATCACAACATTATACCAATACTTTCAAATGTGAGGCAAATCTGGACAATATTAGCTTACTAGCAAATACAAATCAAGCACCGAACCAGAAGAAAACCGATAGGCAGATTTGGAGGGGCTGATACTAATCCAGCCGATCGAACCAAGCACCGAACCAGAAGCCAACCAGACAGCAACACCGGTGAAGAGAGGCAGACGCGACCAGGAACAGATGGAGAGGGAGGAGACCCAAGGGACGCAAGCGGCGAAACGACACAAGCTCGAGATCGAGAAGGCGCTAGACTCCTGAAACCACGAGCGAGAAGGAGGGAGGTACCAAGGCACCCAAGTAGAAGACGAGATCGAATGATGAAGGTGGAAGCCACAACGCTGACGAGACCAGGCAAACCGTCCAAGTTGAGGCGGCACCGAGCCCCCGGAAGCAAAGGCAACAAACGATAGTCAAGCGCACACCGAACCCTAAAATCGACAACCGAAGATGAGAGAACGGAGAACAGGAACTCAAAATCAACCAAATGCAAGGTCGATTGGAGCACGAGGAAGGGGGATTGAAGAGGATAGATCCGCCATTAGAGGCTAGGGTTCTCAATTTGATTTCACAACTGGGGATTTCACAAGCGGGTTTCACAATTGTGGATTTCACAAGTAGGAGTTTCTCTCCTTAGTTTTTGTTTTTTTTAATACAAGGCAAATATTTGGGCTTGGTCAACCTCGGTTGAACCAGCACCCAAGGGCATCCTGAAGGACGAGAGAATCGATCTCAACAGGGGGGACGAAACGAAAAGTACGACGTAAGTCCGATGTGAGCCATCCTATCAGCCACACTTTTTCCTTCCTTTAAAATGTGAGAAAATGAGACATCGGTGAAGGTCCTGCATAATCCAAGGGTGTCCGAAGCCAACATCTCGATCTCCCATGGAACCTTCCAGATTCATTTGGAAGCGTTGATGATCGACAAAGAGTCACCCTGCATTTCCAAGTGCGAGCAGCCCATCCTAATGGCTTCACAAAGACCGACATGGAGACCGAAGCACTAGGCCTGTAAGACTGAGGCCTTGCCATGACCCTGAGCTCCACAAGCAAGAACCCTTCCAAGGTAGTCACGGATGACAAAACCCGAGGCAAATAGGCAAGAGTCGACTTTTTCTCCATCAAAATTAAGCTTCACAAATTCATCTTTAGGTTTTTTCCATTTCACAAGCTTTTGTTTTCTTCTGTTTATTTGATGGGTGGGTGGTTTTTTGGTAACCATATCTTCATCAAGAATCTCGCTTTGAGCTTTTTTCTAGCTTTTTCGTAGTTGTTCAATGTGTTTTTATCCAATCTTCTGAATTTCTGGTATTGTTGTTGTCAAACACAATTTTGTTTCTAAAGAACCATACTCCTAAAGGGAGAAAGCCAGAGTTGAGCTCTGCTCAGGAGACAGCTTGGCAAAGATTTCTGAAATTATATCTTTGTATGTTTTGTCTATTTTATCTGTGTTTCGCACTATTCGCTCGATCTGTTTATCCATTTTTCCCACAATTCTCAAAGTAACCTGACATTCGACAAATAAGTGAGTCGAGTCTTCTTCGCTGTGGTTACAAAGTGGGCAGTCCAGAGGAACATGAACTCCTTTGTTTCGCAGTCTGATCTTCATGGGCGTACCATTTAATAGATTCTTCCAAAGGAATTTTTTTTATCTTTGGTGGACAATCGATTTTCCATATCCATTCTAGTCTATCTGAGGTCGCCCTTCTCGCTTGTGTGATGTTGTCTAGGGCACTGGCAGTGGAGAACCACCCATTTTTATTAGGTTTCCAGTACAGTTTATCTTCGATTTCATTGGAAGGAATAAATTCATGGCAGATTTAGTCCACCACATCTGTGTGTGTTGGGGGGGGGGGGGGGGGGGTTCTCTCAGTTTCTCTCTATTCCATGTCTTATCTGGTTTTATGTATTGATCAACCGTGTCATGTTCTTCAATTTGGTTGTGCAATCTTTTTTCTCGAAGGCTAACATTTGAGTTAACCTATTTATCCTTCCAAAATTTAATAGTTCTCCCATTACCAACTTGCCAAATTAATCCTTCGTAGAATTCTTCTTTTATCTCCATCAATTTTGCTCATTTCCATGAAGTATTCTTTTGCCTAACATAGTTCCAGATTTCATTGTCCTTAAGATATTTTTCTCTAACAATTTTAACACATTCATTTTGTGGTTCAACAAGAATTTTCCATAGTAGTTTCATCTGCAACGCCTTGTTCATATCTTTTGTTTTATGGAGTCCTAGTCCACCTTCACTCTTTGGTCTACATATTTTATTCCATCCAATGAGTGGTTTATATTTCAAATCCTTATTCCAAAAGAATCTTCTGTTTATCTGGTCGAGTTCTTTATGCATTGTTTCCGGGAGCATAAAGTTTTGCATTATATAAGAGGGTTTCGCCGCAAGATTCGTTTTGATTAAGGTTGCTCTTCCTTGTTGGGTAAGTTCATTAGCCCTCCATTTTGTTAGTTGGTTCTTAGTTTTCCCAAGAACTTCTTCGAAAGTATTCTTGTTCACTCTACCGTTAATGATCAGGCATCCGAAATATTTGTCGAGCGCAGTTTGGTTAGAAATTTGGAGGCCGGTTTGGATTCTTTGTTTTTGATCATTTGTAATCCTTTTTGTAGCTTGGAATGCGGATTTTTGGTAGTTGACTTTTTGGCCTGAGATCTGACAATAGTCGTCCCAAATATTTTTCACCGTGAGACATGCTTCCAAATTCGACTCGGCAAATATCATTATGGCGTCAACGAAGGAGAGGAACGGTATGATAGGTCCATTTCTGGAGGGCTTTAATCCAATTGTATGTCTTGAGTGTTCACTTTGTCTTTGTAGTTTTCTAGCAAGGATCTCGGCACCTATGATAAAAAGGTACGGAGATATTGGGTCACCTTGTCGCATGCCTCTTTTAGGGGTAAAGGTTTCTGTTGGTTCATCATTCACCAAAATGGAAAATGATACTGTTTGAATACACTCTTTTATCCATCCACAAAATTTCTGGCAGAAGCCAAATTTGGACATAACTGCTAGAAGGAAATCTCAGTCCATTCTATCGTAGGTTTTTTCCATATCTAGTTTTATTGCAATCCATCAATTTCGTCCCTTTCTGCTTTTGAAAGAGTGAAATATTTCGTGTGCTATAAATACAATGTCTTGGATCGCTCTATCGAAAATAAAGGCTCCTTGAAGTGAGTGAATTATTTTTCGCATGATTTTTTTCATTCTTTCCGCAAGAATCTTCGCAATTACCTTATATAGTCGAACAACTCTCCTTAGTTTTTGTACTTGGTTAGTACAAGTATGTGGTAATTATTATTTTCTTTTGATTTATGATTAACGAAAAACATTACTGAGTAGTAGTATCTTAAGGATTGTGCTATATACACCGGGTGCAGGTTCTATATACACTACGTGGTCGGATCATGGATCCGTTGCATCTACAACACGACACCTGTTCAATAATTATTACAAGTTTTTTAAAAAATACACGAACGGATCTAGGATCCGCCCCCCGTTGTAAAAAAAATTTTTTTTTACAAAGGACGGATCTAAGATCCGTCCCATATAAAATAAAAGAAAAAAAAAATCAACCAAAAAGCTGCCGCAGCAGAAAAAAAAAAAAAGAAAAAAAAGAAAATCAAAATCAAGGACGAATGGTGTATCCGTGCTTGAACCCAAAAACCCAAAAAGAAAAAGCAGCTTTTTGCAGCTTTTTCTATCCTTTTTTTTTTTTTTTATATATAGATAGGACGGATCCTAGATCCGTCCTATGTAAATTTTTCTATTTTTTTTATAACGAATGGATCTTAGATACGTCCGTGTATTTTTTTAAAAAATTACAACGGACGGATCTATGATCCGTCCTCGTAGTGTATATAGCACCTGTCCCCGGTGCATATAGCCAAGCCGTATCTTAATTTGCAAGTACAAAATGAAATGATTAATGCATGCCGCACATAGATTTTTAAAATAAGTACTGCAATACTGACTGTACTATATATAAACTTTTTTTTATGAAAACATATACAGCATCAAATTTTTAATTGAATAATACTCCGTATACATATACATTTTAAACTAAATTATGCCCTTTGTTCCTTTTTAAAAGTTTTACTATGTACATTTTTACAAAAGTGATAAAAAAAATTTAATTTATTAATTATTTTTATAATCTCCGACTTATTAGTAATTAATAAGTATGAAATTTAAAAAAAAAATTATATAATTTTTAACATTTTAAAAAACGTATGAAAATAATAAAAGATTAGTTCTTTAATTTCCTGAATCTCGTTCGGGTTTTTTCATAATATTTTCGATCGAGTTTGACGTATTAAACAAAATATTCGACACATCACTACTAACATATTGCCCATGCATCTCGTCATGTTGTTCTTTGAAATTTTCTTTTCTTGAGATGATTGATACTTCAAATTTGACAAAGAATAGTAAATCGGTCGTTTCCACACTTCTCTTAACATGTGTCCTAATTGATCGAACACGGGATTCTCAACGATAGCATTGCACGTGTGATTATATGACCTGAATTATCCAATAATACTATCTATGATTACTTACCAATCCAAACTCGTTCATCAACAACAACATTCATGGTTGCATTGTAAGCGAAAATCTTTTAGCAAGAATACAGAGCCAATAACAAATAAAGACACCAAAGAAGATGGGCATAGTCGAACGGAGGTAATAGTATCATATTCATCCATATTGCCATTGTAAAACCATAAAATAACATACTAAATAAAAGGTTCTTCCCCCTTGCAATCACAGTGACAGATACCTTCAATTAAAAATGTGTGAGTGATAAAAAAAAACAAACCTAGGCTTAATCGTAAGCCCTGAATTATCAATTAGAAAGCCCTAATGTTAGAAACAAAATTCGCAAACGGTTGATTTTATATAAAAAATTGCCAACAATGGACTAAATAAAAGAGATGGAAATTGAAGATGAACTTGTAAAACAATGGTAGCGGTGGTCCCTACATCATTGAATTTGAATCCAATGGCATAGACAAAGTCACCTCAAAACTCTACCGAGCTTCCAGTGCTCTTGTCGGAGACTGACAACAATGTGGTGGCTAATCGGCGGCCAAAATCTCTAGAAGTGGCTTCTCGGCACCTCTCTAAACATAAAAACAAAAATGGTGAATAACAACCTTAGTTCCCAACAATAGAAATTACAAAAGGCAATTGAATAAGAAACCAAGCAAATATCAAAGAAGAAGGCCTCGGGATCTTGAACTTGATAGACGATGCAAGATGAAGCAAGGTGGAAGACGTCAGAGGCGTCGGAAATGGAAACGTCTATGGATTCTAGATGAGTAGATCGATTTGGAAGAGCTTGAGACGCGAATCCGCTACTTTTAGGGAAACTTCTCCCCTGATCAAACCAAGAAGAATAAAAAAAATGAATAAAAATCAATCAAATTTGCCTTTAAACTTAGAATTTGGAACAAATAGTAAAAAGAAAAGGTGGGAATGTAGAAAACGGGGCTAATTGTTTCCTGAACTCCTGCACCAAAACCCTTGATTAAAGGTTTTCAATTGCAATTGCCTAACTACCGATTGTCGTTCTCTCCATGTAGAAACAATTGCAAACCACACAATCAATCCACCATAACTACCGATTCCACGCTCAACAAACCTCAACAGTACCATCTACCTCAAATAATCGAGCCAATATGTAAAACCCTAATCCGCAACGGCTCAAATCAGTAAAATGAAGCACAAATTGAAGCCATAAGGAACAACAAATCAACTATGTACTCAAATATGAAGCTTTGTTTAAATAATCAAGTAATTAACAATGGAAAGAAGGAGTTTTAAACCTCTATGAACCGCCTCTAGCCATCAATTGAGCCGCCTTTATCCATCGATTGAGCCATCTCCACCCGAGTCACCGATTGAACCGCCTCCTGTGTCACCAGCCTCGTCTACCCGCCACATGATTGAATCGTCGATTGAGCCACCTTAACCCGAGTCGCCATACAGTTGATATGTCTCGATTGCATCGTTGCCACCCTCGTCTATCCGCCACACGATTGAGCAATCTCTCGCCGTCACCACCCTCATCTGTCTCAACATCAATCCAATTGGTCGGTCCCTGATGAAGACGCCTGTAAGAGAACGTGGGAAGGAGGTTAATTTTGAAGGAGGTTAATTTTCTGAAAAACCACTTGAAAGAAGAAGGAGGTGGTTTCTTAATTTGAAGAGAGAACGTGGGCTGCTGATGGGAATTCTTAGGGTTGCTCAGAGAAGGACATGTGGCGCAAATTTTCACAAAGACATTGCTTTTGAAATTATAAGTATAAGGGGTGGATTTATAAAAAAAAAGTAGTATATGTCACCAATGATTAATTGTAATATATATATATATATATATATATATAATATATATATATATATATATATATAGAGAGAGAGAGAGAGAGAGAGGTTGGTTCCGGTGTACTCAATTCTTAACGTGTATCATGTACTCGGAAATTATTCGTCTATTTGTTCATGATTATTCATCTGTTTTCACATAGTTATTCATCTATAAAAAAGAGCGTAAAAAACGTAAATTTTATTCTAACGAATAATCGCCCAATACCACCGAATAATCTCCCAATACCATCAAATAATCAGAAGTTACTAACTAAATTTGGCTTTCACCAAACATGGATTAAATGGGTTATGACCTGTATCACCACTCCCACCTTTTCAGTTCTTGTCAACAACTCTCCCGAAAAACGATTCAAACCCAACAGAGGAATAAGGCAAGGTGACCCAATTGCTCCATACATCTTTGTCATTGTCATGGAAAACCTAGCAAGAGAAATGGATAAGGAAGCACTTTTAGATGACGCTTTAATTGGCATCAAACTAAGACCAAATGACACACCTATCTCGTTTTTAACATTCGCAGATGATACCATCATTTTTGCCAAACCAACACATACCAACCTTAATACCATCCAAAATATAATAAATAACTTTTCCAACTCCTCTGGCTTGACAATAAATTACTCCAAGAGTTGAATACAAGTTTCGGCGAATGTTAGCAATACACTTGCGAGATCGCTACCCAACCAAATGGGAATCCCAATCTCTACATCCATAGAAAAGTATTTAGGTATTCCTCTGATAAATGGAAGAATTAAAAATTGTGTATTTGAGGAAGCTACAACCTCTACATCCATAGAAAGGTATTTAGGTATTCCTTTGATAAATGGAAGAATTAAAAATTATGTGTTTGAGGAAGCTATCCAAAGCCTTAAAAAGGAGCTGGCAAAGTGGAAAGCCTCTTCGCTTTCCCAAGCTGGAAGAGTTGTCCTTATCAAAGCAAATCTAAACTCGAAAACAAACTACAAAATGCTAAACTTCCTACTTTCAAAAGGAATTCTACAACAAATTGACCAAATAAATAAAAACTTTTTCTGGAATAAGCTCCAATCATAAAGGTATACACCGTTGATTAGTTAGGATGCGATATGCAAACCTAAACAACAGGGTGGATTTGGAATCAAGAAAGCAGAAGAACTTAATGAAAGCCTTCAAATGAAACTCATTTGGAAAATTCATACGGAGCAAAGTAATATTTGGGTCAAACTGATAAAAGAAAAAAAATATCTTGACCATGACAACATTAATCAGAGAACTCGGATGAACACCTCATGGCAATTTGGAAGACTTTTATCTCTTAGAGAAAAATTCAACCAAGGTCTACATTGGATTATTGGAAATGACTCATCAATTAATGTATGAAAAGACCCTTGAGTGAAAGACCAAGTCTTGTAAGATTACTCTCAAAACCTTACCTAGAGATGAAAGTTAGCCAGCTTCTTACATCTCACAAACAATGAGACAACCCCCTCCTAAACAGTATATGCCCACAATATATAGTTCAAAAGATACTTGATATTCAGATTTCCGACTGGGACTCGCCGGACAAACTGGTCTAGAAACTAGAACCAAGTGGAATTTTCACTACTAAATCCACCAAGAAACTAAATAACATTAGCCATTAGACCATTGACGACATAAACTGGGTATGACAATTAAACTTGCCACCTAAAATAAAAAAGTTAGTTTGGAAGATTTTGATTGATGGATTACCAACAAAAAATAGACTAAACAAATACATAAAACATGTACCCTCTCAATGTAATCTTTGTGATTCTCATGATGAAGATTCCACACATTTGTTTCTTAATTAACTGCAAGTACACAAAGGAGGTAATTCTTCACTATGAAAGATTATTGGGAAAAAAGATCCTAAATAGTTGGGGTGACAACAACACAACTGGTATTCTAGCAATACTTTCTAGCACAACGTCCAAATCTACGATGGAAGACTTGGGATTCATTTGGCACGCGATATGGACCTCCATGAATGAACTCATATTCCAGCAAAAGAAATTGACATACATTCCCAACCTAATCCAAAAGATAATAACATACCAGAGTAATTGAAGGCATGAAGAAAATACGCAAGTACCCTTGCATCGAAAAAGAAGAAGACATAATATGAAATGGAAATGACCAGACATTGATATTTTCAAAGTCCATGTGGATGGCTCCGTGAAACCCACGGGTGTCTGTCAGGTGGGGGAGTCATAAGAGACTCCAATGGGAACGTTATTGATATTTTCTATTAGATTACCCGCAAAGGCTCAGTTCTTCATATGGAAGCTGCGGCGATCTGTTTGGGGCTCCATAAAGCTACAACAAGAGGTATAAGGAAGATGTTAGTTGAAGGTGGCAATCAAACGCTTATTAAGGCAATAAATGGAAGTGGTACTGTAAGACCCGGGGTCTTAAAATGCACCAGCCCATGCCACCTGGCCCTCTCCGATCCGTTATCCTCACTTGGAGCCTGAAAAGAAAGAGCTCTTGTGACCTGAGTAGGGCTTGAATTACTTATAAAACACTCCTATCATCCTTATGATATCTGATGTGGGACGTGGGTGTTACATGTACGGTCAACTGGGAAATCACGCATTATGTGAAAAAGATCCACTCATTGGCTAAAGACTTTGATCAAATAGAGTTCCACCATTACTTCAGAGAAACCAACAAAGTAGATGACTATATAACTAGACATGACATCATCTGTAATAGAACTACTCTCCCTTATAATATGGATTTGTATTTCATCATCCTTCAGGATGATCATGGTTATACTTTGCACGTTGTACGTGTAAAGTATGCTAAATGTTTGCCTACTTAAAAAAAAAAAAAAAAAAAAAAAAAAAAAGTTGGGTCCCGAACCCCCGATTGAGACCATTTTGATTCCTAGCTCTACTCCAACTAGAAAAATTGTATCTATTGAAAAATGATGGAGTAGCCACTAACTCTGCATTCATTGAATAGTAAAGTCATACATCAATTACCCTAAGACAAGGCCAAACTAACGGTTTAGATATATGGTAATATAATATCACTATTCACTAATCACTACCCTATGGCCTATACGGCTATACCCCGTATAGTGCCCTACGATCAAAGATTCAAGGGTGAAGTGGCTTAAACCGCTAATGGACAAATACTAAGGAAAGTTTTTTTTTTTATAAGTTAAGTAAAAAATCGAGATCAAATAGACCTGATTTTCGATAGGTTGGTATAGCCGACAAACGGAAACACCATCACATACAAATACAACAATTACATACAAACCAAATAGAAAAAAAAGTGTATTGAAAATATACTTATGCAATATCTTAGACAGTTAATTAGAATCTTATACAATATCTTATATATACATAAGGAAAGGTGGTATCATCATTTTAGAATCTTATGCAATATATATCTTATACAATTTAAATATATTATTTTAGAAATTTACACATTTTTTAAGAAAGCAAATAAAAATATACTTATATATCTAATTATTACTTTATATTTTTATTTTATTGAAAACTGCAACTAGTATATCCCCAATCGTTATAAGGGTAATTTTGGAATGTGGATACAAAAATAGATAAAATAGTCTTTCTAACAAGATTTTATCTCTAAAACGCCACGTTTTTAACGGATTAAGTATATCATTGTATTTTTTATTTTTTCACTTTTTCAAAACTACAAATAAGCATATAGTAATAATTACAATTCCAAAACAATTGTGCAAAATAAACAACAAAATATGTAAAATAATACAAATGTTAATTATAAGAATTACACAACGAAATGACATATTTTATTTAATGGATGAGGTAAATGTTGTAGAGAATTTATTTGTGGTAATATCCTTCATACATGTCATTATTATTATCATTTTATTTGATAGCAATATCGTTATAGTTAACATTGATATTGCATTTGTAAACAATATCTTCTAATTGAAAATGTATTTGGATGAAATATCCCCCACCCACCCCCCCCCCCCCCCCCCCCCCCCCACCCACCCACCCTGCAAATCTTAATTTCTGAATAAACTAGCCGTTTTTTTTTTGGTGGTCATAAAAATTAGGCTTCAAGTCAAATACTATAGGTAGGAAGAAAATTCATGTTTGCGTACATGTGAGGTTATTATTTACCCCGTATCAGTTAAGTTATTATTAGAATCAATGGAGATCTCATTTTGATAAGTTATACACTTTTACCACTCTGTCTGGGGTCAATATTTATAATTATTTTGGTCTTAAGGATATCTTTGGGTAGAGTCTTTTCACCCAAACTTCTTCCTAATAAAAAAAAAAAGAGATCTCATTCATCACACCGTGTAAACTTCCATGCATTATTTAACTAGTATTTTTATTTAACTAGTATTTGTTAATATATTATATTATATTAAAATGATTTTTTTATTAAATTTTTTATGCATATTTCAATTTTTGTTTTAAATTTTAAATAAAAATTTCAAGCAATCATAAAAATAATAGGTTTTGTAATGACTCGAGATATGAGGTTGATAATTAATATAAATATTTTGATGATAAAATTGATGGCTCTCACACCTAAGGGTGCCCGATCGCTTCGTATAGGTAGTCGAATTGGGTCTACGAAAGAACTCGAATCTCACGAATCCTCCTTTCGACCAATGAGTTCTCAACTTGCTTGAATCTCACAAACAAATTAATTACTCAATGCCGCTTCTCATGGTCCTTAGTTCTTCGAATCTCACGAAGAAGATGAACGTTTCTCACGTCCGTTAGGGTTTCTCAAGAAACTTATTTTGGGGACAATAATAATTGAGCATGCTTTCATTGACGATTGAATAACTATTTAAACAAAGTATTTTTTTCTGAGAATAAAAGCTAAATAAAGAAATAAACCCCTAAAAATAATAGCATAAACGCAAAGTATGAAATCTGAAATTCGTGTTGAAAAACACCGTCATGCACGGCTGTGCAGGGCGGGGTGGTGCACGCCTGCACACTTGCTTGTTGTTGGACACTCCCTTGTTTGCCAGCTTGCACGCCTGCTCGCCACACTTGCACGACCGTGCGCCCATGCCACACGCCCGCGCACTTGTCTGCAGGAAGTGCAAATTGGCTCGAGTCCTCGTGGGCTAGGAAGGTCACTAATTCGAGATCTCTCGCCTCTAACTCTTGCGGCGACATCCAAAGTGAGATAGCATATGTGGTAATATGTCTTAGGATGGAGTAGAGTGCACTCGACATCTTCTTAGCCTTAGCCCTCATGATAGAACCATCTCCATGAAGCGTGATGTCGGACTGAAACTTCTTAGATCTATTCCGGTTCATATAAAAGTGATAGATTTTATAACCTCTTAAGATATGAGATGAATATATAGGATGAGACATTGATAAAATAGATACGAGGTCATTTTCTAATGTAACTTAAAAATATTGAATCATATTTAATTGACGTGTAAAAAATTGTTGTTAATTATAAAAACCGTTAATTAACACTAGCTGGTTAGATATTGCCGTAAGAATAGACATTTTTATAAAATTCTTTCCAAATTATAAAAAGTTATATATGTTCAATACTTTAATAGTGATGCATATCTACTGAGCTAAAATGTATATATATAATAAGTTGAAATACATAATTATTTATTTAATATAGCATTTTCAATTAAAAAATTACGATGAAACTAATTAAAATAACTCAATTTTTAGAAGGGTATTAAAAAAAAGCGCTACTATATAATAATCGAAATTAAGATCTTGTTGTATTTTAAATGAAAAAAAAAATTTAATAAGAATGATATCATTTGACCGATTTTATATCAACAATTTTGCTCGATTTATGGTTGAAAAAAAAGTATGAATATACTTCAATGAAAGAACTTGTCCATTTCTTAATTTATCTATGGCGTAGTAGTTTTTATTATTTGAAAAAAAAAATGATAGTTAATTAGATGGTGTGCACAATTACTTTACAACATTCGACCAAAAAAATTACTTTACAACAACAATGAAAGAATTTGAAAGGTGATGCAATTGGAAGCAAGCTAAGCTAAGAGGTACTTGCTAAGTTGCTAGACTGTATCCATCAATATACAATTGGTTCTACCCCCATCCTGTATTCTACCATGGGACCCTCCGCCGACCTAAAACACACGTGTGGTACCTCTCCATTTCCCCTTTTGTTAATTTTAAAAAAAAATTACGGAGTAAGCTCTCCATTTCCCCTTTTGTTAATTTTTAAAAAAAATTACGGAGTAAGCAAAAGTCTAGCGAACAGTCTAAATTAAGCAAATGTCCATATAACAATCCAAAGTAACCCTAGGCCTCTTTTAGATCAACAACAATGGACGCTGAATTCAATGTCACCTCTTCTCTCTCGTCCTCGCTCAATCGATTTACATGGTCACTCGATCGATGATGCTCAATCTAGTGGCTTTAGGTTCTGGAAAGGGCGACGGCTCGGTGGTGACTCCGGCGGAGTGCCAAACGACCGGAATATGGGAGAAAAGTGGACTCAAGCCATGTGGGTTTCGAAGATTGCGAGTAAGCAAATAGGTATATCTAAGTCGATTAAGGAGGAATCTCATCGATGTCGAGCTCGAATCTGGTAGAGGACGGACAGGGGAGCACCGGTGAGGGGTTGAAGCCGCCAACCACCGCCGAAAACGGCCTAGATTCAAAGGATGCATCCCTCAAATTTTTATGCTGACAATTGCCCCAATCCCGGATCTGGTAGAGCATCGGTAAGGGATTGGAGTCGCCGACCACTTGGAAAAGGCCTGGATTCGAAGGATGGCTCCCTCAAATTTTTATGCTGAGACAACCTCAATCCCTAATCAATCTCTCCTTAATTCACTCTCTTCCCAAGTAAGGTATTGGTAATTCATCAAGTTCTTCGAGGTGAAACTCCTCCCACCAACCCCCACAACCACCACATCAACTGTCGCCGCCGCCGCCTTACTACTACCCTCCGGCTCCAAATTACGGCTAACTCCACCCCACAGTATGCTCCTTCTTCCTCCATCCCGCCCGATTGGGTGCCCCAAGCGTCTGCCCCTCCTAAGCCTTCGCGCGCCGCCGAATTTGCAACAAACGAACACGAAATAGATCAAGAACGATGTAAATTTGCAACAAGCTGATTTTGGGGGGTTTTAGGGTTTTGGTGTGCTTATTTTGCGGGTTTTTAGGGGCTTTTGATTTTGTGGTTTTTATAGGGTTGAGTTTCTGTTTGGTTTATTTAAACATACGATTAGCTTTGTTAGCTGTCTATCATGCTTTGTCAATTGTTTGTCATGCTTTGTTAGTTGTGCTGATTTTGGGTTTTTTTAGGGGTTTGGTGTCCTGAATTCGATCAATGTCGCCAGGTTATTGTTTTTCATTTTTGTTGGATAAAGTTTGTAATTGTCTCCATATTATTTGCAATTTCTGGAGTTTAAAGTTTCTGTGTAAATTGTATTTTGGTGCAGATCCCTTCAATTTTTATTGGTGCATAATAGAAGATAATCCTTTTGGATTTTTTTCTAAATTGGAATACTAATTGTCCGCTCCTTGTTGGATCAATCAAGTTAAACATAGGATTAGCTTTCCATTCAAGGGGTTTGACTTTCTGTTTGGTTTCTGAATTTGAACAAGTGCTTGCACATGCCATTCATAATTAGGATGCATTGACATTCGTAATTACGAAAGTCAGCGTATGTTCTATCATTTGTAGTTGTCTGTCATGCTTTGTCAGTTGTCTGTCGTACTTTGTCAACTGTCTGTCATAGTTTTGTTTGTCAGTTTACTATCATAGTTAGAAGCGAACAACAATTAGGAGGTGACCGGTGAATATTTAACTAATAAATCTTAGATTTTGAACATTTAATTAATTAGGTCTTATTATATGGACAATTATTTTTTTCTCCCTTTTAGATATGGTCAAGAGTTTAATTAATTCCACGTGGTGCCCATGGACTTTTACAAATTCCGCGTGGTATACAAAGTTTTGAAAAATTCCGCGTGGTGCCCACGAAGTTTTGTAAAAGTCCACATGGTGCCCACGAGGTTTTTCAAAAGTTTATGTGATAACAATAATGGGTTATAATATTGAAAATTGAGATTAAAACTTATATTATTGTACATTATAATTTGGAAAAACAATCTACAATATTGGGTATTGGTTTGAATTTTTTTTTAAACTAGTTTTTTTTTAATAAATTTTCTTTGAGATAAACTAACCAATTTTTTTCTAAAAAATCTTACGTCTTTAATTTTTATTTGTTTTCAATATTTAGTTTTTATTTATAAGGAAATGAGCATTTAAGAACGTGGTGTGACATCATAAATTCCCAAATTTTTCTTAGAGATAAACTAACCAATTTTCGTATAAATTTTCTTATAAGGAAATTTTCAATATTTTGTTTTCAATATTTAGTTTTCAATATTTATTTTTATGTAAATTTTCTTATAAGGAAATTTTCTTAGAGATAAACTAACTAATCTTTGACATAGTAACTGGGGTTGAAGAATTTAATAACGTGGTGTGACATCATAAATTTCTAAAATTCATTTTTTTTTTGTAAAAACTAAATTTAACCAATTTAATTTTATAAATCGTATTTTAGAGCTAATTATTTACTTATCAAATTTTATAAAAATTAAAATTCGGCATTTAAGAATGTGGTGTCATACTATTTTCCTATTTTTAATACTCAATTAAAATGTGAAACTTTTAATTGTGTATTAAAAATTATTATCTCGTATGAAAATTGGTTTAATGTGGAAAAGTGTACGTGTATATCTTCTTGTAATTTTCAAAATTTCTATTAATATTGGTTCATTGTAAATGACTAATATTACTACATAGTTCTTATTATTTTTTCCTCATTTCCTTATAAATAAAAACTAAATATTGAAAACAAATAAAAATTAAAGACCTAAGATTTTTGAGAAAATAAATTGGTTAGTTTATTTCTAAGAAAATTTATATAAAAAAACTAGTTTTAAAAAAGATTCAAACCAATACCCAATATTGTAGTGTTTTTCCAAATTATAATGTACAATAATATAATTTTTAATCTCAATTTTCAATATTAAAACCCATTATTGTTATCACATAAACTTTTGAAAAACCTCGTGGACACCATGTTGACTTTAACAAAACTTCGTGGGCACCACGCGGAATTTTTCAAAATTTTATATATCACGCGGAATTTGTAAAAGTTCGTGGGCACCACGCGGAATTTCCCTTGTTTTTATTATGAAAGAATTCGAGCGAGCGAGCTCTACCCGACAACATTCTTATGGATGAGGTCTAAAAGACCAAGATTGTTGTGAATATCGACTCTCCGGGCAGAGTGGCAAAGGTGTGCAACCTTATCTGTCACTCTATTGCATATGCGAGGAATATGAAAGAAGGATATTTCTTTCAAAGTTGATAAAAGGGTTTTAACATCTGACAAAAACCGTATTGACGCTTGATAATACTCCACCGTCAATCATCTTTGTTTTTATTAGGAAAGAATTCGAGCGAGCGAGCTCTACCCGACATCATTCTTATGGATGAGGTCTAACCAAGATTGTTGTGAATATTGACTATCCGGGCAGAGTGACAAAGATGTGCAACCTTATCTGTCACTCTATTGCCTATGCGAGGAATATGAAAGAAGGATATTTCTTTCAAAGTGATAAAAGGGTTTTAACATCTGACAAAATCAGTTCGATCTCCCAAGGACATTTCGTTGTTTCAAGTAAGTGATTTATGATTATATTAGAATCACATTCGATGTGGATTTTAGCGATACTGAGATGGATAGCATTTTGGATTCCCAGTTTTAGAGCTAGAATTTCCGCTTTGATGGGGCTTTGCTTTCCCAGCTTGCTGTAGCATATGCGAATTGACCCGCCCTCCCAATTCCTGATAATGAAACCTGCCAAGCTTACCGAGTTTGTTGACATGAAACCATCGAAATTTAGTTTGAAAGTGCCATGACTGATTTACGCCATTTAGTCTTACGGAGCATTGGTTAAAAGATACATTAAAATTAGAATCTAGAGAATCATTATATCGCCACGAAAGAATGAAATGAGAAATTTGACATGATAATTTGCGGGGCCCACCTGGTCTGGCCCAGCAGCCATCTACCCACTCTATAAAAACGGGTCTTCCAAACTCGGTTATCTCCACCAATCCATCAATCTCTCTCTCTTTCTTCTAATTTCTTTTTTTCAAAAAAAAAAAACATAAAATTTCAACTCCTTAGGAAGTGAGAAATGGCAAGACAATCAGCAGCAACCATGGTGGCCGTGGCGTTGGCCTTCATCGCCATGGCAGTAGTGAACGTCGGGGCCCAGACGTCGAGCCCTGCACCCGCACCGTCCCCCTCAGCTGGGCTGTCCCTCCCAGTCCCCGGCATCGTCGTCGCCTGCTCCCTCCTACTCTCCCTCATGTCTCTCTTAAGGCACTAAGCACACCACTTATGGATCCCATTCCGTTAACATATATTTTACGTGGCTGCATGGAGATGTGATAACAGTTTACAAATACTTCTTATATTATGTATAATCCAGTGATGAATATCTAATAAATCGAGATGCATATATAATAATGATAATTTGAGATATATAATGCTCAATTATCAATGTAATGTTGCATTCTCAATGAAGCAAATAACTATATATTTGTACTTGAATATTTGTTGTACTTTTTTTTTTTCAGTGTCTTTGGGAATAAATTGCAGTTTGTGTTATGTATTTTAATGCTTACAAAATAAAATTTAATACAAAGTAAAGACATCTAATTTTCCTTCATTTTCAGCTTTGATTACATCAGTTCTTTCGTTTTATCGGTAATTAAATAATAATAGTAGTAGTAGTTTGTAATTTTTTTTTTCGATACACGATAAGAGTTTGGATGGTGTCAGACCCTACTGATCCACCACCCGATCGCGTCCTTTCGGAAGAAGACAAGAAACTCCCGATGTGAAGAAAGAGCTTCAACGCCCATCGTATGCCTGAGCCTAGCCACCAAATCTGCAACTCGATTCACTTCACGGAAAACATGCCGGCAGGTGGCTTCCTCGAAGCATTGCAGAAGGTGCTGAGCGTCCGAGACGATCATCTCAATCTCCCAGGGACAGCGCCACACACCAGATACTGAATTGATCACCAAGAGACTATCCCCCTCAATCTCAATCCGTCGGTAGCCCAAATCTCTAGCAGCAATGAGGCCAGAGTGGAGTGCGAGGGCTTCAGCCACCAAGGCCGAAACGGATCCACAAGCGGAAGCACCCGACGCTTTGACAACGCCGAGGTGATCGCGTATGACAAAACCAGCAGTAGCTTCACCCGATGGCAGCTTGGAGCCGTCGAAATTAATCTTGAAAGCTCCAGCTGCCGGTTTGGTCCATCTAAGATTTCTCCTACGTCTTGGTGGTGGTTGTGATTGCATTTCGTTTGATTCCATCTCTTCCCAATACAATGTTTTAGAATCCTTTAGTTGTTTCAATTGTTGTTGTAAATATATCTCTTGTTTTCGTTGATCTATGTAATTGTCATCATTGAATATAATCTTATTTTGGATGGTCCATAAGCTCCACCAGATGGTGGCTAATTTTGTCTTTTGGGTTGTGTTGAGTTTTGAGAAGATATCATTTGTGCTTTGTCTGATTGTTTGACCCGTTATAGTTGCACTTCGAATGATTTGTCCAATCACATGATCAATTTTCGAAATCATATGGAGGGAATGGTTGCAACTTGTGAACAAGTGTTCCAAGCTTTCATTCGCATTATTACAAAATACGCATGAGAGCGGGACCGCTATACCTTTGTTTGCTAGTCTAGTTTTTGTAGGAGTTCCATTCATTACAAGTTTCCAAATAAAATTTTTTAATTTAGGGAAGCAGTCCAATCGCCATATCCATGATATGTCGCTTTCTTGTGCTCTATAATGTCATGTAATTTTTGCTAATGCTGTTGAGGTAAAGAACCATCCATGACGACTTGTTTTTCAATATAGTCGATCGTCAAAGTCTGCAGTCGGGATTTTGATTTTTAATATCTTTTGTACAATGTCATTTGGTAGTACCCTTTGCAATTGATCAATTCTCCAACATTTGTTTGGTCCTAGTAGTAGTTTGTAATTATGAAGACAAGTAGACATCTTGATTTTTATTATTATGATTTTATAATAATCAAAGTTCAAGATCTAGTTTGAAAAGAAGAAAATGAATTCCATGCGGGTTTCTACGATTTCTTAATTACCTTTTATCACTTTCTCTCTTTCTAAAAAAAATTAACTTATTTTTACATCCACATCCATAAAACATTTAAAAGCCCTTTAACAACACATATATGTAAAATAAAATAAAGAAAAAGAATTAGACAACCCTCATTTTTTCTCTCAATTGAGCCCCACATTGCTCTCCCTCTCTCACACTCTCTCTCCTCCCACCCCACCTTTTACGTTTTTTGGGGTTTTGGGTAGTTTCTTAGGCCATGTTTATCAACCAATACTAGAGATACTAGGAATACTAATATTTTATTCTTCTCTTTCCACCACATCATCCTAGGATCCCATTCTCACTTTTCCCATTTTATCAAATAATGGATATCACATATGCCCTTCTCTTTGATCCATAGCTAACAACTCACCGTACCATCTTTTTCTATCAATTCAATTTACAATTATACCCCTCTTCCATAATTATTTTCATCCTTTACTAGCAAACCAATTGACGATTATACCCATCTCGACTCATTTTCTATAATCTAGCTTAATTTATAATATTTATTTTTCGTTAAAAAATATTATTCATAAATTAATTTATTTATAAACTAAATCGGTGACTATATATAACCTAATATATAAAATTCATTTAAATAAGTCGAAATACATATATAACCTAGTATCACATATTTTATATTTTATTTAAACAAAATTATAAATTCTTCGATAAAGATTATTACTAATATTCAAAGTTAATGAAATGTAATTAAAAATAAATTTTAGGCATTATTACATATAAGTGTATTCGAACAAAAATATTTTTTTTTAACTTTAATAAAAAATATTCAAAATTGATGTCTATGTGTAGAGAAAAATGAATCTAGTATTTTGGTTTTTTTTTATTTTTTATTTTTTTTAACATTGTCATTGTAAAAAATTACATTTTCTACTTGTAAAAAATTACCCAACAGGTTCAATCTCAATCGTCCAAAGCTTACGATCACAACCGTCCGTGCAAGCCTCCTCTCCCATGTCGACACGTGGCTCTGCACCCCCAAAATTGCTGATGTCACTGGCCATGTGAAACGCAGCACTCAATTTTGCCTCATCTCCCTACTACGTCGTTTTGGCATGGGTTATCCGAAAAAAGAAATTGCCACTGACACATGGGATACTTGCAAAGATACTCGGGCTAGTATCGATATGGCCGGATCTTGAGCCCCAATTAATTTTTTATTAATAAAAATTCCTATTATCTCCCAAGATCTAACCGATAAACATGCTCTTAGAGCAAGTTTAACGGTGCTTTTTCAAGTAGGGATACTAGAGCATAAATTAATAAAAAATTGAAACAGGAGTCTTCATGATACTAGAGTGATTCTCGTCTGGTATCGATACTAGGAGGTAAAAAGGAGAAACGTTTGCTGCAGCAGTGGGAAGCCAAGGCAAATCTCATGCAACAAGTGCCATGTGTCGGAGACGGATTGGACTACAGGTGGGGATGCTTTATGGCTGCCATGTGTTTAACAATGGACGGCTAGGATTGAAACTTTTGTGAATATTGTTTTACATATTTAAATCAATATTTCGGTATTAAAAATGTAAAATTAAAAAATTAAAAAATTACCACAAACTAGATTCATTTTTATCTACATGTAGACATCAATTTCAAATATGTTTAACTATATTTTTTTCAAAAAATATTTCTCTTTGATTATAAATATGTCAAATATAAGCCGAAAAATTGAATTATAATTATGAAATAATTTGAAATAATATATAATTATTAAAAAATATATTTTTTTAAATGTGGAAGTTGATGTGAGTAGTTTTGGATATTTAGTTTATAAATCATATTATTTTAATATTAATATTTGAATAATAATAAATGAATATAATAATATAATCGAGAATGGAAATAATCGTTGGAGAGGGGTATATTTGTAAATTGAGTTGGTATGAAAAGATGGGTTTTGAGATACTAGAAATGCTACTGATAAAGTGGGAAAAATGAGAATGGGATGCTAGGATGATGTGGCGGAAAGAGAAGAATAAAATATTAGTATTCCTAGTATCCCTAGTATCCGTTGATAAACATGGCCTTACTAACAAACTGTCTCAATCATTTGTGAGCTTTTCTCTCTCCCTATCTTATTATTAAATTATTTTCTCTCTTAAAAACCCTCTTAAAACCTCTCAATGCTGGTGCTCTAATGAGGTAAGTACGCGGAGGCGTCAAGTATATAATTAGCGCATCTCTAACAGATTTCCCATATTAAATTTTTTTTAAGTTTGTAGACTTTTTTTTGTCTAACGGATTTTTCATCTCATTTTTCAATATAAAGAAACATTAGAAATATAAAGAGGTTTTCCTAAATCTACAACATTCTCCAAAAACTAAATGATTCTTTAAATCTTAAAAATAGGGAAACTGTTCGAGTTGAAGCGCAAATAATTTGAATAATATGTATTTTGTTTATTTATTTTGGAGAAATTAACAGATTTCTCATTTTGGGGATTTTAGAGTTTTGAAGAATTTAATATTTTTTTTATCCAACAGATTATCCAAAATAAAGAAGCAACCGAAAAAATAGAGATTTTTTTTCCAAATCTACAACATACTTCAAAACTAAATAATTCTCTAAAACCTTTAAAATGGAGAAGCTGTTTGAGTTGAAGCAAAAAAATAATTTTAAAAAATATATTTTTTATTTTTTCATTTTGACGAAATTTTAAATAACCCATTGGAGATGGTCTTATCAACATAACAAGGAAGTCTTAAACATTGAAGGCTCTCTACACAAGAGACTACTGAATAAAAGAGAACGAATGCTAGATTTCCAACGCCGTTACTGGAGATATTTCCACCGCATTGCCTCCGCCAAACGGGGACGGAAACTCATCAAATTTATTAAAACAGATTCGGGAACGATACTGTCTGACTACGATTTCATAAGAAATGAGTTGGCGAATAACTTTGTGGCTAGATTCAAATCGTCGTATCACCATGACCTATCCTTTGACATCGACCTGAGTGTTATTGACAGTGAAATATCTCCTCAACAGAACCAAATGCTTACAGCATCGATCTCTAACGAGGAGATTAAATGCGCCCTCTTCTCTATCAATCCTGACAAATCACCAGATCCCGATGGAATGCCTGCTGGCTTTTATCAGACTTATTGGTCAATTGTTGGACCATCTGTTATCAAAGCGTTTAAGGCCTTCTTCTCGAGTGGAAGAATGCTAAGACAAGTCAATCACACTTTCATAACCTTAATCCAAAAGCGGGATAACCCAGAAACGGTCAACCATTTTAGGCCTATCAGCCTCTACTCTATAGTTTATAAGATTATATCCAAAATTTTAACAGATAGACTATCCAAAGTATTTGATAAACTGATTCATCTTCTACAAAGTGCCTTTACAAATGGGAGGTCCATTCAAGAAAATATTCTAATTGCTCGTGAGATTTTCCACTCATTTAGGCTTTCTAAGGCAAAAAAACGGCTATATGGCGATTAAGTTGGACATGAAAAAAGCTTATGATAGGGTTGAGTGGCTCTTCCTTTTCTCTACACTTACAAAATCCGGTTTTCATAAACAATTCATTCTCTAGAACAAACATTATTCCTTATGCAAGCCTTTATGTCCAACTTAAGTGCACAACCATTATTCCTTATGCAAGCCTTTATATATGTTGCCTTCGTCGATCCTTCATGAGCTCGACAAAATTTATAGACAGTTCTTTTGGAACAAACAGGAGAGATACACTTCGTTTATCAGTTGGGACAAAATTTGTACGGACACTCTTTAAGGCGGTCTTGGGATTCACAAAGCTGAGACTATGAACATCGCTATATAGATAAAACTACTATGGAAAATCACCGTTGAAGCAAAAAAAGCATCTGGGTTATAGAGTCATTACGGATAAATATTTGAAATACGAGCATCTATTGAAGTACGTTAAAAAGGGTAACAATTCCTGGCAATGGTCCAAACTTATGGCTATCAGACAAGAATTCAAAATGGATCTGAACTGGTCAGTCGGGAATGGACACTCAGTTAACTTCTAGCAAGATAACTAGGCCTTCAATACTCCTCTAACAGAGCGTGTTATTCAACCGCTTGAGGATACTATCTTGGGATGGATGGTTGCCCGATTTATTAACTCAAATAATGAATGGGATATTACTAAACTGTTTACAAATTTAAGCGGTCTGCTTAGCACATATATTATTTCCATAATAGCAGCAAAACATTTACCAAAAAATAAATTCCTTGATCGGCTTTTCTGGGGGCCTAGCAGAGACGGTTGGTTCTCTACCAGTTCGGTCGCAAAGCTCTCTCCAAACCATGCAGGAGATTCACAATTCGGTTGCCAATGGATTTCAAAATTAGACATTCCCTAAAAGATTTGTCATTTTCTTTGGAAAATTGCGCGGGACGGTCTACCTACATCGGGTAGACTTTAGCGATCTCATGTATCGGTTCCATCTGGTTGTCATTTTTGTGGTTGTACTGTAGATTCTACCACTCATCTGCTCTTTGACTGTCATATGACCTTGGACTTCCTTTATGCTATTGGAATTAGTCGTCCAGTTCTACAGAATGGCTCTGTCAATATTAAACCAAACATCCTCCTAGATGCTATTTACTCCAAAGAATTAGGCAAAAACTGTTTCACTAAACTAGCCTTTGCATGGTGGATCATCTGGTATTTTTGTAACCAACTTGCTTTCCAGCATACCAATAACATTTTGAATGAAGCCATTGCATTGTTCTACCATTCCGTTTTCCACATTTGGTCTGCAAAGGTGGACTTACAGGGTAGCAAGACTGCGACGCACGATAACCAAACCTGTAGGAAACCTAGAAACGAACTGAAGGGCATAATACAACCGCACATAGATCTGAGATGTGAAAGAAACCTCTCTTGGGGCACTATAAACTAAATTTCGATGGTTCACACTATCAATCGAAGGCTGGTGCTTTTGGCTTCGTTATTCGTGACCACACGAGTTTGGTGGTTTCCTTTGGTTCTAGTCTCTATAACAATACTTTTTCTTTCTTTGTCGAGACAATGGGTCTACACATGGGTGTGGCTAAGGCATTTGAATTGGGTCTCACTAACCTTCTCGTCGAAGGCGATTGTTTGGTCGTCATAAAGGCTCTTCTAGGGGATTGGTCTTGCCCTTGGAACATCGAGCTGCTGATGGCCGATACTTCTACTTTTCGTCGCTCATTTTCTAATGTTGCTATTTCGTCATATTTTCAGGGACTCGAATGATGTGGTTGACAGGATTGCACATCTGGCTCATAGCTTCCCTGCTGATCCATAACTCTTTGTTCTCGTTCGCTCGGACGCGCTAGGGAAGAAGCCCGATCGTCGACTTTCTTAATCCTTATCTTGTTTCCAAAAAAAACATTGAAGGCTCTATCTATATATCCTGGTTGTTTATATTAAGGAAATTTAAAGAAAACCACCCTTTAAATATGAGTGTTTTTATTTAACCACCCATTAAATTCAAAATTACAAAAAACCACCATTTAAATCGTATTTGTTTACAACTCACCATCCCTTCATCTATTTTCGTTAATTTATCATTAAATATATTATATTTTAATATTTTTAAACTCAAATTTGATTATAAATATATTAATATTTTGAATTTAAAAACTCGGTTATATTTTAGGATTATTTTATTTATTTGAAAAAAATAATAATAAATATAGCCTAGAATTATTATCTTAATTTATGTTTGAAAATGTTTATAAGATTTTAAAATATTATATTTATTTATATTTTAAATATTTTAAAAATATTATTATTTTTCTATAATTTAGATATTTTTGTTCAATAATTATCTTTGATGAAAAATTAAAAAATATAATCGAACCCTAAAATTCAAATTTTGAATATATTTACAATCAAATTTGAGTTTAAAAATATTAAAATATAATATAGTTAATCAAAAGTTAACAAAAATAGATGAATGGGAGGTGAGTTGTAAACAAAAACCATTTAAAGGGTAGTTTTCTGTAATTTTGAATTTAAGGGGTGGTTAAGTGAAAATACTCATATTTAAAGGGTGGGTTTTTTGTAAATTTCCCTTTAATTTAATTAACGGAAATTTTGCCTGGTGCCCCTGAGGTAAGAGCTTTTTCTCGTGGTGTACCAAAGTTTGGCATATTTCGCCCAATATCCTTGAGGTTTGGAGTCATTTCGCCTCGTGCCCCTGAACCGTTTAATTAACGGAGATGTTTGAAATAGGGGAATGAAGCCCCGTTAGTTCATCGTTACATCAGTTTTAGGAGAGGAGAGAACGAAGACAGGAGAGGCCGACTGGGCATGAACTGCCGGCGACGAGAGCCCGAGGCCATCGGAAGGAGAGGTGGAGAAGGAGAGCGGCCCGACTTGTAGGAGGACTTGGAGAAGAGGGCTCGACAAAAAAAAAAGGACGTGGAGAAGAGGGTTCGACACCCGACTTGGAGGAGAAGGAGAAGGAGCCCCGTCCTTGACTCGGTGACAACAATCGTCGGAGGCGTCGATAGGGGTGGTGGAGGCACCGCTCGACTCGCCGGAGGTGGTAGTGGAGCCGCCAACCAGGTAAGTCGATTTTGGGGGTTGCAAATTGGGGTTTTGATTTGTGTTTGCAATTTGGGGTTTTGATTTGTGTTTGCAATTTGGGGCTTCGAATTGGGTTTTGATTTGTGATTAGTTCAAATTAGGGTTGAGAATTTGAGATTGAGGAATTCTTTAACTTGTAAATTCATACTAAACTTTGATTAGGGATTATTGAAATTCATAATAAACTATACAGATTTGCCATTCTAGGTCTGAAAAAGGGAGAGGAAGGTGATTGCTCTTACTTCCTTGAATCTGCCATTCTAGGTCCATTATCCTCTTTTTACAATGCTTGAGTAGACTATTAAAAACACCAAGAAATAGTCTTGGCACCAGTACTTACTAATAAATGGGTTGGAGTAATATTTGATTCAAATACCCCTCGGCGACCATCCCTTGTTCTAACTTATGTTAGAAATCTTGTTCATTTCTTTTCAATTTACTCATTCGGATGAAGCAAAGCTATGTTACCGCCGACTATTGTTTTCTCTATAGCTCTTCTTGTCTATAGACTATAAATAAGCAGAGCTTACTGAATATGACAATGATGAGAACCTGTTTGTCACTGGTGATGATATTGAGTGGTTCTATCTATGACATGAACTAGAACTTCAGTGAATACAAGTTGTTTTTGAAGGATTTTTCCCCTCATATTTGAAGCTCTAGATTAGTTATTCAGTGATGCATCATTCACAGAAAATTAATTTCATCATTTTTTTTCTAGATGAACAAGCAAATAATCATTACAAACAGTTCAACGTGGCTCCTAAATGAACTGGCTGGCATATTAAGCTTGATGATCTAATAGACCCTAGCAAGAAAAAGTAATAGAAAATTGAAACTTGAGGATTAGAATAAAGGGGATGTTCAATGCTGCAGTAACTACAGAGGAATCAAACTGATGAGCCACACTATGAAGTTGTGGGAGAGAGTGATTGGGATGAGACTTCAGAGATCGGTTCACGTGTCGGAGAATCAGTTTGGCTTCATGCCTGGCAGATCCGCGGTTGAGGCTATCCACATGTTAAGGCGACTGATCGAGATGCACAGAGATAGAAAGAAGAATCTGTATATGGCCTTTATTGATATAGAAAAGGCCTACGACAGTGTTTCGAGAGAGCTTCTTTGGAGATGCTTGGTAGAAAAGGGAGTGCCTGGGTCGTATATCAGAGTTATCAGGGGTATGTATGATACTTCGTTGACCAGTGTGAGAACGTCGTGTGGGGATTCAGAGTATTTTGAGGTTCGAGTGGGGCTCCACCAGGGCTCTGCGCTTAGTCCGCTTCTATTCACTTTAGTTATGGACACACTGTTAGCTTCTCTCCAAGAGGAGGTACCATGGTGCATGCTGTTTGCCGACGATATTGTTCTAGTGGACGTCACCAGTTCGGGGTTGGCTCGCAGACTAGAAAATTGGAGAGAAGTGTTGGAGTCTAAGGGTTTCAGAATGAGTAGGACCAAGACCGAGTATATGCAGTTCAGCTTTGGAGAGGCCAGAGAGTCCCTGAGACTTCAGTTCGATTGGGGGATGATCTTGTCCCTAGGAAGGAGCATTTCAAGTACCTTGGCTCGTACGTCCAAAGCGATGGGGGTATCGACAAAGATATCGAGCATAGAGTCCAAGCGGGGTGGATGAGGTGGAGGAGAGCATCCGGGGTTCTCTGTGACAGGAAAGTCCCGGCTAAACTGAAAGGGAAATTCTATAAGGTGGTTGTCAGACCGACCTTGTTGTATGGCGCGGAGTGTTGGCCTAGTACTAAAGCTCAGGAACAGAAGTTGGCGGTGGCTGAGATGAGAATGCTGAGATGGATGAGTGGGCACACGAGACTAGACAGAATAAGAAATGTGGACATTAGAGGCAAGGTTGGAGTTGTGAATATCGTTGATAAACTACGGGAGTCCAGATTGCGGTGGTTTGGGCACGTTCATAGGAGGCAGGAATCAGCGTCTGTTCGAAGGTGTGAGAGATTGGAACTTGGAGCTTTGTGCAGAGGGAGAGGTGGACCGAAGAAGAGCTGGATGGAGGTTATTCGATAGGATCTCAATGCGCTGAACCTCTCGGAGGATATAGGGACCACTGGAGGAGATGCATTCGGGCTTCAGATGTTTAGAATCCCAAGGATGGGTGCTGGGTCATTTCTTTGTGTTTCCTTTCTGCCTTTCTTTCTGCTTCGTGTCGGTTATCTACATATCTGTTTTCTATCTTTCAGTTGTCTATTACCTAATCTTCTACTATGTGCCATTGGACGATGTGTTTCCTTTGCTCTATTGTTTTGGGTCTTCCGGAAACACTCTCTCGACTAGCTCGGGAAAAGAGTGCGTACATCCCGACCCCCAGACCCCGCTTTATTGCGGGATATACTGGGTTGTTGTTGTTGTTGTTGTTGTTGTTGTTGTTGTTGTTGTTGTTGTTGTTGTTGTTGTTGTTGTTGTTGTTGAGGATTAGATATTTAGACGGGCATTGAACTAGACCTCATCGATGTTTGGGATAGATGGGCATCTTAGATGGGCATTGTTATTGTTGTTAAGTTACTTCAATAATGACAACAAAATAATTTATCTATATGTTTATGCCTCATTGAAGATAGAACATGTTAACCTCTTGCTTTAAAAATTTGGCTTATTAGCTGAACCGGTAGAGCATTGTGCTTAGGCGCAAGATGTGGGTTCAAATCCCACATAAGCCACACATACATTTTGGCTTATTAGTCTCACCCATGTAACATTAGAACTGCACAATTTCAAATACATAACTTATGGGTCTTGATTTGCATAACTATACGCTAGCTTTCTCTATAAGCAAACTACACTTTGTTTTGCTATGAAGTTAGGACTTATGACCATGACCATATTATATAATCTCACGCTTCCCTTTTCAACTATTATGGAAATTAAGCCTTAATTTTAAACTTTCATGTGGTATTCCTGTATTTGATCATCGGCTAATATCTAATGCAATCATATCTTGTCCTTTCTTGCCTCATGTGATGATTTTTGCTTGTTTTCTGAAACATTTGCTATATAACCAGCACACAAACATTTGCCTATGGTATAACATTTGCTTGTTTTCTAAGAAATTCTAGTTTCAGTCGATTATCAATAAAACAAAACAAACACATGTTTAGATGAATGGTAGTTCTTTATGCTGAGCTTCAGTATGCCCAGCAGCAATCTCAACAGCTCCGTCTGGCTAGCAAGACAACCCCAACATCTTTTGATGTCCTTCAATGAAAAGTATTTAGTTCCATCAATAAGAATAAAATGGAGGTTCTTAATGAATGTCAATTGCAAGGATAAACAAAAGCAAAGATTTGTAGCCTATGTGGGATTCGAACCCACATCGATCTGTACAACACAATGCTCTTCCATTTGAGCTAATAGGCTAATATAAACCAATATTTAAGTTGTATACATACATCTAAGGCTTTTAAGCCAATCTATCAGGATATCACTAGCTAGCATCAGTTGTTTCTTCATTTCTTGTGCCATTTGTATAGCAAACACAAAACAAATTGCTTACTTTCTCACATGGATGTAAAAAACTAGGAACTTTCTGAGAGCCAAGAAGAAGTACAAATATCTCCAACAGACCAACCTCTTCATGAGCAACTGATCTCTATCCTTGAATATTTCATCCAGTTATTCCAACAAAGGCCCAGTTGGCTCGTTTAAGGGAGCATGGATCTTGATATCTTTCATGACAAGTAGAGATACTAATCTACTATAACCAAATTAATTTCCAACTGAGGCAAAATATAGCAGCCCCAAACTGAGCTTCAAGAACCCCAAAAATGGACCCAAAGTGTTAATGATTAAGATCTTCTTCGAACTTAATGCACAAGCTTTCGATCTTCCCATTCATTTCCTGTAGGCCCTTCTTCCCCTAACTCTTTCCATTAGGAAAGGGTAACTACTACGCATAGCTTTGCATATCATAACAAAGGACAAAGAGATTATGCTGGGAAATTAATTTCCAGTTTACTATAGCTTTGCATGACAATAACTACATGACAAAACAAAAATATCAGAACCCAAACAATAGGCAACAAAGGAAATATGCTATTTCCCAGCTCTCCTCATTGTCTTCCCACTTATCACTTTGAAGATCTCAATTTTCCATTGAATACAAACCCCAAATCAAGAAATCCCAATTTTCCATTGAATATAATCACCTTCCATAACATTAGGTATCGCAACTTACCATCAAATTGATCCATAGATCCAAGCCTCAATTTGAAAATCATAAAACTGGAATCCATCCCAAAAATCCCCGAATCGAAAAACCCTAAATTTCTACGGTTGAAATCAAGAAGGGAGATTTACCTATAGGGCAGTCGTCGGCATCGACCTCCTCCCTCCCGTCTGTCCCTCCACCAACGCCGAGATCTTCAATGGCCTCCTCTCTCTCTCTCTCTCTCTCTCAGAAGCTACGCTCTTTCTACTGTAAGCAATTTCTTCTTTCTTCTTTTTTCTTTTTTAATTTAACGGAGGTTTAATGAATTTTTGTTAAAGGTTAACGGAAGGGCACGGTGCGAAATTTTTTAAAACCTCAAGGGCATTTCGCGAAATATGCTAAACTTTTGTACACCGCGTGAAATTCACTTTACCTCAGGGGTACCACGCGAAATTTTCGTTTAATTAACGTTGGGTAGTGGTTGGTTGGAACTTGGAAGGCCATTGAACCAGACTAAGCCCATCAGCTTATACGATGGTTTGTATCCTCCGGCACTTGGTTTCCAATGGGCCCTCTAATTTGGGATTTCCTTTCATAGCAGGCGTGATGGCCAAATTAGGCCCATTTAACATCTTACACATCACATTGACATATGAAAGTGAAACTATGTCACATATGAAACTGTCATGTCAACTAACTTGCAACAAATAGGTACTTATTCATGCTAATGAAAAGCAAAGCAAAGCAAAACAACAAACTCATAATGCATAGCTTAGACACCACCATCAAATTATCTAAACCTTATAATGCAATAATGCATACTTTTCTTATTTGTTCCATCGCTTCTGCATGAACGAACGAGCGGCCCACCCTGACTATTAAAAGGTTAGCACAAATTAATGTGATATATGGTGATTGTTTACCAATAGTACCTTATTAAAAGTTTATATTATACCAATATTTTGCAAAAAAAAAAATCATAATGCACATAATATTCTTAACAAATAAACCGAAAAAAAAATATACTCCCTCCGTTCTTTTAATATAAGCTTTTTTAGATTTTGCACTTTTTTTAAGAACCTAAAAACTAGGGTAGAATATTATTATTTTTTATCAAATTTTTAAAAATTTCATACTTTTTAACTAATAAGTATCAAAGTATTAAATTTTTTTAATATTTTATCATATTTTTAGACTCTTAAAAGACATGCACAATTTAAAAGAACTTGTATTAAAAAACGGATGGAGTATTATTTAGTAGAATAAATCAACTAAAATGATCATCATTGCAAAACTATGTCATGAATAGTTGTTACGAAGTCATGAATAGATGAAAAATTTGAAAATATTAAAAATGGTGATTGATTTAGGAAGAAATAAAATGTAAAAGGAAAAAGGGAAGGAAGAAATGATTAATGTCGAAAACTAAAGAGAATAAAAAGCAGGTAAGTATTGATATTTGATACCTTAATCGGATGGTGAGTCAGCCCACTTCCCTCAAAAGACTAAGCAATTTCTTCTCTTTTTTTTTTGTGTGTTTCTCATCATTAGATAAGCGTTTTATTTATATATTTTAATTTTTTAAATATATAATATATTGTTAATCGAACTCTTGCACAATGTGCACCTAAACTTGATTGTCTATTTTATTTACTGTGATAATTTGATTATATAGTTCATGAGGAACTCAGAACATCACTCCATCAAAATCGAATTAAAAGGTGTGTAAAACAAAAACAATGTTTTATAAATGTCAGTTAGGGTCCAGTGTTCCTTCTTCTTCTTCTTTTATGAGAAATTTTGTCCGTTAGCCACGAGGTTTGACATTTTTCCTCTAGTACATAAAAATTTCAAGAATTTTGTATAGTAGCCACGAAGTTTTGATTAATTTCCTATGGTAGCTATGAGGTATGAAATTATATATAAATAATTTTTTTACATATATTTAGTATATTTAAGGTAATATAAGATTTTCAAGTGATATTTGAAATAGAACTGTTATTTAGCACAAATGGGAAAGAGGGAGGAAGGGAATTGAATGGTTTTGGATTCAAATCTCAATCTCTTTACTTTTTATTTGATTTATTATATCGTTATTTAGGGATTTCTTTCTATATTTTTAGTTTCTCTAAACTATTTCAATTAAAAAAAGTCATATTTCAATTTAATGTTTTCCTTCAATATTGTTTTAAAAGTAATTCTTCTTATTTTTTCCTATATTTTTCTGTTTCTCTCAACTATTTAAATAAAAATATCATAAATAAATCATACTTTTAATATTTTTTTTAATATTTTTGTAAAAATCTTCTTAATAGGTATAAAAAAATATTTTACGAAATTTTTTTAGCACCCTCTGGATTTCATCATGGCTCCACCACTGCATCCACTTTACAATAATTATGGTAAATAACGTGTAAAATGTTTATTTATGTATTTTAGAGATGTTTCCTTCATAAAATTCAAATTTGATATTCTAAGTAAGAAAGACGAATTTGAAAAGTTGCATATGATCGAACTACATAGAAAAAAAGCAATTTATTCATGAAGGTTGGATTTCTGCTACAATCGCCGTTGCCCGGTCTTGAGACGGAAAGAGAAAGAGGATATGCTATGCATCCGTTCGGATCCTCTGGTTCCATTTGATAATCGGATAATCCCTTGGGTATATTACAAAATAATTTTGAGTATAAATAAATACTAGTATGATCCTCGCGCAATAGCGCGATTTTTTTAAAATAAAATCTTACTAATATATTAAATTAATATTATAATATAATTGTAAAAATTTAGATAATTAAATATATTGAATTAAACTCATGGGTTGAGGAAACGATTAAAGTATATATATATATATATATTACTAATATTCATTTTATGTTTTCTTATTATTAATTTTATGTTTTGAATTAATCCCATTGTTTTTTTTACAAAAAAAACTACTTAAATTATAATTTAGGCTAAAATCAATGTTTTGAATTAAGCCCAATAGTTATTAAAATTAAAGCAAAAAGAGAATTAAAGGAAAAAGAAGAAAAACAATATAATTAAAGAAAATCAAAGAAAAATGAAAAAAAAACAAAAATTTGTTAAGACTCCTAAAATTCCTCTAAGCTTGACACATCATCCTAAACTCTTTTAAATTAAGAGTTTATATAGATATAGATGGGTGATTTTGGTAGATAACCTTTTTGAATGTTCAATTGGGTACTTAGACCCCAAACTAATTTAATTAGTTTTTTTTATAGACTCCATCCAAATAGAGTGGAATGGTCAATGGTCAACTGTTTTTTTAGCTCATTTGGATTATTTTTTTTGGTGATGCCGTTTTATGTGATGCCGTATTTTACCGGTTTGATGCCAAAATTTTATTATATTTTATTTTCACTTTGATGCCACTTTTCTAATGAAATGATTGGATGACATTTTTTTAATGCCACTTTTTTTAAACCTTGATAACATTTTTTGTTTACTGTAATGTCACGTTGACCATTGATGCCACTTTTTTTTATGTCAATTTTTTGATGATATTTTTTTTACCGTGATGCCATATTTTTGATGATATTTTTTCAAAGTAGTATTTTGATGATATTTTTTCACAGTAGTATTTTGATGATATTTTTTCCTTTAATGTGATACAACTTTTTCAAAATGGTTTTTTGATGTCATTTTTATAATGTAATTATTTGATGCCACTTTTTTTATTCAAATCGATTGATGCCACATGTTTTTAATTTAATCAAGTGTATATCGATTTATTTTAATCGATTATACTTTCATTCACTGATGACACGTTTGTGATTACACTTCATTGATGCAATCATTTGTGGTGACATGTTCATTAAATTTTTATTCATGGATGACATTTGTTATTACGCTTCATTAATCACAATTGTTTATGGAGACAATTTTATATAATTGATGACATAAGATCTTAAACGTGGAATCAAAATATTGTCACTTTATTGCACATATATAAACACCTATTATAACATGTTATCAACTCAAAAACATGCATTAATCACAATTGTTTATGGAGACAATTTTATATAATTGATGACATAAGGGTCTTGGCTAGGAAGATTCATCTCTACTGGCAGCTTATATCTTATCAGATGACATAAGAGAATAGTTTAAATAATAAAATCACAAATCTAAGCCAAACATCAATAATGATAGGACTCAAAAGTAAAACCAAACGCAAAAATAATATATTAGATTAATAGCCTTTCTTTGTAGCTTTAAACATGATTCCAATCTATTAGAAAAGAAATTTTACCTCGAGTAGCAGCATCCACACCTCTTCTTTGCCAAAACCAAAATCATATACATTCCTATTCTCTCACATAAGACACTAAATCATAACATAACACGTGAAACTTGCATTAACAAAGATTTAAACATGTATCTCCAAGATATCACGATGAACCAAAATTAACCTCAATCTTTTTAAGTAGAAAAGTTGTAAGAGACATTTTATCGAACACTTGGCGTGCAAAGAAACTCACCCATATCTAGAACCCCACAAAAGCAAAGATAGGCCTAGCAAGAGCATGAAATTTCAGCAGAAACCCCAATTGCTAAGTTAATCAACCAACTAGACCTAGAAGTTGATTTACCTACATCAACAAATCAGATAAACCCATAACACTAGTCGAAGCTCAAGGCAAACAATTAATCCAAAATATCAAAACACGTACCCCTTGGAAGAGACCTCACCTTACCTTGGTCTCTTGCAATTGCAGAATGCAAGATGGTGGAACAATAAGCATCTATATAACCCAAAATATCAAAACACACAACCAGAAGGTCCTTCCAGACCTCCAAATTCCCACCCCTAGCTGCACAATGAACACGTACCCCTTGCTGCACAATAAAAAAAAATCATCCATTTGTGGATGCTATAAATCCCTCATCACCCATGGAATCGTCCGGCATAATCGTCTTACCACTCAATACGGCGCAACCGCAAATTCAGGGACAAATTCAAGGCACAATCGTCCGGCACAATCATCTTACCCGATCGCAAATTCAGGTCCAAATTCAGACGGATCGAGCAACTCCCAAGCAGACCGTCTCTGATTGTGTCGCACGACCTAAAGGTCGATATGATGGCGGTGGAGAATCTCCTGCTGTGCCGCGACACCTCCTGAGTTCAACTCCGCCGGGATCTACGTCGCCGAGGGAGTCGGTGTAGAGGGACGAAGACGAGCAAAAATTCGTTGTCGGGATCTGTTGGAAGTTATAGGTAATTAAAATATCGATTATTTAATAAAAAATATAGATAATTAAAATATCGATTATTTAAAAAAAATTATAATTAAATTTTATAAACATATCAATCTAAAGTATAGAATCTAAAAATATTTTTAATTATATATATATTTATTTATTTATTTATACTCGAAATAATTTTATGATATACCGGAGAAACCACCAAAGAGACGAGAGGATATATTCAACTGGCTATGGTTCATTATTTTTAAAATATACAACTAGCGCAATCATATTAAAAATTGTTAGAATTGAGCAATAAAAAATGGTGTTGTTAGATACACCTCAAATCTCTCATCAAAAGTGCACGTAGGAATAAACGTGCGGGCCTTTTCAATTAATTAGCACGCTAAAATAATTAATTAACCCACTTCAACACTGCACGTCTAGGGTTTGGGGTGTATTTAGTCCGCGCGTAAAAAAAAGACACATGAAATAATTTTATATATGATACAAGATTTATATGCACGATACTCGTAATTGGTTTGTCCGTAAACTCATAAATTGTGGGTTAAATATGACACTGATAGTAAAAAAAATTTCATAAGGATAAAAATTAAAAGAATTTTTTTAAATATAAGTGTAAAATAATGAATAATCTTTTGAAAATATTAAAAGGAAAATATAAATTTGATTTAGATATGACATTTATAATAGGAAAATTTTGGTAGGAATAAAAAATAGTGCAAAATTTTCATAAGGATAAAAATTAAAAGAATTTTTTAAAATATATGTGTAAAATAAGGAATAATCTTATGAAAATATTAAAAGAAAAATATAAATTTGATTTAGATATGACATTTATAATAGAGAAATTTGGTAGGAATAAAAAATAGTGCTTAGAGATTAGCAATGAGGTTTGAAATTAAGATCTCTTGACTTACTAATTAGTAATTACTTATGCTTCATTCTCTTTATTGTTGGAATGTGGTTGTCTCACATCGGTAATATAGAGAATGCTTGAACGACATATAAGGTTGAAGGGCTACTCCTCTCATTGTCAATTGGTTTTGAGATGGAACCTCGTTCGGGTTTATATGTTGTTTGAGTTTCTCTTATATGGGTCCGCGCACACGATCTCTCTCCAGCTTGTCTTTAGCCCCACCAGGCCCAGCCGACTTTAACAGGGTATCAGAGCCGGGTTCGGCTAGTTTCTCAGACTGAAACTAGCCTTGTTGGCCTTGTTGACCTGTCACTGACATTGGTTTCCATTTAAGCGCATGTGGCAAGTGCAACTTGTTGGCTAAAAATACCGTTGTACATGAGGGGGCGTGTTGGAATGTGGTTGTCCCACATCGATAATATAGAGAATCCTTGAACGACATATAAGGTTGAAGGGCTACTCCACTCATTGTCAATTGGTTTTAAGATGGAACCCCATTCGAATTTATGTGTTGTTCGAATTTCTCGTATGTAAGCCCGCACACACGACCTTCCTCCAGCTTGTCTTAGCCCCACCGGATCCAGCCGACTTTAACACTTACCTTCGTTTCTATGGTCGGCCCACACTGGTGTAAAAAACCTCACCTTTTACACCCTTTTTTTATACTAAAAAATAAAAATAAATGGTACTCCAATAAAAACTTATTTGTAACCAAGAGATAAGGAGAAAACGCATCTTCTAATTTTCTTACTATTTCTTTTTATATTCAGTCTATCCAATCAGATTCCTTTATATATATAGGATAAATTCAATGTACAGATCTCTTATAAATATGAACGGTGAACAAACTAATCATTTATAGGTACTACGGAGTACAATAATCATTCGTTTGACGTAATATAATTATTTATACGTGTTAATAGTTTATTCGTATGAAAATTATTCGCTTGTTGTGACATGATTATTTGTACTTATCTGTATGAGCCATGAACAATCATATTATTATGGATGAATAATTTTTCGCATTAAAATTTTCTTTAAATCTCAAGCGCGGATCGTTTTAATCCAACGTTTCAGATTTATTCATAAATTATACCGTAAAAGATATTCACAAATGTTAAGTTATCTATATATAGACATACACCTAGTTATAGGCATATATATATGATATAGAAATGGCATTATTCCCTCATATAGAAGTTTACTTTGGTTTGATCCATCCATGTTGATTTATTCCACAAAGCTATATACTCAACACGTCCGCACATACAAACAAGTTGGAGAATCTATAAGCACTTTAAAGCAAGCACAACTTTTCCTTACCTTTTGTTCTTCATATGAAAAAGAGATAGCTTTAATTTAGCTCTCAATTTGCATAAATGAATCCAACCTTGTAGCTTATATGTATGTATATTTTGAATCTCCCAGTTTGATCGATCAAAACAGAGCTTGGAGAGCTAATGATTGGAGAAGGAAGAAGAAGAAGAAGAGAGAGGAAGGATAGAAAGAGAGTTGTGAATCCGAAACAGAAATTTTCATTGCTCAAGATATATAGATCTAAAGAGGAATTTACAATCCCTTTTATGAGTGAAAACCAACTAAGCTAATACAACTTGTTGCCCAAGTTGGTACAAAAGACAGGATAACTAGTTTGCATATAAATTTACATAAATTAATATGTTTGGTTCTCTCATGAAATACTGGATTCCTTGAAATATATATAACTGCTAACTTGTCACATATGAGAGGACTTGGGAGGATATCTATCCCCCCAAGTTAATGAAGAAGCCTTGAAAGCCATGTTTGAGCTATGTGAGGGATGATGGTGAGGGTGCATGTAGGAGTGCTCACAGAGGATCCCTCATCTGTAATTGCTTAGGATATTTAGACGGGAAATGTTGGGAGATGTGGTTGGTGGTGATGAGTTTGGTTGTTACACTAGGAAGGCCGGTTATAAATAGGGGAAAGATCGAGCTCGCTTGCTCTCTGGATCATCTTCTTCCATTGATGAATAACAGAGCTTCCATTTCCTTCATGTTCTTGATTTTCAATTGCTTCCAATATGTTCATATGGTATCAGAGCAGGAGTAATCTTGCGGCTTTCGATTTCGATTTTAGTTTTCGTTTTTTTCTGAGGAAATTGAGTTGTGTTTGTGAATCATGTGGGAGATTCATATACGTCCATCTTGAGAAATCAGGGGGGGCATCAAGGTTCACATATGGCGTCGAACGATCCTCTAGCCCTGGCCAATTTTAACAATCCCAGTGCACAGTTGGTTGCTACTCTGTTCAATGGAGTTAACTTCCTCAGCTGGAGCCGGAATGTAAAGATGGCTCTCGAAGCCAAGTTTAAGCTTGGATTTGTTGATGGATCTTGTCCAATTCCACCAGTGGAATCGACACTTCATCAAAGGTGGATTCGTGCCTATTACATGGTGTGTTGCTGGCTATTAAAATCCATGGAAAGCTCGATCTCAGAATCATTTGTCTATGCTGGATCTACTCGTGAGTTGTGGAGTGAGATCACCGAGAGGCATCGTCAATCTAATGCCCCTATTTTGTATCAATTGAAGAAATCTCTTAGTATTACAAAACAGGGATATGATTCTATAGGAGATTACTTTGGAAAGCTTAAGAAGCTTTGTGATGAAATCCTCAGTATTGAGGGAGTTCCAGAGTGTAGATTTGGTGCTATGGACAGGTGTACTTGTCTTGTTGTCAAGAAATTTCTTGATATGAATACAAAAAACAAGATAAATAGATAATGCAATTCTTGATGGGGCTCAACGATGATTATGATGCTGTCATGAATCATATCTTAGCCATGGATAATTTGCCTACCATGAATCGTGTGTTTTACATTTTTCAACAAGTTGAACAATGTGGTGGAGGCAAGGGTGTTTCCGAGTCTAAGAAAGGTAATGATGGTCTTGTTATGAATGCTAACAAATAGAATGTTATTACCTGGAAGAAAGATGCATATTCAAAGAAGGCCAAAGATGATTTCAAGAAATGTGATTTTTGTGCTAATAAGGGACATGTGAAAGACACTTGCTACAAATTACACGGGGTACCTAAGTGTGATTTTTGTGGCAATAAGCGGAATGTCAGGGACCAGTGTTATAAACTGTATGGTTATCCTGAGAAAGGGAGGGAAAGTAATTGGAAGCAGCAGAGGAAAGCTTTAGCTAATGTAGCAGATTCTCAAGCAAGTATCAATGAGAGCCCTCTTGATGATGTTCACTGTTATCCTATGCTAGTTAATGTAGTTTGCAAAGAAATGACGAAGTTGATGAAGGGCAAGCAAGTTCAAGGGGAAAGTGAGGCTTATTTTTCTGCTGCAAATTTCACAAGTAATTACAATCCTTCTAAAGCTCTAATGATAGAAAAGATCTTTGGCAAAAAGATTTGGATTATTAACACATGAGCCACCGATCATATGCTTTATGACTCTACTTTGCTAGATCATAAAAAAGAAGTTATTAGTCCCGATTAGAATAGCTTTGCTAGATGATTCAGTTGTGATGGTTGATATAGTGGGGACATTTAGCTTCATTGATGATCTAACTCTGAAAAATGTCTTGCTTGTGCCATCTTTTAAGAATAACCTCTTGTCTGTAGGGAGGTTACTTGAGGATAGTGGATTAATGGCCATGTTCATAGCTAATCAATGTGCTTTTCAGGACCTTTCCCCTAAAAGGATCATGGGAAGAGGATAGAGAGTCAATGGATTGTATATTGTGCAAGCAACAACCTCAAAGGCTGGACATGATTTGACATCAAATTCTTAATGGATAGCAAGTCATTTGAAGGAGCACAAGTCTGTAGTACTCAGAGTAATAATGTAGAGCTTATTCATGCTCGTCTTGGACATAGTTCCTTGTCCAAAATTAGACATCTTGATGTTTTTAAACATTTCACTTGTTCTGAATTTGATTGTGAAAGTTCTGTTTTGGCTAAACAACACATATTTCATTTTGAAAGAAGTTCTTCTCTTGCTTCTAGTTCCTTCGATCTTGTTCATCTAGATGTGTGGGGACCATATAAAACATCTTCTTTAGAGGGTGCTCGATATTTTTTTATTGTCTTGGATGATCACAATCGGTTTGTGTGGACATATTTGTTTGCCAATAAACTGCAAGTTTGAGGCATCATCAAACATTTCTTGGCTTATGTTCAGACTCAGTTTGGGGTTGTGATCAAGGCTTTTAGAAGCGACAATGGGTCAGAGTTTGTTCAGAAATCATGTCGTGAGTTGTTTGCAGAGAAAGTAATTGTGCATCAGAAGTATCCCTGGTGTTCCTCAACAAAATGGTCGAATTGAGAGAAAGCATCGGCACCTCATAGAGATTGCTCGTGCAATACGGATTCATGCCAATCTTCCCATTCAATGTTGGGGAGATTGTGTTACTGCAGCAACCAAGCTAATCAATTTGCTTCCTAGTTTAGTGTTTAATTGGAAAGTTCCATTTGAAATTGTATTTCAAAAGTTTGCAGATTACAGTGGGCTGAAGGTTAGGTGTCTATGTTTTGCCAAAGTCTATGAGCCTCACAAAGACAAGTTTGGTCATCAATCTAAGAAGTGTGTATTCTTAGGCTATCCAGGCCACATGAAAGGGTATAAGGTGCTAGAGTTGGGCACTAACAAGATATTTTTTAGAGAGATGTTATTTTCAGGGAGCAAGTTTTTCCTTACTCTAAAAAGGTTGTCTTGCCTGTTGCTCCCTCACATTGCTTTCTATTGGTAAATCCTTTAGCCAATGATACAACAAAGGTTGTGGATAGTGGTTCTATTTCATCTGATAGTGTAGGAGGGGGTCATTTTCAGGATATGGTGGAAGACACCCAGAGTTGCTCTTCTGCGACTTCATCTTCTGTGGTCCCTCATGTGGTAGTTATGCCTCCTCTTCGATCTCAGAGGACTAGACACCCAGCTCCAAACTTGTCAGATTTTCAATGTCCCACCTTACCAGTCTCTAGTCAATCTGCCTCATTCATGATCAAATCATTACTTGATCTCTCTGAGTATTCTCATGATTATGTGGCATCCTTGCACAATGTTCGAGTTGTTAAAAAACCTTCTTTATTCAAGGAGGCAATGGATGATCCTCGCTAGTTAGAGGCAATGTAAAGGGAGGTCGATGCTTTTGAGAGCAATGGGACATGGATTGTCACTGATTTGCCTCCAGATAAGAAAGCAGTGGGTTCCAAATGGATTTTCAAAATCAAATTTAAACCTGATGGCTCAGTTGAAAGGTTTAAAGCACATCTTGTGGAAAATGGATTCACCAGATCAAGGACAAGGACTATAAGCTTACATTCACCCCGGTTGCAAAGCTTACCACAGTCCGATTAATTCTTGCTCTAGCCACTTTAAAGGCTTGGAATGTCCATCAATTGGACATAAACAATGCCTTTCTCCATGGTTATCTTGATGAGGAGGTGTTTATGAAGCCTCCTGAAGGTTTTTTTAAGGGAAATCCAGGTCAAGTGTGCAAGCTATAGAGGGGTTTGTATGGTCTCAAACAGGCCTCCCAACAATGGAATATTGAGTTATCTCGGTTTCTAATCAGCTTGGGATTTAGACAATCAAAACTTCATTATTCTTTATTCATCAGGGATGATGATGGCAATCAAACCATTTATGTGGTTTATGTAGACGATCTTCTGATCACATGATCTGATGAAAAGTTTATTCATTTCACTAAACAAAGCCTGCACAATGCATTCACTATTAAAGATCTTGGGTTTGTGCGTTATTTTGCAAGACACCAACATGGTCAATTGCAAGCCTGTAGTGTTACCCTTACCTAGAGGTTTGCATTTGTCCATTGATGAGGGTGAACTGTTGTCCGATCCTGAAGACTATAGGAATTTCATTGACCGACTATTGTATCTCAATCTTACACGCCCCAACGTAGCTTATGCAGTCCACCACCTAAGTCCATTTGTTGGTACTCCACGTCCTCCTCACTTACAGGCTGCTACACATGTGGTTCGTTATTTGAAAGCAACCATTAATTAGGGCTTGTTCTTTCCTGCATATGATGATCTTACTGTGTCCGCTTTCAATGATGCTGACTGAGGTGTGTGTAGGTTTTCAACTCGTTCATTATCTGGATATTGTGTCTTCTTAGGAGGGTCCTTGATTTCCTGAAAAACGAAGAAACTGAAGACAATTTCCAAATCGTCAGCTGAGTCAGAGTATCGATGTATGTCTACAAATGCAAGTGGAATTGTCTGGGTTCATGGTGTTCTTCGTGATTTGTCAATCTCAGTTCAACATCCTATCCCTGTTCATTGTGATAACAAGGCACCACAACACATTGCAGCTCACCTTGTGTTTCATGAGCGCACCAAGCACCCGAATATTGACTGTCATTACATCTGCGAGCGCATTGAAGAAGGGTTAGTCCAACTTGAGGGGGGGGGGGTATGAGCTATGTGAGCGATGATGGTGAGGGTGCAGGTAGGAGTGCACACAAAGGATCCCTCATATGTAATTGCTTAGGACATCTAGGCAGGAAATGTTGGGACACGTGGTTGGTGGTGATGAGTTTGGTTGTTACACTAGGAGGGTTATAAATAGGGGAAGGAGCTCGCTTGCTATTTGGATCATCTTCTTCCATTGATGAATAACAGAACATTCATTTCCTTCATGTTCTTGATTTCCAATTGCTTTCAATCTGTTCATGATGTTAAGTCTGCAATGACTCGTCTCATGCTCCAATATTCATCAGCCTTAGCTCATTATAGAGAAACAATTAATTATTTCTTGGATTTCCAGGATATAGGTCAATCTTCAAAATTAAGAAATGAAATAGCATGAGACTGATCTCTTTATATGAGAACATGCAGCCAAATCAGAATTACGTACAATAGGCTTTTAAGGTTGAAGTGAAGCTCGATGTCAGCCTTTCCTTTTGGGTGTTTTAACGTGTGGATTTCAGCTTGATAATGCTCAATAAAAGAAGATTACATAAATTGGCTTAGATGTTGCATTGTGAAAGATATATCAGGTCTTGTCATTGTTAGCTAGAAAAATTCAATTTCCCAATACTAGTACAAAATGATCTAATATCACTCATAATATCACGGATTCAAAGAAATGCACGTCTGAGCTTCAGCTGAGTGGATTATAATAGGTACGACACTCTAATATCACGGACCGAATTTGGATACGCACGGGGTATTAGGGGTAGGTTTTTTCATGTTCCAACCCTAATATCACATACGTCCTTTGGACAAGCCCAAGATATTAACTTAAGGATTTCTCAAGTTACAAGTCTAATATCCTGGATATAGAAAATGCAAGCCTGGGATGTTATATCCACTACTAGAAAACTTCAATTAGACATCTGTTGACAACATATGTCTTTCAAAAAAATTTCCGTTCTCTTTGTGCGTGTAGTAAAAGATCCAAACTTTTCACATCAGTTTTAAGCAGATGTCTTTTCTTAATTACATCCCCTAAATTATGGTTATGACATATTCACTTGTTGATGAATATCCATGATTTGTCATTTGAAAACATGTGAAGATGTCCCCCTAAAGCAAAAAAGTGACATTTACACCTTTATTTATAAAATAATTAATGTCATAAGACAAGATAGACAACAGTTTTTGTTTTAGTGATCACGTATATAATCATGTCCGATATATAATTTATGGTTTTATATTGTTTTAATTTAACCGACCACATGAAATATAGGCATAACTGATGTCGTTTCCCACATTTATATCAGTTTTTTAAAAAGAAAATGATGTTGTTGTTGCAATGACACATCGATTTATTTGGTAGATAACGATGTTATTTTGATAAATATATATCAGTTTATATATCATTTTAATGTTGAAACTGGTGTTGCACATTGATTTATATGAATGAACTGATGTGTATAATTATACTGACATTTGTTTCCATAAACCAATCTGATATTAAACATATGAACGCACTACAATTTTCATATATAATCTGATGTCTTTTATTTGGATACACAACACGCTTTTGTCAATAGAACATCGCATTTTGTTTGTTCTTCGAAATGATAGGCCGTTTAATGAAAACATATAAATAAATACTAGCATCATATTGTAACATTTACAAAATATATATGATGCCGCTATTCATAGCCATAAAATTGGCTAGCCACATCTCAAAAAATGGTAAGGCTAGTACCATCTTCCCTTGAAGATATTGGCAGAAAGAAGACCAGTACATTGAATAAAATCTTATTAGTTTTCCATCTGCCTTCATTCGATCTCCAGCTACTTCTCCTTTTCATAAAGCTCCTGCAACAGAGATTTTCACTGCCTATTATTGTAAGTATTTTAATTTGTAAGAGCGTAGTAATCAACCTGAAGCTTATTAATAACTTCTTGTTGCTCTCGTTCTCTTCTTAAACTAGTATCTGATAGTCGTTTCAGCTCTTCATGGCCCTCTATCTGAGCTTTCCGGACAACAGCCTTTAAATCAGCTGCAGCTTTCTCCCGCTCTTCTCTTCTTTGATCACGCTCTTCGTCGAATTGTGCTTTGAGCTCAGCTAGTGATGCCTTCTGACTGAATTTAGAAAGCAACTTATATGGCTTATGTTTCATCATATGCCAAATGACAACAATACAAAATTGGAGCTACGGGATATTTACCCAAGACCAATGATAAGGGAGCAAAACAAAGTAATAACCAAAAAGAGGTTTTCAACCTCCAGTCATCCCAAGACCTGTGATGGATGAATATGGGGTCATGATGACCACCATGAGAATCGGCTAATGCAATAACATAAATACCTTTTCACTATTTCATTTGCTTCAGCACATGACTGCAAAGACGAAGCAAGCCTTTCATTAAGGTCTTCTATAGCATGTTTCTGCTCAGCAGATATCTTGCTGGCCTCCTCTAGTTCCTTCCTTCTAAGTTCCAGTAATTCATTCAACTCTTTCAGCTGATCAACATAATGCCTGGAAATTGATCCCCTGAGATCTTTCATCTCCTGTTCAATAAAAAAAAATCTTAATTGCTCACAGGTACTGAGCATAGTTCACACAAAATGAAGAAGTATATAACTTGGGTACATGGCAGACATTGACTAATCCGATTACTGACATGATTTTCCTCCTCACTTGAATGTTAGCATGATAGTATCATGTGTTTGTCAAAAGAATTGCTTATCCAAAAGAATTAGGGTACATTTAGATTGCGACACATTATGGATTATAATGCATAAAACATAGTATTATAATGCAATATTATGCATTAGAAATCAATATATTGGATCTCCCATATTATATGGCAATATTATGTATTATAAATCATAATGTGTGGCAATCCAAACAGACCCTTATCTTCAATATTCAAGTAATACACTACTCCGTATTTACTAGTAGTGCAGAAGCTTCAAAGAAGATCTGTTCTGCTGCTTATAGCTCATAACCTTGGGACTTTTTTGTTTCGCGGCTTATAGGTTATAAGCTTTGGGATCTTGTTTTCCAAGTAGCTTATAGGTTATAAGCTTTAGGATCTTGTTTGTCTAGTAGCTTATAGCTGTCTAGTAGCTCAAGGATCTTGTTTGTTAAACAACTTTGGTTATAGCTCCGAGATCTTGTTATGAACAACGGGTAGCATGATTCAAGCAACAAGGTGAAAATCATCCATTTGGATGCCCTAAATAACCTTGCAGCAAAGAATATACTACACATTTAGAGCTATCATATAAAGCAATAGAAGAATAGCACTAGCCATAATATCTAAGAGCTTGCACTTATCAAAAGAATCTAGTTTCGTTCCATGCTACTTGAGTATAAAAAGCAAGCATAATGAGATCAAGACCATAAACTCCATATACTTTATTTTCAAATCCAAGGCATTCCTTAGTTGAAATCTGCAAATAAATAAATATATATATATATATATATATATATATATATATATATATATATATATATATATATATATATATATATATATATATATGGCAAGAAATAATTCACCTCTAATGTGCACCCAAATACAACTTCAAAAATGCATGGAATATCCTCTAAATGACAGCTTTTTACCTACATATATAAAGGCTAAAAATTCTACTTGTTCTCCGTTTTGCACTTATTAATAGCCCTAAACAATTTCATATATCATGAAGATAATAATTCATTGAGGATCAAGTATTACCTAGATATTATGAACAATTTCACAAAATGCTTGGATCTCCACATTTTTCCCATATACTTTCCATTGGCACTAAAATTAAAGGAAATTTATCGAAAAATATCACACATTGCACATACAACATGTATATGTGCCACTAATCTAGCATGTTATTGCTTGGTTCATGTTGTTTGACTAGAATGTGCTACTAATCTTGTCATTCAGGTTTTTTTGGTTAATAAAATTTTGCGAACAGGTTTTCTGAACCATATTATTAATCAAGAAGCATAACATGATAACAATACACTCCTAAAAGCAACTAGTAAGTTTTCAAGAAGCTTGAATCATGACTAGCATGTAAAGCTTCTCCTAAGCCTCTCATGATTAACAAGGGGTTGGCCACAAGTATACATGAAAAGGAAAGAAGACTCTTCAAACATACCCTAAAGAACAAGCTTATCGCATCTAAAAGCATTTCAACAAAATAAGCTGCAAAAAGTGCAAGAACGTAGTCATATATATACGAACACTTGCCTCTAGCTGCAAATAATCATTGCCAGTCTGCCCAAGATGAACCAATTAGTATGCAGGCAGCAGAATTAACCTGTAGGAGAGCACATGCCTTAAGTCACTTGGCTAGTACATACATGAAGAGAGGGGAGAACCAAAGAACTCTTCAAGGTAACATTAAGAGAAGAGAAAATGGTTTTAAAGTGAAAGAAGGATGAGTAGATTAACAGATACTTACTGTGAACAATGACATCAAAAGGGGACAATGAATCGTAGCCAATAAATACCTGATCCAGTGGAAGGGGTTTTGATTAGTTTCAGATCCTTCAACAACGTTTAATTAGATCAGCAGAGGACAAAATAAGAGATGAGAATAATAGATATTCAGCAATAAGATATCAATTATTGTATTCTGATTTCTAATACAAACAGGTGAAGTTCGAAGTTCTATTATATCATTCGTCACTAGAGAAAAAGGAAAGAAGTAGCATCTTCACACGAGAAGAACAAATACACAAAATGAGAGATATAAGTACAAGATTTTTCTGGCCCACATTAAAAGCCCCTAGAGTTTATGCACTTACACCTAGGGGTATTCTTTTCTCATAAGAGGCAAACAGAAAATACAGATATCACAAGAAGAATCAACATGATATTCTTTTCTCATAAAAGAGTGATTTACAGGAGTGTACAAACAATTTGCCCGACAAAAAAAAGATGAGGATGCGTCAAGAACTGATGGTCTGATGTTTACCTTCACTTGAAGCCTCCAAAATTTAACATAATCCAAAACTTCATCCAGCATGGCTGCCCTATTAGTTTGTCATGACGGGTGCAACATTAACTTGCGCAAGAAAAAGGAAAAGATTTCTCCAAAGCTAAATAAAATATCTGTTACCAATTTATAGTTAATTATATCATATTTCAAGAGAAAGGTGACATGCTAAATGAAGAGGATATATGAGAGATTATTCATGATTTCACAACTCAAATCTCCATCAATAACTTTCGATACTATTTCACATCTCAAATCTCTGAAACCCTAAGAAGTCATATTAGAATATTTTCAACAGATCCCAAACAAGAATGTTTGACATTAATCACTCCATATTTTACCTCTTCTTTGTGAATGATTAGAAGTATTCAAGCAAATGCTTAAGTTACTCAACAAACATTATGAATAGAAAGCTCTAAATGACTAAATGTACATTTCATATGTAAATGTGCCAGAGAACATAGAAAATTAGAAACCAGAAAGGTCAATAAAATTATAGATGCAAGGTATAATTCTAAAAGCTTCATGAACCGAGGAACAACTTACAGTTGTATTTGGAATCATGCCCAACGACCTTATCAGTTTCATCCACTAAGATGCATCTGCAAATACATCAATGCAACGAGAACATAAATTCAGAGATTGTACAGGGAAAAAATGTCAAACACCAAAGCTTCAGCACAGATATAAACACAGAACTAAATCCATGAAATTTGGGCAAAATAAACAAAGAAGAAATTGCACTGCTAGATACGACGAAAACAACCACCGGACCTGGCTAGGGTTTCAACTGGGGGCAAGATTTCAGACCTGGAGGGAGGGAGACGCCGGCGAGAACGAGGTGAAGAGATGATGTCAGTGGCTGGCGAGGAGGAGATCTTGGATATGGAGGGAGGGAGACGATGGCGAGGAAGAGGTGAGAAGATTGTGCAGGTGGCCGGCTAGAAGTAGGAGATCTCAGATCTAGAGAGAGGAAGACGGCAGCGAAGAGGAGCACTGAACCCGGGAGGATCGACGGTCGTTAGAGAGAAAGCTCGGATCTGGAGAGAGAGGATCGAACATGGAGGATCTGGAGAGAGATTATCGATGGAGGAGTTGGTGATTTGGAGGCTCGGGTCTGGAGAGAAGAGAGTAGAACGTGGTTAGAGGGAGTGAGGAGAGACAGAAGACTCGAATTTTTTTTAAGTGTACCTCAAAATTTGGAAACCCGGGCTATGAAAAATTTCTAAGTGTTTTAATCCCGCCCTTTCCCGCTTTTTTGCCTTTTTTCGAATTAACAATTTTACATCTGTCTATAAATTTGACCATTGTGTAAACTGTTTTAAACATCACAAAAAAAATTATTGATGTCATAAATTAATTTAACATCTGTTGATTTGATGATAGACTTAATCATATTATGTCTAATTGCAGTATTCTAGTAGTATTAGGCCCTTTTTTTAATTAAAAAAATGACTTTATATCCCGGTTTTATCTGGACCGGGCTATAAAGTGCCTTTAAAAGAAAAAAAAAGGCAAATTGACAACCTGGAAGGCTGGCCTGGGATATGAAGTGCCTCCTCCTTGCAGTCCAACCCATCAACACACATGCATGCCAAAAAGTTTTCTCAATTTACATGCATGCCAACATACATGCATTCCAACAAATTTATGAGAAGAAACAGATTTAGGTTCACAAATTACAAGGAATTTTAACTACTTCATAATACTTGGGAATCAGATCACAATTAATGACACAACAACATCCGAGCAAACATCTTCCCAATCACAAGTAAGCAACTTGCCAACAATAAATCTCCATAGCCCTCTTGCAATTAGACAGTTCTTCCTAAATTTTTGTGATCTACAGATCCATAGTCCAGTGTTGTTATTAAGATTTGTAATTTAACTAACATAACTTGAAACAAAAAATTAACTCAAAACAAGCACATAAGATACTTCAACGGAATTAGTTTTTATCCCCACGACCGGAGAGGGCGCGAAAGGAATTCGGCTTGGAGAGGGTGAATAAGGAGAAAGAAGCGGAAGCCATGGAAATCGAAGGAAGAGGAAGCGAGGGTTTGGGGTTTGGGATGCGATAAGGTGCGAGTATAGAGAATCATACAAAGTATAAACCTAATACCCTGAGCGTATCGTTAATTTTTCACCCCGTAATATTAGTTTTTATCCTACTTCTCCTATCAACCCCTATTATTCCAGCTTTTTAAGCAATGTTAGTGATATTAGGCTTTTAGTCATTAAAAATTAAAATAAATTCTCCTTAATAGTATAATATCAAGGATATTAGAGATCCGTGATATTATAGTCGTGTAATAAAATTGACATTTTGTAGTAGTGAAACTTTTGTACAAAGATACATCAGCCATCTCAGTTTCATTAGATAAAGGTTGTATCTCGACTTGAGGATCAAATAGAGCTGACTTTGAACACATGATTATATGAACGTCCAAACTCTTTAAAAAGTTCAAATAGGAATTTCCTCTAAGAAATAATAAGTCCTATAGGTGTTTGAATATATAAACTACATCTGGAAAATAATGTAATTTTCCAAGATTCTTCATCTTGAATTTGTCATCCAGTACAATCTTTAATCGAGAAATTTCTTCTTAATCATCTCTTGTTACGATAACATCATCTCTATAAACTGCAATAAAAACTTGAGAAGTGTCTGAACATTATGTAAATAGAGAATAATCATTTTTAGAAATAGTGTACAACATTCACCTCTCATATACAAGATGAAAGCTCGGCATACCATTGCCTTATCCTGTTTTAAACCATAAATGGATTTATTTAATTTGTAGACAAATGAAGGATTTGTAATCTCATAGCCTTTAGAGAAACCCCAACAACTCCTACAAAATAGAGAAAATGTGCAAATTCAGAGAAAGCACACAATTTTGTTTTGCCCCAATTGCTCCTCTAAACCTTTCTCTAAAATAGAGAAATCCAAAGAGAGAGAAAAACTCTCTATACTTAGAGAAGCGTTAAACATCTCTAAACTTTAATTCTTCACATATCTCAATGGAAATTTAATTCTTCACTTCATCCTTCAAATTGGGTTCGTTCAATAGAGGCGCCACCGAAGGTTCGATATTCCTTTCAAGTTCAATTGTGGATTTATAGTGTGATTATGTCAATGATTTTCATCACCGTTTATTTTTATTTTTATTTTTATGGATTTCTCGTTTTATTTATTCTAACTTAGTTATGAAAATAATAAAGCTCAATATCAATGATCTAATATTGTGTTATGGATTTTGACATTTGTATCTGTTTTCAAATAGTGTTATGAAACTTAAAACCATCCTGAACTATAATGTCATTTTCTCAATTTTGGTAAATACAGAGCAGTCATCCGAGGTTCGAACCGGGGACCTTTGGGTACTACCCACAAGCTTTTTCCGGCTAAACCATTCCGGAATGGTCTATAATGTCATTTTCACACACACACACACACACACACACACACACACACACACACACACACACACACACACACACACACACACACACACACACACACACACACACACACACACACACACACACACACACACACACACACACACACACACACACACACACACCGATTAATGTCATTTGAACATAACAATACTATTTCACAAAGATTGTAACATTATAGTATGTGAACCCAAAACTCTATTGTCCTCCATGTATTTTCCATAATAAATGCATAATATTTATAGTATCTGATAAATGCCAAATTCTGTAAAATAGAGAAACTATTGGAGTTGGAATTTAAAAATTATAAAGATGTTGATATTTATATCTCTATACTAGAGAAATTTTAAAGTATCTATAGGAGATGCTCTTAGGAGGTTTCATGTATACATCATCATCAAGATCACCATGTAAAAAAGCATCATTTACATCTAATTGTGAAATAGGCCAATCTTTCTTAGTTGCAACAACAATCAAAGCCCTTATATATGGTTGTGAACTTTACTACTGGTGAGAATGTTTCAATAAAATTATTTCCAGTTTTTTTTAGTACTACTCTTAACCACCAATATGCCTTTGCATCTCTCTACAGTACCATCATCTCTTACTTTAATTTTGTATACCTACTTATTGGAAATTGGTTTCTTTCCTTTTGATAGTGATTGTATTTGAGCAAACAACACTGATCAGATCAATGTATGACTCAAAAGAATTGCAAATATATTATGTTAGATATGAAGGTATACTATATATGGTCCCGAGATGATCTTCTAATACATACTCCTTGTGAAGGTTCTTGAGAATTATTAGGAGATATCTCAATGGAACCATGTGCCATTCCTTCTAACATAGGTTAGCGCAAAATAATATTAGAAGAATGCATTTTAGATTTTGACTAAGGGAAAAACATTTTCATGAAAGACTACATGTCTAGATGTAATCACTTTATGAGTGCAAAAGATAGTAATTTGCAATCTTTCTTACCAAATGGAAACCCACTGAAAACTTATGGAATGACACTTGATGAAAATTATCCCTGCCATGAGCAATTCTTGAAACACAATTGATAATGCATGATTTGTATAGGAATTTTAGGTAGTTCTTAAGCCATTTAGGTTGCATTTAGACATGTTTCTATCATAAAGTGCATTCATTGTCTCTTAAGTGGAAGAAGTCGAAATCTATGCATTTTCAGTGTTTATTTGGAGGAAATAGATCAGAGCTTCGAATGGTGGAGGAATCATAGATCAAATGGAGCTTGTAAGAGCTAAGGAAGAAGTCCCAAAGATCAAAGGACAAGCCAAGGAAGGATTAGAAGCCAAATTGAAAGGCAAAGGAACGAGCCGAAACGAAAGAAGTAGAGAAACCTCACCTTTTGGCTTTCAATCACTTCGAATCAAGTTCTAATATCTTCATGAGAGTTGTAGTTCTCGAAAAGATCTTTCCAACACATATGCATATGCATCAATTGGAAGAACGAGGATTCTGTAAAGTGAATTAGAAGACAAAGCTGAAAAAGCAGGAAAAGCAGGAGTCGCCACAGTGAAAGTATGAATTCGCTGCCGCAAAACTGTTGGCGCCCGCAGATGACCATCAGGGCCTGCCGATCCTCGGCACCCGCTGAAGACTCCCACAACATACACAAGACCGGTGCTCGCTGATGCCTTGTCGGCAACAACCGCTGGAGATTCTGGAAGAATTTCTCCGAGGCCGAATCTGGCCCATTGAGCTTTGCTTCTACCTTAAGCTGTCAACTTCTAGTACTATAAATACATCTCTACTCCAGTCATTTCAACACACAATTCACACAACTCAATCCTCTCTCTCTCTCTCTCTCTCTCTCTCTCTCTCTCTCTCTCTCTCTCTCTCTCTCTCATAGTTCTGCCTCCCTTGTGGAGCAGAAACCCTAGGTTTTCTCTTTTCATTTATGTTTTGCATGTAGATAGCCATGCTAGGCTAATCCTCCACTCATCTGTTTGTCAAGACAATTGTTTGGTTATCCAAGTTCTATCTATTACTATTATTTCCATTTTCTTTGGTTTTATAAATTGTTATTATGTTGTCGTTTTTTATTGATTGATCACCTAGACTGAGTTGCATCTAGCTAGGGTTCCGACTACCTCTGCTCCGGTGGATCAAACCTATAGTAGCAAAAACGTCCTGAAGAACATACATGTTGGGAAGCAGGATTGTGTAAGGAGATCGACACTCGAGGAATATTGCTCTCGGTGTGGGCGATGTCTAAGGTGAGAATGCATCGCTACAAACTTCCAGTGGTATTGCTGAAGTGCTAGGAGACTGGGACCTAGTGATGCTCGATCCCCAAGCAGGAGTAAGACGCATTCTATCCATACATAAACCAGGCAGTAGAATAATAAGAAGAATCGAAAAACAAGGTAACCTACCATGTCGAGATAAGCGAATGAAACCACTGTCATCATATTCACTCACTCATTGTTACTATTGCTTTACTTTGCTTGCATTCATAAACATCAATCGGTTGCTTTGCTTTGCTACATTCTTTCTCGCTTTATTCTGCATAATTAACAGGAAATCGTATTGAATACAAGCTCTTTGTGGAATCGACACATGTACTTATTCACTATACTGGTGTTGAGTATTTGTTATTTATCTTTGGCGAGGATTAAAGACCGGTTCACCGCTCGTCAAATTTTGGCGTCGTTGCTGGGGGAGCGCTGTTTAATTTAGTGTGTTTTCTTTGTTAACTATTATCAAGGACCTATCTGACGGTCTTCAAAAGTGATAACTCCCTCCCTTGATGAAAATCGGAATAAGTTTCAAAGGCTTTGACAGTCTGTTTGCGTCAAAGGTCTTGAAGCTTTAAGCAGTGTTGATGAAACACAAAACCTGTTCTCTATATTATTATACTCGAATATTATTATATGTTATTATATGCTTCCAATATATTATTATATATTAACTAATATTTCAGGAAGCTTTTTCAAATCATATCTCCTTCCTAAAGCGTTCAATGCTGAGAAGAACACAATCGAAGATCGTGGCCTCAAACTTACCAAGTATAGAAGATCTCGAAGATGGCCATGATCAGCCTAGCCGTTAAAGAGAAGATTCTTCTTTGGAGGCGCCGATTTGTTCTCTATATAGAAAGGGAAGAAGAGAAGACAGTGGACACATTCATTGAACACGAGCTCTCATTCGCACTCAAGCCCTCAAGAGAAATCTGTCTTCTTCGTGTGCTCTCTGCTAGTTCTTAAGAGTCTGTTTATTTCATTTCAAAGCATTTGAGAGTTACACAGTGAGCTTATATGATATATTTCGAGAGAGTGTTATACTCAAGAGTTTGTAACTCGGGAAGTGAACACTAGGCGATTGATTCACTAAGTGTAAGAGGATTGTACTAGATAACATAGAGAGGTGGGGCTCTTCTAGATTGGTCTAGGACTCCAAGGGAACATGAGTTGACTAGATTGCAATTGTATAGGAGAGAGGCTTCTCGGTGAGCTATTAGGATCCTAAGTCTTGTGAATCAATAAAAGCCGGTTGAATCCTAGGGTTGTGGAAGAACCCTAGGCGGGGACGTAGGCCAAGTTCGTGCCGAACCTCGTTAACAATTCATCGAGTCCTTTATTTACTGCTTTACCTTATTTCCGCACTTGGTTCGAATTGTTTAACTTTGTGATTCAGGTTTTCAGAGAAAAGACTAAGTCTAATCTCAAAGGGTTTTGCACGAGCATCAAAAGTCTTGAGACTATCTGCGAAAAACCGGCATACTCTATTCAACCCCCCTTCTAGATTATCTTTATATTACTTTGTTTTACATTATCGAACCTTCAAAAATCCCATTACCAACCTCCTACAATGAAATTATTGTAATTACCAGGTGAATTTTTTTTTTCCAATGTCTTTTAAAGGTGCTAGACTTTGTGGAGAATAGGCCCTCAAAGAGTACTGAAGATGACATTCACGAGATGGTGCTCCGCGTTCTAGAGGGTGCACATATGAAGATAGTAAAAGACCTTATAGTTGTGTATGAGGAAAGCTTATGTGAACCAGGATCATCAGGGCTTTGGGAACTTATCAACGGTTTGAACGAAGAAGGAATGAGTGCGGAAGACATCTATGAAGATGAATTCAATTCAGAACCCCAAGCTCCGACATTAACGGAAGGCCTCCTCTCGTTCAAGGACAACACGCAACCACAAATAGACGCAAGTGACAAAGAAGTAATTGAAGGTGAAGAGGAAAGCTCAATGCCTACCGACGCGAATTCTCATGATTGCATGCGTGAGGATTCATGTATTTTAGATCCTACTTCAACAAAAGTCACTCCTATCGCACCTATCGAGAGGCCGAGTTTGGACTCGATTTCTGTGACTATAATGCAAGAAATGATTAAAGTTCACACTTTGGAGGAAATTGGTGAATATGAAGATACTCGTAGCCACTACTTCAATAAACCGCCAGCAGAACTTTGATGGTGGTACTACATACCCACGGGGAATGATCAAGCTTACAGAGGCAGGGAAGAGGTAAGGAACACATATCATATATCTTTCAATACCGATTTCCCTAACTCTAGTGTGCACTCAACTCATGGGCGGGCACAAGAGTTTGATTTACTCCTGTGAGCGTTGACGATGTCCGAAAGGAGAGCTTGAAGAGGAAAGAAAAAGGAATAAACTGTCGGGTCTTAGACGATAAACAAGGGCGCTTCTCGGAATGCAACCCGAGGTAAGTTCCCTTGCATCTCATCAATATAGTTTTTGTTAAGCATGTTTATTTATGTCTTGCATTTAGAATAGATTGCATGTTGATGATAGATGTTCTATTTCGAATAGTGTGTTGAGCTAGCAACGCAGGTTAAGAAAGCTAGCTTCGGAAGAAGAATGAAGGAAAAGACGAACAAAAGCGAGAACCCAGAGGATCGGCACCCGCCGCTACCTAAGCCGCACCCGCCGATGCAGCTCCAGGGGGATCGACGTTCGTCGACGTCCACCAGCGTCCGCTGTTAAGCCCAGATTCGCGAAATCGATGGAATTTTCTTTAAAAATTCGATCTAAACTCGGATTAACTTCTGAGATTTGCATGAGGGAGTTCAAATTCTATCTTTTTACCTCTGAATTATATGATTTCTTCGCTGATTGGTCATGTTTACATTATATTTTATCTTTTCGTTTGCTTGTTCTTGAGAATGAAGGAAATTTTATATTTTACATAAGAGTTTTTAACATTTGAATGGATATATATAATATTAAAAAAAATGTATATTAGTATTAAAATCACAGTTTTTTTATTAAATATGTATTTTTATATAAATAATTAGGATAAATTACACAAAATCATCCATTTATTAGATTTAGGCCTTGTTTGGTTACTCAATTAAAAACCCAGGAAGTTCAAAAACTCAGAAAGTAGGATAACTTTCTGTGTTTGGTTGACAAAAAGACACAGAAATTCATCTTCCCAGGAATTTCAATTCCTCCAAGTCGTAGGAAGTTCACTTACCTAGGGGGGGCTAGGTAAGTTCAACTTCCTCCATTTTTAATGTATTTTTCTTAGTTTTCCTATTTATATTGTTAAGCACCAAAATTCAACCAAACAACTTTGTTTAAGTCTCTAGAAGTATATTTCACGGAAATTTAATTCATGGGGAAGTAACTTCCCGGGAATATATTGTACTTCCCACAATCAACCAAACGAGCCATTATTTAAAAAAAAAACACAAATCCATTAAACCTCTATTAATTTAATTTGGAAAGAATACAACATACCCCTAATTCAAGCTTATTTGGTTTTAAAAGGAGAGTTATGTATGTATTTTGCTATTCAATTTGACATTTCACCTTTCAAAAATAAGAAAATTAAGCACAATAGAACAAATATACATAAATATAAATGCCCCAATTAATCTATCTGCATCAGATATGCAAACTCTAAAATAAACTCATATTATTATTTTTAAAAAACCATATTATTACTTTAAAAAAAAAACTAAGATATGGGAATATTTTCATTTTTACAAATGAAACAAAAAATATTGTATTTCACAATGACTAGTCTTCTAAAAACAAACCTAATTCACATGTGATTTTTGCTAATTTATAATTTTATAGGTGATTATACGAACATCAGCCAAACTAATTACATGTAGCCATGTGTAATTTATCCAAATAATAATGCAAGTCTCGATCGATCTTTTTTCTCTTTACACATAAAAATCCTCCCAGCTGGCTTGATTGCTTGAACAATATCCATCATGTATAGATATATGGATTTAATTTAAAGAAAAATATGCGTTGTAGTTTGTGTGGATACAAAAAATGGTACCATGTGGGAGGATACGATATAGTTAGGTCCATGCCTGATGCCTCCAACAACACATATTGATCGAAATCAATAGATTGCAATACATTGGCACTCTCCAGCCACTAATCTCCATTCACCATATCGGACGCAGCAGCTTAGCTCTTAGCTTTTCCAAAAAGCCACTTATTCCACACATTAAAGTCCATATACTCTCTCTACATATTATCTTCTTCTTCTTCTTCTTCGATTCCTTTTCACTTTCGTATCTTCTTCATTCTTCAATTGGGGCTTTTCGAGTAAAGTGTCTCATATACTTCTTCTTATTCCTTTTCTTTTTCTCTTTTCAATTAATGTAATTTACTGACGTTTCGTCTCTCTTCAGAATGTTTATCCATACATTATAGTGATTTTTAAAGTTTTTTTTAGTATTTGTAGACCAATCGAGTTGATCGCTATTGATATAGCTAAAGTAAGACCATCATATCAAGATCTTCGGGGCATAATCGTCTTTTATCAGGTACATTAATTGAAACCCTAATTCCCGTTATATATAAAGGAGGATATAGCTAGGGTTTTGGGGGCTTCTTTGACAGCCGACACACTCTCTAACTTGAGCATCGGAGGCTTCTCCGGGGGAGCGAGCCTTGCCTCTTATTCTCCTTTTATGCAAGTGCTCGATCGATGTCGAGAAGGAAGGAGATGCAGATTTATCCACTTACAACTATATTCAAAGAGTTGATTGTTATTACAAAATTAAGGATGTTTTATCGCCAAATATCAAGATCAATTCTTACACTATTTTTTTAAGATATTCAAACTTTGTTATTATTTAGCGAAAAAATTTCTTTATTTCGGTTATCTTGTTTAGAATATGATCTACTTGAATTGCATTATATTATATTAATAACTGATAAGATTTATTAATTCCTTAGAATTCTATTTCTTTTTACTTTTTGGACATTAATTAATATTGTACGTATTTCTTCCTAAACTTATAGTTATAATGAATCAAATAATGTACCAATTTGCACATCACTGAAAAAGTATATTATACTCCGTACAAGGTATATACAATTATCATATATAATTCTTTTATTTATTTGAATATATTTATTTCTAGCCCTTTCCATTCCTTATTCATGAATGAAATTCTCAAGGCACACTTATAGTTTTTGTAAGGCATTGGAGAGAATTTAAACTAGCGCGCTAGGCATCATAATGAATCAAACAGTATGTTTTAATAATAATAATAATAATAATAATAATAATAATAATATATATATATATTGTGGTTTAGATATAGCTAAAAACTTGATATGAAAAATAATATATATATATATATATAATTCTAATAATTAATATTTTTGTCCATATCACCTTTTTAGCTATATCTAAACAACAATATATTTTTTTTTTATATTTTTATTTTTTACTATAAAATTTGGTTTATGATATATAATTATTATTTTTTACACACATATATACACACACTTGATTCTAAGGAGTAGCAATTCAACAATTAGTATGATGATTTGGTGAGAGACCAATGGTCAACGACTATACACATCACTTTGATTGGGCTACTAGACTTGACAAAGATAAATTATATATTATGTGGGTAGTATTTGCAAAAATTGATTTTTTTTTTTACTATTTGTAAATTTGTGTGATGGATATGTACGCCGTACCATTTGATGTCAAATGTTTCTATTTTGATAAAGCATGGAATTAACCACACCCATATATATATTATTTTGAAAAAGAAAAAGAAAAAGAAAAGAGAATATGTATGTATGTATAAATAATAAATGTATGGATGGGTTGAAAGAGACAAGTAGAGATATACAAACCAAGTAGGATGGAACCCAAAAAAAAAACAAATAGGAATTAGGAAACCTGTGAAATTGATTCTGGGAAATTTATGACCAAGAGATTGATTGATCGATCGTTCAGCAAATTAGAAAAGGGTAAGAAATCGGATTCTTGACAGATATTTGGAAGATATGAAAAGAGTTGATGAGTATGCATTGGCTTTATTCCAAAGCCCACCAATCAACCACCATAAAGAGATGTAAAGTGCAAAAGTTCTTTTTTTAGATACTTTCTTTCTCTAAAGCTTTGCTACGTGGTATTACTCGATGCCACGTGTCATATATATATATATATATATATTTATATTTATATATAGAGAGAGGGTTGAGTCATGTGTTCCTATCCGTTACAGTGTTAAATGTTAAAAGATCTTCGCCCGCCTTTTTTTTTTATAAGGTAAAGATTTGGATGGGGTCGGGCCCTGCTGGACCACCATCCAAGGGCATCCTTGCGGATGAATACGCGCAGAGTAGGATTAGCGAGGAGGTCATGCGTCGGCATTGTGTGGATTAGACAAGCGATCCTGTCGGCGGTCGAGTTGACCTCCCAGAAGACATGGCCGAATTGCACCTAGCAAAATGTTGGAGTAGGAACAGTGTGTCAAAAATCAGCATCTCGATCTCTCGCAGGCAGCACCACAGACTTCGCAAACAATTGATGATGGTCAGGCTGTCGCCTTCAATCATGATGCTGGAAAGCCGAAGCTCCTTTGCCTTGGCGATACCTCCTCTGATTGAATGAAATGGGTGACTGAGATTATTTTACAATTTTATCTTTTTTCTTTAATTAAAAATCAATGTGACCTAACTCTTTCCTTGTCCACCTGCTTAATTATGTGTGCGTGTGTTGTACTTTTTTTTGGTGGCGTAAAGTTTTTTTGGTGGGGTAATGTTTTTTTTTTTGCGGTGCATTGTTTGAACTATTTGATAAAGTGATATTAAATATTCTCTAACTTATAGTTACTATTCGTATGTAAAGAGGAGTTATCGTTTAGATATTAGCAAAAGGGTTAGTCAATTTTGCAACTATTTACTAGGTTAATAGTAATTATTCGCATGATTGTTAATATTCGTCTGTAAAGAGAAGTTATCATTTAGATAATAGCAAAATGATTGGTCAATTTTGCAACTATTCTCTAGGCTGATAGTAATTATTCGCTAAGTTGAATGTAATTGTTCGCTAGGTTGAAATAGTATGTAAGTGTAATTCTTAATTTTCTATTTCTAATTAACCACATGCATATGAATAATTCCGTACTATCGACGAATATAAACTCTAAACTTGTCGAATAGTGACTCTGAACATGAAATTCAATGAATATCTAGCTAGTTATTAGGCATTATTCACATATACTTTAACCATGACTATGAACCCTAACCCTAATTCCACAACCTCTAGCTCGAGCTCTCTGACGGCGAGACCTCCCTCATCGACAACACCCCTCCCATCCCCAACCTTGAGGTTCTCTCCCTGCGCATCATCGGACCCGATGACCTTATCCTCGTCGAATCACACCAAATCCTCGATTAACATCCCAGATCTCTCCCTTCCCTTTCGACAAAACCACCAGTTGTTGGTGGCTAAAGGCAATTGGCGGTGATAGCGACTCGCTTCATATCCCAAATCTAGGGAGTTAGATTGAGTCCTTCCAATTGTCGTCGCCCACCATCGTCCTCTTCTTCGCCATCGACGTCCTCCGTTAGCCTTCGATAATTCCTTCGAACCGTCGCCGCACCAGTCGAACATGCCTCCTACCCTAATTCCTTTAGTCGCCCTCCACCTACGGCTGCTGGAAGCTGTTCTCCTCGTCGCCGGACTGCCGATTTCTACCTCCGGCCACTGTTCTAAAAATCGCGCCTAGGCGCCGTCTGGCCACCGCCTAGGCTCTAGGCGGCAAGGCACCTAGGAATTTTTACGCCTAGGCGGTCTCTAGGTGGATTTCCGTCTAAGCGCTGCCTAACTCAACCTAGGTGTCGTATAGTCCTCGCCTAATCCCACCTAGCCCCACCTAGGTGGGTGATTATTTAGATTTAGTTTCTAGGAGAGTGATTAGTCAGCTTATAGTTTTTTTCATCCCCCAAGTCGGGATGCATTTACTTTTGATTGAAGCCTATGGTTTCAGATTTTATGAGGTTTAAAGTTATCAACCGAACATGTATTGATTTTAGTGTTAGTTAAGCACACCAATTTTGGGTTTATGAGTGATATTATAGATATTAATACATTATATAAATTATTGACATGTTCCATCCATTGAAATATAGGGAAATAATCAAGTTTAGTCTAAGTCCGCCTAGACGCCCGCCTAGGCGCTAGGGGGCCACCCACCGCCTAGCGGTCGCCTAGCGCCTTTTAGAACATTGCCTCCGTACACCAACAACCACAACCTTCGGCCTTATTCACACCCTTTAGCCCTTTTGTTTCTCTCGATCTATGGCAGCAATGTGTAATTTATGGGGGTAGGGTTGGAGCTTGGTGTTTACGCGCGCTTGTTAAATGATGGGTTAGGGGTTTTCTATTTTTTTTTAAAAAAAAAATCTAATTTTGCAATTAATCTTCGCCATTCTATTATACTAAATCAACGATTAAGATTTGTTAACATTTAATACCGTAAGAATTGTTAACATTTGATCCATATTCTATATAATATTCTCTCTCTCTCAATATATATATATATATATATATATATATATATATATATATATATATATATATATATATATATATTTGATACAGTAAAAATTTGGAAGAGTCTAGCCCCTGCTAGTCCACCAATCAATGGCATCCTTGAGGATGCAAATACAAAGCTCCTTATCTTGCATTAGATTAGCCAAGGTCGAAAACTAGAACAAGCGAGCAACACGGTCCACACACCGGTTAATTTCACTGAAGACATTAGAAATTGAGACGACCTCGAACTGGAGGAGCAAAAGTCAGATGTCGGAGAGAAGGACTTCGATCTCTCAAGGGCACTGTCATCCGCCATTAAGGGCATGAATAACCACTAGGATATCGCCCTCTACCATAATGCGAGAAATGCCTAACTCCTTTGCCTTCAGCAGACCAAGCCTCAAAGCAAGTGCTTCAGACTGTACAGAGTTCTTAGGCCCTAGCAATGCACCGTCGATCACAATCGGAGAGCCCAGGTGGTTCCGGATTATGAAGCCAACAGAAGAAACTCTAGAAAATGTGATGCTATCATCAAAATTTAGTTTGTATGTATTTTCAGGTGGTTTTTTCCATCTCAAGTTTCTTTTTCTTCTAGGTGTTGTGGTATTTTTTGCAGTTTTCCTATTATCCTTATTAATACTTTTCGTTTTTTCCCAGTTTGTCAACGTCTGTTTCGTAAACATTTATATATTCTGGTTTGTTGTAGAGTTACAGTTGTCAAATATTTTCCTATTTTTTTCGTCCATATACTCCACCAGGTTGTTGCAAGTGTTGATCTCTGTTTTTTGTTCAAATTTCGAAAGATGTGGTTCATGTTGTCCTTTATATTGTCATTGTTTTTATCAACATCATGCAATACCTTTATGTAAAGACCTCGGGTTTTCAAATCATGATTTTCGTATAAATAGATTAAAACAGAATTGATTCGGGTATCTCAAGAAAAACTCGTCCTCAACCTAACGAATCGACTTTGAAACTCGTAAAGTGGATTTCCATCCTAAATTTTGAATATTGACGAACGACTCTGTCTTTTCACCTCGAGATTTGAACGAACTTCGGATGACGATGTCCTTCTCAGAAATTCGAACATCTAATTGTTCGAGAGAGCGGGATTTGAAAAAGTAACAACCGGGAACTAATTTTGGATTTGAATTCGCGCATTCGGGATCGAAAACTCTCGCTCTTTCTCACCCATGCCAACCGAAAACCCTAGCCAAGCTTGGAGCCATCTAAGACATTTGAATTCAAACCCAAGATTCCCATTGCCCAAATTAGTGAAACACCCACGCAAGACTTTTCTCTCCTCCTTCCTAGTACCCCCTTTTTTGGGTAATGAGACAAACTCATCTCTATCCCATCTATCATTCCAAATCAACCTATATCTCCATAAAATCAGATCTTTGACTTAATTTTCTTTACCTCACTTAAACACAAAAACCCTAAAGCAACTGATCCAAGAAGAGAAATACCAAAAAACCCAAAGTTCCACCTTTCCTTCTTCCTTTCCTCCTTCCTTGCCATTAGAATCCAAGGGCTTCCCTCTCCCTTGCCTCCACCATAACCACCACCCACATCCACTCTCAGCCGCCACTCCTGCCACCGTCACTTCCCTCCACCTCTCTTCCTCCTCTTTTTCTTTCACCTCCACCGAGAGTAAACACCACCACCACCACTCCATTTCTCTTCCTCCTCTTGCACAAGGTCCACCAGCAACTTCTTCACGCCTCCTCGGAGCCAAGATGACCAGCCCGATCTGACAGCTGCACCAGAGGTTCGACAGCGCAGCCTTGACGCCACCACCACCCTGTTTTGGTTTTCAAGCGGTAAGAGCTTCGTTTTCCCTTCCTTTCGACTCCAAAAGCATAAAGATCCTTACTTCCACCTTCCTACTACTCTCCTAGCCCTCCTTGCATGAAGATCCAGCTGAGAACGAGCCTATAAATCTCTCCTCGAGCCATTTCGATGAAGAAGACAAAGTTGGATGAGCGGATCCTTCCTCCTCTCGATTTCTACATGATACGTGTGAACTAACATGATCATTTAGGTCAGGAAAATGCTTTGGGAAAGAATGGGAGGACTAACACCCATGGAGAAGCATCAATGAGCTCGATCGGAGCTTCCAGTTACAAGTTTCGATGCGGCGAGTTCCTTGTTGCCGCGGTGAGTGGGAACCGGACATGGATGGATTCAACTTCGCCACGGCAAAACCTATATTTTGTCGCGACGAGGGTCGGATGTTCCTTGGCCACATCCCCGAGCTTGGAGAGTTTACTCTCACCGTGGCGAGTGAACCTCGTCACCGCGACAAGTAAGAACTTGGCCTTGGCCGTGGTGAGGTCCATTTTACCACGACAAGAGGGGCTCTCGCGGCGAAATACCCCTTAGCCGTTTGGCTCACTTTTTAACTTGGGGATTCGACGAATCATTTTGGAAACATGTTTTGACACTCTTGGGGATTTGAAATGCCTGACTTAACGATTTGAACTCGGGTTTTGGAAAATGAACTTAATGAGCATTTCAAAGGTCAGAAGTCCTAACTATTTGACTCGGGAATTGAAATAGTTTTGACATGTTGTTATGAATGTGTGACTAATAGCATGAATGTGTTACTAATATCATGTTATTTATAATGAAATGGTATATATGCTAAGTATAAGTATGGATTGGTAGCAAGCGAATTGGCTAAGTATGTTATGGAAAGTTGTCGTAATCTGATGAGTTGGCGAATGATATTGAATGTCGTATGAGTTGTGGGATGGTTGATTATGATGAATGGAAAGTATGTATGATGTGAACTTGTCTATCTATTTGCTTGTATATGTGTGTGATATATGTGCTTAGAGTAGCCATAGAAGTAGACTCATTATGTTCTCGGTATGTATCTAGGTGATCCTCTGTGATTGTGACTTATTGTGTACTGAGTCTACTCTTTTGCTGCTCTACTTATTCAAGTAAGTTTCCTTTTTTAGCTTACTTAGATTGAACAGAACCACTTCCCTGCTTATATGTGCATGATATACTAGGTGTTGCATAAACATAAGAGCATGCCATGTAGTACCATGCTAGGACTTGCACTAATGAATGAGCATCCTTATTTTGTATGTGTTTGTAAATAGAATAACCATTATATGTGAAGTAACTAGAGTCTTTGCTAGGGTCATAAGACAGTCCATTCCCATCGGGTTTTATCTTGAGTCAAGTCGGGTCATGAGTAACACCAATATGAGCATGATTGCGAGTTGAGCTTGCGGCCTTGATTCAATTATATGAGCATGATGATGAATGATTGGCATAATGGTATGAATAAATGGAATGTATTCACAAGTTGGTCAGTCTCCGCTCTAATGGGAAGGGGGTGGAGGTAGGAGAGGGACATGTCACTTGGCATTCTATGAAAGGCCTTAAATTATTGTGTTCCGCATATATATAAACGGCCTGCATGCTTGTGTGTTAAATCATGTCATGCATTAGAAGCATGATATTAGGAATAGCGTATATGTATGCTTATCTATAGGGACCAGGCAAGTGCGGGCCTCAATCTGATCATATGCCCCTCTATATTTTTTTAGGTATGTGATTGATGTGTGTGTGTGTGTGCCGCGCGCGCGCGTTTATGTGTGTGATGCTGGTATGACTTTATGACTTAATTGGCGCGGGATTTTTGCATGGCGTGTGAAAGCGAGCTTCTGAGACTCTGACTTCATCACCACATCAACTTTGATAGTTTTGGATTATCAAATTTCGGGTTTCTGTTTTGACCCGGCATTGTCGTTGCACTATGGTTGTATTTGGTTTTAGACTTATGATGGTTTGATTGCTAAATGATTTCCGCAACTTAGGCCCTTGGACAGGTGCAAGGGTGCTAACCTCGGGTCTCCAACGAACCTCACGATGTTTTGGGTTCGAAATCCCACTTTCCACCACTAATCATTTGTTTTCAAAAATCCAACTTGTACCTGGTGCGCAAGATCGGAACGAAGGATTCTATCATTCGAAATGTAACCCGGGTTTTTTTCAATACAGGCCGTTACAACCTTTTCTATTTGTGAATCTATTTTTCTAATTAGCGTCATTGTACAATGACATTTGATGAAGAGGTGGGTCAGGGTTTCGTCGGATTGATCACATAATTCATAACTTGTTGGTATCGCAACTCCCTTATTTATCAATTTCCTTTTTGTTAGGATTCCATTCAAATATAGTTTCCACATGAAGTTTTTTACCTTTGGTGTCGTTTCTAATTCCCAAACCCATTTGGTGTTGTTATGTTCATTATCATTCCTATTTGTGATGTATTTCAATACACTGGTCGTTAAGAACCATCCGTTCTTTGCATGTTTCCAATATAATATATCCTCAAAGGTGTTGCCAGGTATATATACATTTTTTTTACTACATTTGTGGGTAGGTATCTTGTCAATTAATCAATTTTCCATTTTCGATGTATATCTATGAATTTATCCATTGTGATGCTTGTGTCGATTTACTGATTCGCTACTTGTCATCCTTCTAATGGTTTATTGTCTAACCAATTATCCTTCCAAAAGTTGATTGTTCTCCCATTGCCTATTTGCCATACCAGTCCCTTACAAAATTCATCTTTTAGTGACATCAATTTTTCCCATTGTCATGACATGTTTCCTGTTTTCTGGTATTTTAGTATTCCTTGTCCTTTTAGGTACTTGTGTTCCACTATTTGTAACCATGGATTCTGGTTCAGCTAGGATTTTCCATATTAATTTCATTTGTAGTGCTTTATATAACCCTGCATGGAAGCCCAATTCATTTTCTTACCTTTGCGAATGATACCCTCATTTTTGCAAAAGATCAAATAAAAGTGTCCACACCATCCAAAATATGATAAATAATTTCTCTAATCTTTCAGGACTAACCATTAACGACAATAAGAGCTTTTTACAAGGCTTAAAAAATATCAGCACACAAATTGTGCGAGCGCTTGCACAACAAATGAATATCCTTGTCTCTGAAACACTAGAAAAATATCTAGGTATACCTATAATCAACGACAAAATCAAGAACTGCGTCTTTGGTGTTGCAATTCAAAATTTGACAAAACAACTGTCAAAATGGAAAGTGTCCTCACTTTCCCAAGCTGGACGCTCGGTACTTGTACGCGCAAATCTCAGTTCAAAAACAAACTATCTTATGCAGAGTTTCTTGCTCCCAAAAGGTATCCTAGAAAAGATAGACCAAATAAATAAATAAAATTTTAGGAATAAACTCCACTCTCAGCGATATGCACCATTAGTTTTTTGGATAAAATGTGCACCACTAAAGAGTTTGGAGGTTTAGGCTTCCGAAAAGCCGTGGATATGAACATTAGTTTACAAATGAAGTTGCGCTAGAAGATTTTTACGGATCAAGATAATTTCTGGGTCAGGATCATAAAAAAAGTACTTACACACTGAAACAATTATGCAAAGAAGAACATATATTACTTCCTGGCAATTTGGACGCCTTCTGAATCTTAGGGATAAACTTCAGCAAGGGCTCCATTGGATTATAGGTAATGGAAAATCTATTAATATATGGTCTGATCCTTGGATCAATGACACCTACTTATAAGAATTCAAAGGAAATCATGATCCAAACCTTAAAGTAGCAGACCTCCTAGAGGCCCATAAATGTTGGAACACACGTCTTCTGCAACAGCTCTTTCCGTCACACATTGCAAAAATAATACAAAGAATTCGAATTCCAGACTGGGATACACCAGACAAATTAATATGGAAATGAAATGCAAATGAAATCTTCACCACTAAATCAACCTACAAACTTATTAACAACATTACTGCAAGAAATAATGAATACAAGTGGATTTGAAAGCTTCATTTACCACCAAGGATCCAAAACTTCATTTGGAAAGATGCGGTTGATTGTCTTTCCACAAAAGAAAGACTAAATAGTTATTTTAATAGAGTACCTTCCCAATGCTTTCTATGCAACATCGAAGTTGAAGATGAAGATGCCCACCATTTATTTATGATGGGCCCTATGACTATAGCATTAATGAACCACTATGCACAAACAACAAACCGATTTTTTTATTGACATAAGACCTACTCATTCATTCCTAGAGGACCTTATGTCAATTAAAAAATAAATGAAAACTTACATTTCGAAGACCTTTGTTTCATATGACAAGCTATATGGAACCTAAGAAAGAACATTATCTTCGACAAAAAGAAGATTGATGCAATATCTACCGTTTCCCAACAGATAATCACCAATATAGCAAGCTAGAATAAGGCACAAACAAATAAAAGCACCAAAAAACCTAAGCAGCGAAAAGTAACCAGATGGTAAAAGCCACCAAGGGGCTTCTACAAAGTAAATGTAGACGCCTCTGTTAAACCTTCCGATGAATGTCGCATTGGTGGCATCGTCCAGGACAGTGTTGGCCAAATCATTGATATTTTTCAGTGTATGACCCATCAAGGATTCATGCTCCAAACAGAAGCTTATGCGTTTTGCACCGGATTACACATAGCCTTAGACAAGGGCCTTCAGAATGTCATTATTGAAGGAGATAGTCAAGAAGTCATCAACGTCATCAATGATATCACCAATATTCCTAGGTGATAAGAAAAGACTTAATGGATTTGGAGCTAATGGAGGAGCTGACTCTTGATAGGATGCAGTGGAAGAGTGCTATTAGAAATCTAGAAAAGTAGTTGGGTCCTACGTTTCACTCTTCTTACTTGTCTGCCAACGACACTTGCTTTCGTGTCGCCTACAGTAGCATATTTTTTTTTTGTGATTATCCTTCTCTGTGTCTCTTTATGTGGTAATATTTATTCTTCGTTGTCATGGTGTGTTTTGTTGGAGTGTGGGCATCTTGCCTTCTCCCTTCCTTCTAGGTCATTAGGAAACATCTTCTCGACCTTATCGGGAAAAGAGTGCGTATGATGAGATCCCCCATACCCTGTCTCTGACGGAATATACTAGGTTGTTGTTGTTAAAAACACAGATAAGATATTTTTAAAAAAAAAAAAAACTTATTACTCCTAATTAAGTTGGAACAAGTTTTTTTTTGGGGAAAATTAATTAAAATACCCTCACCTTTGGGGATATGGTAAAAATATATCCTCAACTTTCAAATGTAATAAAAATATCCCGACCTTTGAGGGTAGTGGTAATATATTACCTGGAGTTTTCTCACGGGTCAAAAATGCTGACAAGGCAGCCTACGTGGTTTTTTTTTTCCACAGGTGTTTTCTTGAACGGTTTCCTTAGAAAAAAAAAATAAAGATTTAGAACGGGTTCATATCCAACGTCTTTTCATCCTTCATATCTTCTTCATTGGTCGCCTCTTGAACTGTCATCCAAGTCTTCCAAATAGTTCATGGTTCCTCTTCAATGACAGTCTTCCTCGCTCGTGGTCGCCTATCTTGAGCTGTCTCTCTCACATCTTCTTCCTCTTTGATTCGTTGACGGGCTTTGGCTGAGTAAGTTTTGTCTTTTCCCCTATTCGTTGTTTATGTTGTTGTCGGTTTAGTTTTGTTGTCGATTTGGGTTAGCAATAGTCGTGTGATAAGGCATATTTTGATAGGTGTTATAGATGAATTTTAGTTGAGCTTTATAGGTGTTTGGCTATGTTTTAGAGTTAATTGTGTATTATGGTCTTTTAGTGGTAGAAATTGAAAACTACGCTATTTTATTGGTTTTATGTAGATTTGTAGTGCTGACATGGTGAGAAGCTTGAGAAGAGACCAAAGAGGATATTCAAAGAGCGAGGAACAAATCAAGGAAGGATTAGAAGGTGATTTGGGAAACAAAGAAGCACAAGAACAAGAGCGGAAATGAAGCACTTGGAGAGATCCCATGTTTGAGGTTCTGATAAGTTGGATTCAGCTTCTGAGTTCTTCATGAGAGTTGTAGTCCTTGAAAAGAGCTTTCCAACGCATATTCATATGCGTCAATCGGACAAACGACAACTCCAAAAAGTGCGTTACAAGTTCAGTCTGTGAAGCTGTCCAGGCGACGCCCGCCGTCCCTTCAGGGCCGGATCCGCACAAGCGGCCCAGTTACTATCTTTTGTGGAAACTCTAATCTAGGGTTTTGCCGACCCCTTTAGGCTTTATATTAGGTTTTTCTCAGCCGTTTTGAAGCATCTAACAACCATCTAACCCTTTAACTTTAGTTTTGTTTTCCCTTCAAGAGAAGAGATTTAGGTAAGCCATGCTTGGCTAATTCTCCGTTGTTTTCATCTACACTTTCGAGACTTGGTTGGTTGTTTGTGAGTTTTTGATGAAGTATTGATTCTCTCTTTAATTAATATCTTTCGATCTCCCTTGCGATTATTAATGATATTATTGTGATTAGCTACCATGATAGTATCTTGCTAGGTATTTGTTCTTTCATCATTGAATGGATTCCGTAGTAGGGATTTTGACATGACTAAGTAGGGATTGTGAGAACCTTCGTTTGATCATGACTAAGTAGGGATTTCGACATATGTCTTAAACATCGGCTACCTTGTATACTTGGTGTTATTCATATGCCTAGATTCTTAGGAACTTGTGTTATCTTTATGTTAAATCTTTTTCCGTGCAAGGGTTACATAAAGATGTAAGGGGTTAATTGTGCTCTTTGTGCTTTAATCTATTCAAACTAAGATGGGAGGAATTTGTAGAGAACACTTCAATTGGATTCGACGACCAATAAACCCAACCAATGCCGAGAATTTGTGGATGGAAACTTCTCTTTTAACTATCACTTGCTTTTGTTTGGATTGAGTTTTCTATTTACTTTATTCCCATATTCTGCCTTTCAATTAATAAATATACAATTCTTGGAAATACTTGTTTCTCTGTGGGATCGACCCCTTACTTGCAATCTATACTAGTTTGTTTGTTTGAGAATTATTTTGATAAGAGAAATCATTGTGTTGTGTTAATTTGAGGAAATTTTTACCAGATTAGTTACTTGGTTGAATCAATTTCGTTTTTAGGGTTTAATTTTGTTATCGGTTTATTTTTTTCCTTAAGGAAACCTTTCAAGAAGACTCAATTTTAGTGCTAATTTGTAAAAAGACTTTCACGCAGCGCAGGCTGCCTTGTCAAAAAAAATCACGTAGGTTGCCTTGTCATCATTTTAATTAATTTTTCCCTTTTTTTTGTGACAAGTTTTTTTTTTACGTGACATATATAGGAGTATTATCCTAAGTTGGAACAAGTTTTTTTTTGGGTTGTAAATTGGAACAAGTTAATTGATACTCTCGCAAGTAGTACTCGAATAACAAATTCGAAAAGGAAAGTGATTCTTCCAAATAGGCAAATAATAAGCGGATAATGAACAGCCTTTCAGCTACGCTACCAAAAATGTGGATCTATGGCATGCACCATCACTGTGATGCACACCATTTATGGATATTCCATAGCCAATTCTCCATCGTAAATTCAAAGGCATTTTTGTATAGTAAAAGAAATGTGTTTATTATAAATTGATGATTAGAGGAATTAGAGTCGATAGGAAGTATTATGTGACTTGTATTTGCTAATTTACAGGCTATTTTTAAATTGTTTCTCTTAAATAGATTTTATTAAAGTTTGGGGGAAAAAATCTAATTTAAGTGCTATGTAAATTTTGGAGAAAAAAATTTAATATATAGTATTCAGTGCTCTAAAAATCGCGCATATACGTCATCTAGGCGGTGCCTAGGTGCTAGGCAGGAGGTCATCTAGGAACTTTTACACCTAGGTCGTAGGTGGATCTTTAGGCGGAAATCCGTCTAGGCACTGTCTAGCTAGTCGTCCCACCTAGACTAGACTCGCCTAGACACTGTCTAGGCCCGTCTAGCCTAATAATTATTCAGTTTTAGCGCATAGACAGATGATTAGTCGATTTAGGGTTTTTTTTATCCCCTAAGTCAGATGTATTTACTTTTGAGTCGGACCTATAGTTTTGAATTTTAGGAGGTTTAGAATCACCAGGCGAACACCTACTTTTGAGGTTATTTACTTTAGTGTTAGTAAAGCACAATAAATTTGCATTTATGAGTGATATTATGGACTATTCACATTATATGAATTATTAACATGTGTTAAAAGTGTTATGTGTTAATATATAAGAAAATAATCAAGTTTGTTCTAAGTCTATCTAAGCGTCGTCTAGCGGTTGCTAGCGTCTTTTATAACATTGTTAGTATTTAAGTTCAATGATTTTGAGTAATCTCAAATATAAAATTAACTAACATCTCACGTAAGTGTCAAATGATACAATGAGAATCGATGCTATATATGCTAATATGAGAAAGATACACTTTTAGACATAAATTAGTGTAATTTTAATCAATGTATTCAAATAGAAAAGGTGTGGGAACAAAGATTTATGGTGACAGAGATGAGGATGCTTGATATACAGACACATTAGATTTTATAAAATAATAAATGAGGTTATTCACGATAAAGTATGATTGATTTGTATGAAGGATAAATTGAAAGAGTCGATGTTTAGATGGTTTAGACATGTGTAAAGGAGAGTCCTAAATAGATGCATCATTGCGAAGATGCGACATTCTTCTAATTGAGAGTGTTCAATGTAGTAGAGATTGGCTTAAAATTCTTTTAGAGAGGTGATTAGATAAAATCTTACCCTGGTGAATTTTAGAGGCATGATGAGAGATCATAGACAATGGCGGATTACTATCAAGGTTAACGAGAGCTAGCTAGTTGGAGTAAGTGTGAGACGCTTCGGCTAATTATGTCATTTTATTTTGTGCTTTGGGTCATATTCATAGCTTTTTACTTTCTTGTTTTCTCATTTGCTTTATATATACTTGTATTATATATCCTCTTGTTTGTGGTTTTTTTTAATTGTTTTCGATGAGTTTTAAGTTTTTGTTGGGTTATCTGAAAACATACTCTTGACTTGTTTTATCCCTGATTTGAGCAGGATATACTAGATTTGTTGTTGTTGTAGTATATTTTACATATAAATTGATGTAGGTATTTTAAAACTTGATACATCTTTAGCATAACTACTACTCTAGACCTTTCCATTTGACAAAAATATATCGTTAATTATTGAAAAAATGACTGAAAATAATATGAACTATGAATGGTAAACCAAAAATAAAACGAACTTAAAAATTACAAACTTATATACAAACTACAATCTATTAAACCAATATTGATACAATGGTCATAATCCATAATTGAAAGATTAATTTAGGATCAAAATATAATTAGCAAAAAGTGTGGAGAAAATTGTAAAATTATGTAGAAACGCATTGTTCATCATCTATCTCTTCCTGGAGCAAGGAGGCATTGGCTTTCAGAGCCTTACCGGCTCGAAGTGGGGCTTCATCTTCAATTTGGCTCGAAGGTTTACATGTGTATTGGTGCCTTCTTCTTCTTCTTCTTCTTTTTTTTTTTTTTTTTTGCTTTCGATCTTAATTGATGAGCCTGGACAAATTTCTCAAAGCTCAAGATTTCGGGGTTCTCCTTCTTCAAAGATATGTTGAGCCCTAAATCTCAAATTTGAAGGTTTGTGGTATGAATTGGACATGAAGATTGAAATTCTATATCCTAGAATCTACAAGAGCCATAGCTTAATTTGACATATAATTTGTGCTCTAATTAGGGTTTATGGTGTGGGGATTTTTGTTGTTGTTATTCACCGGTTTAACCTCGACCAACAAACGAACACTGCCAAAACTTTTGAATTCCCTTATTAGAGCACTTGCGAGCGATGGAACCACAACCTAAGTCGATTATGGAAAGGCCAATCGAGTCAGTAGAAGAGGGAGGTTATAGAGCTCGAACTCTCTGCAATATTAATTGATAGTTGGGCTCAACTTTGAATTGTACATGTTTATTGATGACCTTTGGGTCATTTCGATCTCAATCCCTCTATCCTCATCCTCTTTTCCCCATCACCTTGTAGTTTTCGAGTCGGTTAGAGACGGTGACTAGGTCAATTTGCACAGGCATGATTGTGAGCGCTTGCTTGCTCCAATAGAGGATGAACATTCAATAGTAAATTTTTCCCTAATTTTACAATGTTTCTCAAACTTTTTATTAATTATATTTTTAGTCCAAATCATTTTTTCATTTGTCAATTCTAACCATTCTATCAATATTGGTTTAATAGCTCATAGTTTGTATATGAATTTGTAGTTTTTAAAAGATGTGGAATAATTAATTGGCGTAGTTAAAAGAGGTCAGACCATATTGTAAAAAAAAAGGTACATAAGCAAATCGCATAAGATGAAACTCTATGTCTCTATTTTAGTAATTAGTGTAGGTCTTGTCACGTGCACAGAGAATACATGAATACAATATATATTATAAAAAAATTACATAGATTCAAATAAATAAATAAATAATCTAAATATAAATCATTTTTTCCACCAAAGAATAATATAGATATAAATAAAATTAGTTCTACAAACTATATCCTCCATCCGTTAGGAAAAGCATGTCATTTTAGAGATGAAATATTGTTAAGAAAAACATGTCGTTTTAGATATTTTGGTGTTCACGTTCCAAAATTACCCTTGTAATAATTAGAGATGTGTTAGTTGTAGTTTTCAATAAAGTGGAAAAGTAAAGTAATAATTAGGGGTATAAGTATATTTTTATTTGCTTTTATTTGCTTTCTTCAAAAATGTGCAAATGCTTAAAACGATATTGTATGTTTTAACTAACGGAGGGAGTATAATCTAAATATCTTTTATTTAGATTTTCTCAAAATATAAATAAAATTCACATTATAAGGTAAAAGGTTTTTTTTCCTTCTAATCTACCATTAATTGAATCTCATGTAATTTAATAGATAACTAATTTAAAAAAATATTTTAATATTCTTTTTTATTTTATATATAGTATATATTTATTACTATTTGTTTACTAAAATATCTATGCACGAATAGATTATGGCTACATAGTATTTTAATAAATTATTTTGGCCTCAAAAAATAATATAGATATAAATAAAATAACAATTATTAAATAATTAATTTTGATCTAAGTAAATCTTTCCACCAAAAAATAATCTAGATATAAATAAAATAGCACTTATCAAGTACTATACTACACATTTATCTAATATTTTTGGTAATTATGACTATGAAATATTTTTTATTTATTTTGCAAATTAACTATATATATTGTGGCTTATATAAATTTCTATAAACTATGACACCATATTATTTTATTAATTTCCCCCCTAAAATCAATCACAACATGTCACACATAGAACACTATGCATATAGAAGATTATATAGACAGATATATGTAGATATAGACTCTTATAGTTTAACTGGTTGAAAATCATATAAATAATACTACCTCCATCTCGCAAAACTTGTTGTTTTGTTTTTGTCACATTTTTTAAAAAAGGTAAAAACTATATAAAATATCAATGATTTTATTAATTTTAAAAAATAATTTCATAGTTAATACAATTATCTATGAAATTATTTAACGAAATCATTTAAAAATTAATATTTTATAGAGTTTTTAGCTTTTTTAAAACACGTGTCAAAAAAATAAAACTACAAGTTTTGCGAGACGGAAGGAGTACGATGATCACACATCACCTTCTCTATATATAAATTTCTTTTAAAAAAAGGAAAATTACGAGCAAATACCCCACTTTGATAATTGGTTTGCAAAAATACCTTAGCCCTCTCTCAGCCTCCGGCTCCGGCTTCGACTCGCCGTCCTCACCCTCCAAAGCCATCAACCTCACCCGTCGGCGCAATTGTTGCCCTTTCTATTGTAGTAGCTTGTTGGTGCACTACATCGCAATTTCGGTAAATTCACAGTTCACAAAAACGGCCAAACCCCTTCATTTAAATGAAAGAAAATTACAGTAGTGCTTACTGAATGAGATCAACCATGTTAGCTATACCAGGTGCTCTCTTCTTCCATTGTTTAGTTTTCTATCCCTTGTGTGGTGGAAATTTGGGGTTGCTTGGTGGGTTAGGGTTTTGAATTTGACCGTCCATGGATGCATCAGAGAAATTCGAAATTTACTTTGTGATCAATTACACAGATACGTGATTTCTTAGGTTTCCTGTTAGGTTTCGATTTCAATTTCAAGTTTCAATCTTGGTTACGATTTGCCATCAAGATGGTGCTGCTTGTGTTTGGGAATTTGCTGTCAAGTTTCAATCTTGATCCTTCTGTTGGGGAGTGACAAGAGGAAAACCTGTCGTTGTTCCTGCCAAAAAATACTCAAACTCACAACTAGTATAGTGTGCAAGCAAGAGGTCGATCCACATGGAGATCTACTCAATTCAAGTGCAAGTCTAATCGCTAAGAGAAAATATGGGGGGTTTTGGTGAGAAAAAGATCCGCCTTTTATCAAAGCGGAAACAAGCAAACAAAGTAAATTGTGTTGATAATGCAATAGAGAGAATTAGGTTCACCTACAATTTATCACTTCGATTGATGAATTTGATCCTTGTTTCAGCCTCTAGTTCTTGTCTTTTCCTATCAATGTCCTTGTCCAGATCTTAGATAGATTAATAGTCTTACGAGTCCTAGCAACCCTTATCTCTAAATAACCCTAACACGGTTAAGATTCAACCTAGAGATAGCATTAAGAATATGAATTAACTAAGGTACATATAATATCAAGCTACGAGTCGATATTCAACATGTATTCAACTTCCTACACATCCAATTAGTCCTACGAGTCCTAAAGGGATATGATTGCCACTTGGGTTAAGGTTTGCTACGAGGAATCTGCAAAACTCTAGCAATTGAATGAATCTACTCTAACTAGTTGCTCAGGCAAGAGAGAATAAAACACATTCAAGGAATTAAGCGCAAAGAAGTCAAAACATTCGAATAGGAATAAGAACTAGATTAAGAAACTCACAATTCAACAATCAAAGATCCAAACTGTAGGCGAAACCTTGAGAGTTTAGTTGTTCATGTTCATTGGCGCTCTCAACAATTCTCTAAAGTGCAAAAGGTGAATGAAAGAATAACCTAAAATGTCTCTTAAAAGCCTTTAGAAAGTCGGCCAAGATATAACATAAAAACCCTAATTAAAGTCTAAATTTGAATCGGCATTTCTGCAAGAGCCGCGGGGCAGGCAACCCAGGCCGCGGGGCGGCCAAGCGATTGCGAAATCGTTCGTCAGATCTTCGAGCCGCGGGGCGGCTAGCTTGGCTGCGGGGCTGCCTTACTGTTCACAGCGATTTTTCCTCCTCGAATTTGGTCTTGATGTCAACATGAAAGTTGTAAATCTTGGAAAAAGCTTTCCAACGCATGCTTATAATAGTCAATCAGACTGCCGAGGCTTCTAGAAAGTGTGAAACAAGTTCACCTTGTCTGGCGACAATTTCTGCTGACTTGTTCTTCACTTAGTCTCTCGAAATTCGATTCCGCTCCCGTGCTCGTTACTTTTCTTCCTCAACTTGAATCTTCCTTCATCCAAGAGTCTCCTCATTCCTCGGCGGATCCACATTTACCTGAAATTAACCATAAACACGTGTAGATTCCGACTCTTCCAACACCACAAGTAAACATGTAATTGTAACTAAAATATGCAATATTCACAACTAAACTATGGTAAATGTAATCTATTATGCAACACTAATTATGCTCTATCAGGGAGCTTAGTTCACTTGTTGAGTAATGAATTTTTGACGCCTGATTTTGTGAAAATCTCTCAACTGTTGTAAGTGGTGATTTTGCTTGTTTAGATTCACACATTGCATTTGGTAGTTTGAAGCATGAGCACTAGGGTATCAAGTTGGGTTCCTTAAAGATGAAGCACTTCCACAACGCCTTAGATTGTGCCAACTGATGTTGATTCAATTGACGACGATGTGTTATTTTATCTCCTAGAACCTTTGCTTATCGAGGTTTCTACAACTCTGTCTGCATTCATACCATTTGTGCTTAACATTAATGACTGGTTGTGTGACATAAAGCATGTTCCTTGTTCTTTAATTCTTTCTATGTGCTAGGCAAAGAAAAATTCAAGGAGGAACCGAGATGGAATCATTGTCGACCTTGATGCAGGTTAAAAATTTCTCTCATCCCTCATGGCCTTGAAGGTTTACTCTGGTTTTTAGAATGATTGGAATTTGGAACGTAAAAGCTGGAATTTTTTCAAAATGTTGATGTTTACGTTGTATGCAGAAGATTCATCTAGACGTTTGAACAACCGTAACACACGCAACAGAGGACCTAGAAACCAACAAGTGATAAATTGTGATTTGTAGGTGGATTTGGGAAGTGGAACTTGCAATTTGGTAAGAGGTGACACAATCTACCTTTGGGCACTTCTTATATTGTGCATTCTTCATGTTTTTCACTATCATTGATTGCTTATCACTTGTTTGTAGAGGGAAAGAGGTAGCCAGTTTAAGAAACAAGTAGCTCTGCCGTCGCCGCCTCTCGAAGAACCTGCATATATTCAACTATCCAGTATGCATGGGCCCACTAGTTGAAGAGATGTCAACTAAGTGCGGCCATATCTTTTGTAAGACTTGCATCCAGGCTGCCATAGCTGCCCAAAGCAAATGTCCTATATGTCGGAGGAAGGTGACGATGAACTGGCTGACAACCCCTTGAAGCTGAGCTTTCTAGTAGGCCATGGGGACAAATACCCACAATTTGTACACCATAGATAAGTCTCTATGGATAAAATCCTATCAATCTCTTCTCCATTATAGAGTTCATCCATTATAGAGTTCTTAAATTTATGAGAAAAAAAAAATATTAAAAATACTATTTTAATATATATATATTTCATTTTTTATATATTTTTTTACTTTTCTTTTAATTCATAATTCTCCTTCTAATGATTTTTACATTAAGGGTGTGTTTGGATTCCAAATGCATTATGTTTATAATGCAAAATGATAAGGCGGTGTTTGGTTGACCCAATTTTTAAGGTGTTTAAATTATGATTTTTTTAGATTTCACGATGTATTAATTATAATGCAATTATTTTATCTCAATTTATGTGATTATTTGGTTAAATTACAGTTTTACCTCAATTTTTACGATATTTTTATTTTTAGAACCAAACGGACATATAAAACGAGGTAGAATAATTACATTATAATTAAAATTGGGTTAATCCCAATAGTTATATTATATTGAATTCAATAATTTGAATTAAACCCAATAGTTAGTAAAATTAAAGAAAAAAAAATTAAAGGAAAAAGAATAATAAAGGAGAATTAAAGAAAATTAAAGAAAAATGGAAAAAAAATATGATGGCTCAAAAATCCTAAAATGTCTCTAAGATTGACACATCATCCTGAACTCTTCTAAATTAAGAGTTTATATAGATGCAATGGAATCCAAACACACCTTTAAATTTAAAGGTAAAACCAGTCATTATTTTTTTAGCACAAATGACTTATTTTTTAACATAAATGACCCACCTATTCTATTTTTGCTATTCTAAACAAACAGGTATACTTTTGCAAACCGAACACCAATTTGGAGTATTTCTGCAGATCGGCCAAAAAAAAGAGTGAAAGTAGTAAATACCAAAATTAGCCCTGGGTGTTATGTCACGGTAAACGTAGGTGAGAAGGAAATCAGAAAAGAGAAGCGGGAGAAGCAAAGGAAAGGAGGGGAGGTGGGGCCCGCAAGAGGTTGAGGGGGGAGCCAGAGTTTGATTCGGTTGATATGGCTGTTAATCGATCCACACCCGATGGGCCCTACTTTTATCTAAATGGAACTCGATAGTGACTTCACCGCTTCTACATTTCCAGGGGCATTTTCGTCCAATTCCACACTCCCCCTGCCCGTAGGCCGTAGCTACTAACAACTTTAAAATGTTATGTTTTAACACTTTTTAAGTTTTTAACCTAACAAACTTCTTTGCAATGTACGTCGAATCATTAGTTAATAGGAGTAATAACAGGCCTCGCTAATATGCAATGAGTTTGCTATGTGGGCATAATTCTCCTAGGAATGAAACAAGTCGTAAGCAGAACGATGAACAAATTTCCAAGAAGAAATTAAGCAGAACGGCCTAGATTAGACATAGCAAACTCTCAACCAAGCAAAGTGAACGATAAGATGAGAACATATAAGATTTATGTCATGGAATTATCAGAGTTGATTTACAAACAAAAATTGACCAAACATGTTTCGTAAGATTAGTAAAAGATTTTCCTTGCGATAACTAGCAAATGACTGCTAGATGATCGAGCCCATTACATTTTAGAGGGGCGCGCATGAGTATTATAAATTCCATGTCAACACATATACAATATGTGGATTATTTTACATATACATCGTTACCTTTCTCACCATATATAATAGCTTAAACTTCTGTAACAACAAATTAACAGCGCAGTCAAAACCAAAGTTACCAAGCGATCGATCCCCTACATTCTCCATTATATTATTGTTTGTTTGTAACCTTTTAAAGATGTCAAATTTGACTAGGATCTCAACCTCTTTCCGTCCATGTATAAAGAACTTGTGTTTCCGACCAAAAAAAAATTAAAATAAAAAGAACCTCTGTTCTGGACCAAGCAAAAACTAAACCTAAAAACAAAAAACAAAGATAAAAAGCAATTATCTACATTTCATAAGATGCAACCCAAAAGAAGCTGCAGGAACTAAGCTTTCATCTCTACGTATATATCCCTATATATACTGAAAACTGTTGTATTCATTTCTAAAAATTAATACAAATTCAATCAAGAAAATGAGAGCCACATAAAAGATTTTATATCTGGTTTTGATTGACCCTGGTTTTTGGTGTGTGATCAAATCAATATCAGCCCTCAGGAGGGGCCTTGTGGGGGACTGCATCCACTACCTACTTAGATCCCAATTCCCTCTCTCTCTGTGTATAGTATATATATATATATACATATGTTTGTGTATATATATATATATACTGTGGAATGTGGATATATACATAAAATGGTCCCTCTCTTCTTGTTACCACACTTGAGAAATAAAAATGTCACATAGACATTTGTATGCCCTTTATTCCTTCCCCATTTTATCCCATATCAAATCCTCTCTTGTCGAAGGACGACACATGCCCTTTTCCACGTTGGATCTTCCTCGTGAACTGATTCGCTCCTAAAGCGATGCATTGTGCGTGTTGCATACGTGTAGTTCGACTGCCATATGTATATTTCTCCCAACAATTTTGAATTGGAAGACTCTATAGTGAAACCCTAATTGCAAATATATTGTAAGTGTAATTACAGTGAGCTTAATTTTGTTGTGTAATGTGTAGTGCAAGTGTTTATATTAATTGGGTTAAATGGCATGTCCTTTTCCCCTACAAAAGAAAAGGTACCCTTTTAAGTTTTAATTCTTTCTATTGTGCTCTTATTCACAACAGATTTTTGCAAAAGATTTTATTATCATATGTGATTTTTAGAAATGTTGGGCTATAATTACAGTTGGATTTATACATGTTCAGCCCACACTAACTTGTCTTTAATTACCCTTTTTGTTTTCCTATGCAGTAACATAAAATTAATTATTTCACAAAATCAATCTTCCCGGCCCTAACAAGATTTAATCTAATTAATCAACCTATGGAACTTTTAACCCCTTTAAAGTTTAAACAGTATAAATCACATGTAATACAATTATTAAACCAGTTCTTTTACTACTTTTTATAAATATTTTTTATGAAATTGTTAACTTATTTGATAGAGAGATTAAAGAGGATACTTAAATTTGCACTTATATAGAGAGAGGATGAATCCAGTGTAAATAACTGTGAACGGTGAACAAATTGATTATTCATATATAGATAACACCATAAGTAATTATTCTTTTGGCATAATATAATTCATGTGTTAATAGTTTTTTCATATGAAAACTATTCGTCTATTATAACATGATTATTTGTATTGATTTATGTACGAATAATCGTGTTGTTATAGACGTACGAATAATTTTTCTCTTCAAAATTTCATGTAAATCTCAAGCGTTGATCCTTTTAATCCATATATACACACACTTTTTTCCTAAGAAAATTTTGAATTGGGTTAATTTGAAACTTATCAATGTACTATTATAGATCAATAAATATACATATGCAGCTGTGCTGCTATTTATGTTTTTTACTGTCATCTGGTATTTGTAAGACTGTAACTCCATTTGGTTTTCACATAGTAAAACAGTAAAGATGAGTCAACCAAGAACACTTAACCAACATCTGTAGACCAGCTTGACCCAAATTGATTTAGACAAAATATAAGGGATGCACAAATGAATTCCCAGCTTTTTGCTTCAAACCTTTGTGGGGCTATATATATATATATATATGATTTTGCAAATTTTACTTTTTGCCCATCTCACACACATATATATGATATATCCTTTGATTTTTGCCTTTTTCAACCCTTGGATTTATATATATCAGCTACCTTTGCAATGCTAAATGCTCTAAGAGGAAGAAGAAAAAAAAGGTTTTGAAATTGATAATTATCATTGTTCATGATTACCTAAACATTACGTACTGGCCATAGATTTCAGATCATGATTGCTGTTCATTCACACTATATGCATATTTCCTGTCTCTTTTCTTTTCTAAACAATACCACTCAATTCACTAATATTGTAAAGTCTCCATCTCAATATATACCATTACATTTCAACTACTTAATTCATATATTTCATCCTTAATTAACTTTCATGTTGGTCTCTAGGTAAATTTAATTTCTTGTAAGAGTGTGTTACTCCCCGGGTTCAATCCATTTGAGTCATCCGAGTTTAATTTTTTAACCATTTTAACTAAATTCACTTATTTTTATAACATAGTATGATTTAGTTTTCTGTCATATACTCTTCTTACATCTGGTCTTGAGAAAGCACTCACTCGATTTGGTCAAGGTAAAGATGTGTACACCCCTAGCTAAACCCTACTTCAAGCGGAATTATAAGTCAGTAATGGATGGGGTCATTGTTCTAAAAATCCCGCCTAGGCGTTAGGCGGGTGTCTAGGCATGTTTAGGCACCTGCCTTGACCGCCTAGGATCCGCCTAACGCTTTTCAAAACACTGGATGGGGTCATGTGCAGGTAAAGATATGCACCATGCTAATTAAGTTCAGGATCACCATCTAACATAAAATCTAAACCAATGTATCACCTTCTCTTATATATTGTTCATCCATTTAGAGATGAAGACTTTCCATCACCTCATTCAAACCGCCCGGAGACGTTTTAGAAGCCCAAGAATTGGTTGAAATCTTCACCTAAAGATAGTTAAACCCATGAATGTTCAAGATAAAATTCATGTGTAGCTAAAATTGCAAATTAAATGATATGTAATTGGACAAGATAAAGATTAATGATCAAAAGCTTAACTATGGGCTCCCTCAGAAAGACACAATAAGTACAGAAGCAAATGCATATACTTTGATGAGCTAGCTCAGCCATGGCCATGTTAAACCCAAATGATTAGGGTATCAGCAATTATATATATATATATATAACTTGACAGATCATGTAAAATCTGATGTCTAATTATGTATATCAGCTGCTTACACCTTAACATATATCAACTATATATACTTAAATCATTTCTTCCCAGAGGAAGAGCTCTCCTGGCGAAGAAGGTCATCCTCGGAGCCGGTCTCGTCTTCCTTCTCATCGGAGCCGTCTGCGCCATAGGCGGCGGGGTGGCCATGCCCAAAGGCTCTAATATGGTCCTTCAAGGACCTCTTGTGCTTGAAATCGGAGCCGCAAATGCAGTACCAGAGCTTGCCACAGTTCTTCTCATGGGTCCTCCAGTCGCCCCTCACGGCGAGGGCCTTACCGCACTTCCTGCAGGCGAACGGCTTCAGGCCGTGCTTCCTCTTGTAGTGCGTCTGCAGCGTCCGGAAGTCCTTTAGCGGCTTCGCCCTCGGGTGGTCTATGTTGTTCCTGCACCCCGGCGAGCAGCAGTAGCACGGCAGCCTCAGCATCCCCGTCGGCTGCGTCCCCCGCAGCGACTCCGGTCCCTTCCGGTACTCCGACCCATGCCCCCACATGTGCATCTGGCCGGAGAATCAAAATTCATAGTCAATCTCACATCGACATATCTATCTATCTATCTATATATCTATATATATATAAAGTTGGGCGAAGCGAAATTCAATTGCAGCATAGAATCATATCATCATGTATACTTTAAAATAAAATAAAAAAATAAAATAAAATAAACCTATTTTTAGCTGGTGAACATATTTGCTGCAGAAGATAGGATTCTACATCCCACTATGAAATTAGTGATTCCATTTGGCTAACTCCAACTTTACTTTCTTGCTAATTGAATTGAAGCATCTGCATCTGCAACTGTTTGAAGACGACTCGACTCTGATACCATATGAAAGATATATATGTGTACGTAGAGAGTAAAAAGACTTGAACAATGGGCAGCTTAATTGGGGAGGTGGGTTAATTGATCTAGGAAGAAAGAGGGGGGGACAAAACTGCAGGAAATCAGCAGTGACAAAACCTCATGAATTGGATGAATGTATGGGGGAGGAGCAGCAAAAGCACAGATTTCCAAGCTCTCCATCTCTCTCCCTCTCTCTCTCTTCATTTTCTGCAACCGGCAAAAGGAACAATATACTGGGAATTGGCTGAAGTGGTTCAGTCTTATTAAGGATAAACAGTACCCCTATCTCTTACTAATATAGCCTACTTATTAAATGTACAGCCATAGATGTTGCCCCCCTCAGTAGAAAGATCCTCCATAACCATCATGCAAATTTGGTCTCTCCATTTATTAGGGCAAAGTGGGTATTATTGATTTCTTGATCAATCTGCAGTAAGTTTTGGTTTCTTGATCAATTCATGATGTCAAATTTTTGGCACCAAATTAATTAGCATGGTAGATTTCACCATACAAAACTTTGATTTTTGAGGAATTGAAGATATATAAAAAGGGGGTATTTCATGGGTTCATCATGAGAAATTAAAGGAAATCCATTGGAATTAAAGTATCAAATGAAATTAAATTATATACCTGCATGTTGTTGTATCTGTTGAAGGTCTTAAAGCAAACAGGACAGCAGAACTGGGTAGGACCATTGAGGATCTGTGAAGGGGTAGGGATCCAGTACTGCCCTCCCTTGTTTAGAGATGATGATGAAGATCTGCTGCTCCCCATGATCCAAGGGTACACATCACCTCTTCCAACATCTCCGCCACCAGCACCACTGCCACCACTAGCAGCACCACCACCACCACCGCTACCATGGCCATGATGATGATGGTGTTCGTAGTCATCATCATGGCCTTTATGGCCATCTTGATGAGCATGATCATCATTATTTGAGCTGCTGTTATTGTTATTATTGGCAGAAGAGAAAAAAGCTGCCAGATCAGCTGCACTAGGGCTTGGTAACCCTATTTGTAAGGCCAATGTTACACCTAATTCACCATCATCATCTTCATCTTCTTGTTCTTGATCTTCTACATCTTCAAATAAGTCATCTATTAATTTGGACTTGCTCTTATTGTGGCTAGTGCTAATTGTTGTATCCACATCCATGAGCGAATCTCGAATCACGGAATCCTCCTCGGACTCCTCCGGTTGCTCGTCCGACACATAATTCCCCAAGGAGAGGAAGGGGAGGGCTTTCCTTAGAGGTGGCGGTGGCGGTGGAGGTGGTGGTGGTGGTGGGGTGGCCACCATGGAATTTGGTGATGTTGATGTGTACAAGTGTAATTGGTGGCTGTGTGGTGGTGGTGGTGGTGATGGTGATGGAGGAGGGGGAGGAGGAGGAAGAGGAAGCTGAGGAAGAGGGAAAGGGTTAGTGTTGGAATTAGGGGAAGACGACGACGAAGACGAAGACGGAAAATTGGGAGGGGAGGAAGGGAAGTGTTGTTGGAGAGGATTCATTTGGTTTAGCCATCTTGTGAAGAAATTTCTATAGGGATCAGCCATGGATATGATATATATTGGAGAGGTGATGATGGTAAAGTGGGCAAAAGGAGATGAATACTTTACAAGTCTTTGCTTTTTATAGAGATGGGAAAGAGAGGGAGAGAGCAAAATGACTGAAGAGGCCAAAGAGAATGGTGGCAAGTGGGCACTACTTGCTGCCCCTCCAAGTCCATTGAAAGAAGCAAAGGTGTTTTGGGGAGAGAAATTTCAATTTTTGCACTATGTGACAAAATATAAATTGAAAACTCTTGTAAATAAAAAATTTTTTAAAAAAAAGATTCTACACTTTACCCTTCCAAAAAGAAGTAGCTAGCTAGCTAGCTTTGAGGATTATCAAAATCCCATATTGTAAGTGTCCAAACTTATAACTTCATATATACTTCATCATAATCGAATCCAAACTAATTAATTAAATTATAGATAATAGAAATGATCTAAAGGGTTTTAATTTAATCCAACCCTACTAAGACCATCTCCAACATACAACTTCTCCAAAATTTCACTAAAATGGATAAACAAAATTTTTTAAAATTATTTTTTTTCAACTCCAACCGTTTCCCCATTTTTAAAATTTGAACAATGTTATATATGTTATTTTTTCTGCTAATTCTCCATTTTGGATAATGGGATGGGGAATATATTGGACTAAAAAGAAGGTCTTAAAATTCTTTAAAAATTCTAAAATCCTCAAAATGGATAATTTGTTGGAGATGCTTTAATAGGTCTAACATATTCATGCCCATTTGAAATGAAATGAACCCAAAAAGTGTTTTTTTTTTAAAAAAAAAGATTAAAAGGTGAATTGGATCCCAAATTTAGGAGCAAAAGAAATACAAATATTCTTGTAAAAAACTATATAGAAAACAATTCCAAAAAGTTAGGTTCAGAGGCTATCTGTTGGATTGGGTGTTAAACTAAGAGTTGGGTGGAAGTGCACATTCTCATATATAGTCCAGGCGCTCTGTGCTGCACCGCCTGCACATACATTCCTTAGAATTTAAAGTCCATATATATCTTGACTTGTATATATTGCAGTTTAGTTGACTCATTCAGGGTTTCCTCACTTTTCAACCATTGACTCAGTTAAGGTAACAAAAAGTGTTGAAAGAAAGGGGCATGTAGAATGATTAGGGCTAAGAAAGATTATATTTGGTGGCATTTCAACTAATTTTGTGCATATAACACATTTTTTCCAATTATCAATTTTTAATAGAAAGGATATTTTTAAGGGAGGTAATTTTCAAACTTGTAACCTGTAGTCAAAAAAAGAAAATTTATTTTTAAAAAGTGAATAAAAAAACAAGAGAAGAGATTTTTAAGTTTTAATCAAGCAAGCTCATGTTAGTCACTTTAGTGAAAACAGTGTATGAAAAGCTAATTTCTCAAATCTGAATGAATTTATATTTTATTGACAACATATGAAAAGTTAGTATATATTTGTGGAAATAACAAAATAACATACCTTGTAACCATTCAACATGTTATTTCGAAAAGCCTACCTTGGAAATCGTAAAAAAAGTCATAAATAACCTTAAATAACAACACCAAAAAGGAAGAAAAAGACGCCAACGTTTGTGAAATAACATTAACAATCTAAACTATATATAGATCAAAATCTAAAAATCTATCCATTTTTATTTTTATATGTGTATAACATTCCAAAATATATCTCATAAATATATCAATACCTTCAAGATAGGAAAAAATTATTTCTATATCTGCAAAGGCGATAGATCTTCCATAAACTCTTCCAAAATTATATCCATATCTAAAATAATTAGGGAAAATAAATTAACAAAAATTGAATTACATGAGTTGATAATCTTTACACGGCTAAGTATTATTTCAATTTACCCAAAACATTTTATCTTTTTCATATTGATAAAGTTATGTAATTAGTATGATCATGCTAAGTATTATTTCAATTTCGTCAAAACTTTTTATCTTCTAAAAATATGTTCATATTAATGAAGTTATTGGTAAATTTATTTAATTAGTATAACCTTGTAATATATTGATAAAGGTATTATATATCTTCTAAAAATATGTTCACATATAGCGAAAATAGGTAAAATCTTATCTTATATTAATAGTCTTTAAAATTAGTTAATATCTTCTAAAATTATATCCATATTTAATCAAATTGGGTCAAATTTTATCTTATGCATATATAGATATATTGATTAAATAGAGTTAGAATAAAATTTTATCTTATGCATATATTTTAAAATTAGTTAATATATTCTAAAAATATATCCATATCTAATCAAATTGGCTCAAATTTTATCTTAGGCATATCTTCTATATACATATACTAAAACCGATGCATTAGTGCCTGCGTGGCGGCATGTGAGTGAATTTGCCTACGTGGCAGCGCGTGAGCGCGTCTCGCAGAACTTTCTCCCGTAAAAAAGGAAATTTAATAAAAATAATTATTTTATTTTACCATTAACACATATAATTGGATAGATGGAATATCTTATAAAAGAGTAAATATTATATAAGGAAAAAACTATATCAATATAATTAAACGTAATAGTAGTAATAATAAAAATAATTAATAAAACTAATTTTCATAGTCATACTTACCAAAAATATTAATAGATAAATATGTAATATTTTATAGGTGCTATTTTATTTATATTTAGATTATTTTTTGATTGAAATAATTATTTATATCAAAATCAATCATTTAATAATTGTTATTTTATATCTATCTATCTATATTATTTTTTGAGGAAAAAATAATTAATTAAAACATTATATATCCATATATGTAGCCGCAATCCATCCGTACATGGATATTTTAGTAAACTAATGTAATAAATATATACTACATATTTAATAAAAAAAGAGTATTAAAATATTTTGAAAAATCAACTATCTAATTAGATTAAATGAGATTTAATCAACCATAGATTAGAAAAAAAAAACTTGTACGTAGTACCTTATAAATGTGAATTTTATTTATATTTTGAGATAATCTAATTAAAAGATATTTAGATTATATATAACATGTCGAACTAATTTTATTTATATTTATATTATTTTTTGGAGGAAAAATAATTTATAGTTAAATTAACGCATTCCCCGTATACGGGACGGGATCTACACTAGTATATAGATATATTGATTAAATAGAGTTAGAATAAAATTTTATCTTATACATATATTGATTATTTCAAAAATTTGTGATTGGTTTATACGATTACGATTAAGGAAAAGTCATCATGTGTCTCATGTGACTTCTCCTTTATTATATAAAAAATTATATATAATAGATAGATAGATATTATATATAATAGATACTACGTAGAATAGATAGATGCAATAAGGCACTAAAGTGCTTCGTCGACCCACAAGGAGCTGAGCCTAGTGAGTAGTGAGAGGGTCGTATCATCTGTCTCCGTTCTTTATTCCTCTTTTTCATCCCTCTTCATAAATCCATATTTAAATATAAATTTAAAATTAAAATTAAATTGCTAAAAGGAAAAAAATTGAGAGTTTTGGTACTTTTGTAAGTATGAACAAAGAAAGGGACAAATGAGGATAGAGAATTTGAACTCGTTAAGTTTCCATTCTTAACCAAATATTTTGAATTCTAGATTAAATCATTGGTGTTTACCAAGAAGTAAATTGATTCTCCAAATTAGTCGAAAGAATATTTCTAATTAGAGATAGGAAGAATGAAGAAAAAAAAATTAAATTAAATAGCTTCAAGTGATAAATTATCATGATTACCACAATTAGCACCCAAGAAACTTGGATTTACAATGGGTAAATTGGTAGCTAGGTCTTATATTAATACTTGCAAATCAAATCCTTGAAATTTTGAAGGTGTGGAAACGATCGAGTTATATATGCTTTTTAATAATTTGCTTTTTTGGTGGCAAGAAGACCATTTTTACAGAGAAAAAAGGTTGTTACTTTTCAAAAGTAACACCAAACACATCCTTTTGATCCTTACATTTTGATATTGGTCAAGCTCTTTTTTCCCTTTTCTTTGTATACTCATTAGTACTTAACTAATCACTTGACTCTCTCATTTATGAACTAAATATACATCAATCATAAAAACATTGTTATTGTGATGTATCGAAACCTTTTTTAATTTATTTATCATTACCGTATAAAGAATGTAAATAAGATACACAATCTATATCTATATAAACTCTTAAAACAAAAGAGTTAATATTTTGCGTGTTGTTGTTATTGCGCGCATATTTTTATTTCATTCTTTTATTCTTCTTTCCTTTCCTTTCATTTTTTTATTCTTGTTTCTAATTTTTTTTCAACCAAAGAACCTTTTTTCTTTTCTTTTTTTCTCCTACATATGGAAAAACAAAGTAACCATAAATAAAATCAAAAACATTTTTATTATACTTTTGATGCGATTCGAATCATTCACGAAGTTAAGTTGCATAGACAAGAAGAGCACCCCCAGTGGTGGGGTGTCCCAGATTTTCTCTCTCCTTTCCTTTCCTTATTTGTTCATTTCACGTTCCACTAACTTTACTTTCAAGTTTCAACCCTCCCAAATTCATTTCTTGCAGCAAAAGGTGAAATCACTCATCCTGTGAGCCCCTCACCCCGGCCCTGACGGGGATTGTCAGAGGAAGTAAATCATGGAGACTCAACCGGCAACAAGGGTCTGGGACCAGTGCTCACTGCGCAAAAGGAGCCCCCCTCATTTGAGAGGTTTCTCTCACACTGCCGCTTGTGAGACTCGATCCTTGGTCCTTACACTAAATGCCACCCGTGTGACCGGTTGAGCTAAGCCCATACGGGCAACCTCCCAAATTCATTTCTTCCTCCCACAATGGGCAGATTCTCCAATAATCTATCTCATCACTTTTCTCATAACCATTATATTTTTTCTATAATTTCAAATATTACAAATTAAATTGATTTGATCTATCAGTATAAAATTTTCATTTATTTTTTTAACTATATTTGATAATTAGTTTTAATACTTTAAAAAAATTTAAATAAGTTGTTCATAAAATTGAAAATTCAAAAAAAAATTAATTTAATATTATAAATATATTTTTTAATTACTTTTAATAATTTAAAATATTTAAAATAAATTTTTAATAAATTCGACAATTCAAAAAAAATATTAATTTAATTATTAATTATATTTGATAATTAGGTTTAATAATTTAAAATGTTAAACTAAATTGTTCATATATCCGATAACTAAAAAATACTAATTAAAATTTATAATTATATTCAATAATTATTTTTAATTATTTGATAATTAATTTTAATATTTTAATTAAATTGTTAATATTAAAATGTATATCCAAAAAGTTTATTTTTTGATAATTAATTTCAATTTTTTTTATATAAATGCGAGATGGCGCTGGCAGTGACATTATACTAGTTATTATTATAAATGTATATAAAAAAAGTATTAATTTCCATCCTAGATCTACTCCATATATAGATATTATATCCATCTACTCTAATAATTACACTACAAACCTAAAATATGTCGGTGTACGACTTAGCGAGAATAGTAGAAACTTGTAAAGTAAGGATCTCCGCGAGGTGTAAAGGCATCGGCAAAACACCGACGGAGAGGGCTTGGGTAAAGATTAGGGAAAACTAATTAAAATACCCTCACCTTTGGGGGTATGGTAAAAATATATCCTCAACTTTCAAATGTAATAAAAATATCCCGACCTTTGAGGGTGGTGGTAATATATTACCCTGTGTTTTCTCACGGGTCAAAAATGCTGACAAGACAGCCTACGTGGATTTGTTTTTGACAATATAACATACGTGGAAGACTTTTTTTTTTACAAATTAGCACTGAAATTGGTTTTCTTGATCGGTTTCCTTAGGAAAAAAATAAAACGATAACAAATTAAACCCGAAAAACGAAATTGATTCAACCAAGCAACTAATCTGGTCAAAATTGCCTCAAATTAACACAACACAACTATTCCTAACACCAAACCGACAACAACAAAACTAAACCAACAACAACAACAATAACGAAGAGGGAAAAAAACTTACCCACCCAAATCCGTGAACGAATCAAAGGGGTAGAAGATGTGAGAGAGACATCTCAAGATAGTCGACCACGAGGGAGGAAGAATGACATTGAAGAGGAACCATGAGCTACCTGGAAGACCTGGAAGACAATTTAAGAGGCGACCATGGTCCACGGAAGAAGATATGAGGGAGGAAAAGGTGTTGGATATGAACTCGGTCCAACTCTTTATTTTTTCCCTAAGGACACTGTTACACTCTTCAAGAAAACCCTTGTAAAAAAATCCGCGTAGGTTGCCTTGTCAGCATTTTTTACTCGAAAAAAAACTTGTGGTAATATATTATCAATACCCTCAAAGGTCGGGATATTTTTATTACATTTAAAAGTTGAGGATATATTTTTACCATACCCCCAAAGGTGGGGGTATTTTAATTAGTTTTCCCTAAAGATTATTACCAAATAGATTGAGGTGAATTAGTGAGATGGTAGATAGAGTGGTGGTCGGGTTTTAGAGGGTAAAGCAATTTTTTGGAGAGATACTCGATCCCCTTTTGTGATAGGATTAGAAAACGTAGGTTGAGAGCATCCGTCGGGATGCTCTCCTTTTGTACATTTCAGATTCGATGTTTATATTACTCTGTCAAACCATCTATTTATATATCTATGTACATATACTAAATTTTATGCACAATGTCTTACACGGCGTGTTGTGGACCTTGTGGTTGATTCTAAGAAAAAAATCATGCGAATTAAAATAATATATTATCATAATCTATAAAAAAGTTATAGTAAGGCATACTTTACACATAAAAATCGGTACATGGTGTCTTACATGACGAGTTGTAGTTGATTCTAGGGGGAAAAAATCATGTAAAAAATTTATTAAAATAATATATTATCATAATTTATAGAAAGTTGTCATAAGTCACAATCTACACACGCACAACACACATGCGGACCAATATTTTAGTTAATTGATAAAAAAATGTAAATCAAAACTGTTTCATAGTCATACTTGCCAAAAATATTAATAGATGTTATTCTTATTATATCTAGATAATATTTTGGTAGAAAAAATTATTTATATTAAAATTAATTATTTGATAGTTTTAATTTTATTTATTTAATTATATATATTATTATTTTTGGCAGAATAAATTATTTATATCTATATGAATTTTTATTTTATATTTTTCACACACTTTGATCGTTATTAGGTTAATTTTTACATGTTAATTCAGATTTATTGTTTGTGATATATTTTTAAAGTTTTTTTTAATAGATAATAGATGTAAATTTAGAATATTGTGTTAACATATTTTTGTTCACGAAACCAGATGCACACTAGTTGGTCATACTTGCGCTTCTTTTTATATATTGATAATATAAGGAAAAATGACCAAAAATAGTATTAATTAGTACTGATATTAAACCAAAAATAATACGAACTTTAAAATTGACAATTTTATATACAAACTATCGCCCTATGAACAAACAATAATATAGATGTGTTTTTTGGGGAAATTTCCAACCAATTTTGCCACGTGTGCGTCGGAAATACATGTGGCATAGTTTTTTTTCACATTTCATTACTTGTCGAAAAAAAATTAATACATACTTGAGGGAGTGACAAATTTGGTCCAAATTTTCACCGAAAAATACATCTGCATTATTTTTGGTTAATAAGGCGATAGCTAGCTTGTATATGAAATTGTCAATTTTTAAGTTCGTATTATTTTTTGTTCAAAATAGTTGGTATTATTTTTTGTTCAAGATAGTTGGTATTATTTTTGGCTATTTTTCCATAAGATAATAATTAGTCACTGTGGAAAATAGATGAATAAGCACTTAATTATTATTTCACTCTTGACTAGAGATTTTCCGTTTGAGATAAGAGAATAATATGATTCGATGTTCACATAACACAAATATCAATACTGAGATTTAAAATTTCGATTTTTCTATCCCATACCCCAATTTAGAAAAACCGTTAAAATTTTAACCTTCTTGTAGATACAAATGTCTCATTGGGCTCGTTTGTTTCTAAAGGAGGGAATGGAAAGAAAAGAAATTAAATTTTACATATAAAATGTACATAATTACTCGGTATCATTTTTTGTGAGTCTAGAGGAGGGGATGAGGAAAATTATTAAAGCATTATATAGGAGAAATATTTACTCTTCTTAGAATCAGGGAATGAAATGAGGGAAAAAAGTAACAAATTTTGTATGAAAAAATTGAAAAATAGAAGAATGAAGGTAATAGTTAGATAGAATAATAATTACTCCCTTGTTAATTAAAACACATCGTTTACTATTCATGCAAGCTTTTTTAGAATGATAAAAACTATATAAAATATTAACTTTTTTTAAATTTTGTTTTTATAAATTCAAACTTAATAGTAATAAGTATGAAATTGTTTAAAAATATTATTAAAAAAGTTAATATTTTATATAGTTTTTAACACCTAAAAAAGCATGCGCGAATAGTAAAACGTCAAGTTTTAATTAACGGAGGGAGTAATGAATTTTTTTTTTTGACCAATAACTAATGAATTTTAACTTAAATATAGATTAAATTCATAGAGTAAACCAATAACTTTCGCTATAAAAAAACAAACGGGGTATAAGTATATAAGACCAGTAAACTACTTTTATTGACTTTCTATCATCAATCTCGTCGGGCTTTAATAATCAACAGGTTTGATTTACATTTAGATTTTATATAATATAATATAATATATAATAAAAAAAATACAATAAAAAAAAAAAAGTGAATTTGTGGGGATGGATGGAAGTAAATTTTGGAAGCCAGTTAACTGTCGCATAGAATCTGTTCTCACACTCTCTCGAAAAACAGGGATGAGCAAATCGAAGAAATTGAAAATGTTTTGGTAAAAAATGAAGCCGGCAAACACTTCGGGTCGCTCCCGGCTTGTCGGCTCGGCGGAGTGCGGCTGAGGAAGCCGGTCTCCGCTTCCTCGTCATCTTTTGCTTCCTCCTATCCCGAAAACCGAGCTCCTCCGCCTCTTCTCAATATTTCATCCCAACCATCCAATTCAACACTATTTACAAATCAGTGCCCATATTTTTATGGAAATTAATTCCCTGCCCTTACCAAGAAAAAAAAGGATTCATAAATTTGGGGCAAGGACACTTGTTAGATAGGGGAGGTAAATTGGAAGCATGGGGAAGGACCAAGCGGAGGAATGGGGTAAAGGAATAGCAAGCAACAGGAAATCAATTTAATGGTGTAAGTAAAGTATTCCATATGTTCACTTTCACATATGACAATTACAACTATTATATTTGTATATTTATGGAATGAAATTCCATATGCTATTGCTATTTTTACTTCTTTAGTATATGATGTATAGACCTCCAAAAAAATAATTCATTGTCAATTTTAATTGCAATTTTTTACCCTCTTTAAAATAATCATTTTTTTACAAGTTACACCCCATGCTTTTGTATTTAGTGGTACATTCTCCTTTGTCCCACCCATGTCTCCCTCTCTTTTTGTTTGGGGCCTTATACTTTTATTTTTATTTTTATTTTAATAGGAAAGAATTCGGGCAAACGAGCTCTACCCGACAACATCCTTTCTGATGAGATCTAAAAGACCTAAATCGTTGTAAATATCGACATCCCAGACAGAGTAGCAAATGTGTGCAACCTTATCAGTCACTCTGTTGCCTAAACGGGGAATATGAAAGAAGGAAACTTCTTTCAAAGTCGATAAAAAGAGTTTCACATCTAACATGATCAATTCAATTTTCTCAAGAAAATTTAGATTTTTGGTTGAGGTGGTTTATAATTATACTAGAATCACATTCAATGTGGATTTTGTCGATGTGGAGTCGAGTAGCTTGTTGGATTCACAGTTTAAGGGCAAGAACTTCCGCTTTTAGGGGAGTAATTTGTTTACCAAGTTTTTGATAGCAAATTTGTATTGAGCGTCCTTTCCAATCCCAACTTATGAGGGCCTTATATATTATTAAATGCATTTCTATTTCCTCCTACGTTTTGTTTAGTTTAAATATTTTAATGATATATTAATGTATATCTAGCTAAATTTAGAGGAACAAATTTGGCATTTCTTAGAATATCGATCTCCAACAGATTTTCCATTTTGGGTATTTTTGAGTTTTTTTTTTAAATATTAAGGCTTTTTTGGTCCAACGAATTCCCCATATCGCATTCTCCAAAATAGTAAAACAATTAAAAAAAAATAGAGTCTTTTTCAATTCTGTAGTGTTCTTCAAAACTATATGATTCTCCAAATCTTCAAAATAGTAAGTTGTTGGAATTAGAACAAAAATAATTTGAAGAATATATATTTTGTTTATCCGTTTTGAAAATCTTTTAGAAAGTTGTTGCAAATGGTTTTACAAAACCAAAATGTATTTTTGTAGAGAAAAAAGTAGATTAAAATATTAAATATCTTAAATCTTTAATATAGTTGTGTTAACTACCCAAAGTATACAATTTTTGTCAAAATATCATAACCTTTAAGGATATGATATGCAGCTGGTTATGTAAGTCTCACCTTCAACAAAATATAAAGAAAATTTTGCAAATTTGCATACATCTCGACCTCTCAAACCTAAAAATATAAAATAAAAAAAATCTAGCATCCAACAAACTAGAGTATTGCAGTGAACACAACTACTTATAGATGTATAACAAAGTTTCAAATTAAGAGCTCGTTTGATTATCAAATAAAAAGTCCATGAAGTTTAAAAACCTAGGAAGTAATATAGATATATATGTGTTTGATTGCATTTTTAGAAAGGAAGTAAGTTGTAATCAGGGGCGGATCCTCTTTAGGGCCAGAAGTGACAGTCGCCCCCCAATCAAAAATAAAATTTAATATACATATTCCTCTCGTCGATAGCTTCGATTTGATATATTATAAGCTCAAATCCGATAACTGAGTAAAAAGTTATAAATGTTTCAAGACTGAAGCGATATAAATTATTTTTCACATCATTTACCAAATTAATATACTTCTATCATACTTATCATTTGTTAAACTTCGTAACTAATAATATAATTAAACTCGAAAACTTCAAATATTGATGGTTTTTTTGAAAAAAAATTAGAGATCAATTTTCCACCCCCTCAACTAAACGTTTCATGATCCGCCACTAGTTGTAACTCCATCATTTTTTTATGAAAAAATTCAATTAAATGTTCTTTTTACAATTTATACGAATTACAGTTCATTTGAATTGAATTTATGGAAAGTAACTAGATATGATAATTTTCATCTATTGGAACATTTCAAAATAGTAGAAGGTGGTTATCCATAAAAGTTGGTTTATGAGATATTGAGATACACTCTCGCTCATGTGAGATTTTGGTACTATTCGATCACAACGTACACATCCTAAAGGTTAGAACATTTTACAAAATCATATAGTATAGTTTAGGGTAAAAACTCAACTATTCTCAAGGACATTTATTACAATCTTCTCTTATTAATTTTATGAAGCAAACAATGCAAGAGATCAATGTTAATATATACGGTATTAAATAATCACATACATATACTTGCAACCTAATCAAATTGATTGAATATATAGTATAAGAGATTGGAGACAAAGGACCGTGTATTATGTAAAGGTAAACCCTAGCTATACCTATATATATATACATAGCTATAGGTAGCTAAATGTAGTATCTACAATTCTATAAGCCCTTTAGTTTGGATCTTCATGTACGTATGGATTGGGGGCCTTGGGGAAATTGCATGTGGGTATGTGGGATTCATGTCTAAATAAATTAAAATTCTCTCTAATATCCATCTAATTACATATATATAATTGCACATCAGTCCCAAAAATTAAACATTGCAATTGATAAATGGATCATTGAGATTTTTTTTTTTTTTGGAAAAAGTGTATATATACTATAAATACATAGTATATAAGAAGTTTAATATATTTTCCAACCATATGATCGAAGAGAAACTTTTGGCCGTAAATGACACAAATTATGGAGTTATAAGGAAAGAATATGAACAAGTATAGTGTGCACATGCAGTAAAGAATTTTCAATACAAGAACAATCAAATGCAAGAGCAATCCTCGTCAAAGGAAGATCACTAGATCGATGAAGAAAAAACTCGAGGACAGTATTTTCAAGCTCAATTTTAATGGTGTTAAATTTTCGTCTGCTTGTGCTTCTGTAGGTTTCGTCGATTAGAGATGATGATCTAATTCAACAAATATTCTACAATTGGGGATGTCAAATGCAATAATTAATTAATATATCCATATAAAGTTAATAAAAAGAAATTACAACTGAAAATACATATTAATTACTAGGATTTTGACAATAGCTCTTTTAAGGGGGCCTAAATTGCAACTATATATGTACTTAATTAATGTCCAAGAGTGCAATTTCCCCATTCAACAGTGTCCTGTTTGTATATAGGATAGGTAGGCAAGCTTTGCATTGATATCTGAAAATTGAAACCCTAATGATCCCCTCCACATGTGAATGCTCAAGATCTTCATCTAGTGTTTCTTATTTCTCTTATTGGGATGATTAAACACTTAATTTTATATTGTAGTTTCAATAGTATATATAGTTTCATCCACAATATACATACATACATACATATACATATATATATATATATATATATATATATATATATATATATATATATATATATATATATATATATATATATATTATCTATCTCGTACAAGTTTGAAGATCCTCATGTTACTAATTTTTTATTTAATTTTTCGGTTGACCACCATAGTTTCCTAATTAATTACCTTTATGGTTCCCAAGATGCCACGAGTGTGTTAGGCTGCAACCATGCATGTTCACCACTTTTCCTAACCATGTCTTGCTTTGTGATTTCCAAACATCTCTTTGTCATTAAAGGATCCAATGGCCGATTAAAACTGCCCTTCAAATATGGTGAAAAATCACAACTTAAAAACCTATGTAATTATTTATCAATTTTTTAAATAAAAAATATCAGGCCAAAATAATTGAAATACTAATCTTAAGTAACAATAAATACTTAAACTCCAAAATTGTTAGTGAATTTGTGTTAGGGATGTACATAACTGGGTATCCGACACGACACGGTATGTCGAATACACGAAACCGATAACACTTAAAAAGTCGATCCGAACACTACACGATAAGTACCGAGTATCCGACACGAAAATATGAAACAGATTCGTGTCGGATACCTGTGTATATAACACGACACGAACCATTTATTAAAATAAAATAATTTCTGAATGTTTTGGCCTATAGTGCCCGTACAGTACCAGAGCTATGAAGTAACATTGGTTACATTGCAACAACTAGCAACCAACATTGAGCATTGAACAACCAACAATCATCCAAGCACTAAACCAGGCTGAAGCAAGCATTATAAAGTTATGAAGCAACCAATTCGACTTCTAGAGTTTCGACAACCCGCAAGGCCGTGTTGCGGGAGGTGGAGGGAAGGGCAGTGCGTCGGGGTTGTCAAATCTGAGAAGGTTCGTGGCTATGGTGCAGTAGCCGAAGATGGCAAGCATCATCTGATGGCGGTTGGCGCTAGGAGTACCAAAACTTTGGGGACTGTGAGGAAGAGAACGACATCCGGTGGCGGTGGTGGCTGACCCTAGCGATACCTCTGGTCAAATTTGAAGAGCTTCGGGAAGTTGCGAGGAAGAGGACGACGTCAGGTGGTGGTGGCGACTGGCGATAGCGGTATGATAGAAAAACCATCTATCTATCTATATACATATACTAAAACTGATGCATTGTTGCCTGCGTGGCGGCTTGTGAGTGAATCTGCTTACGTGGCGGCACGTGAGTGCATCTCGCAAAATTTTTTCCGTAAAAAAGGAAATCTAATAAAAATAATAAGAAAAACTTTCTCCCGTCAAAAAGAAAATCTAATAAAAATAATAAGATAGTTCTAATCTATATAATTAAAAATAATTATTTTATTTTACCATTAACTCATATAATTGAATAGATGAAATATCTTATAAAAGAGTAAATATTATATAAGGAAATAACTATATCAATATAATTAAACGCAATAATAGTAATAAATTTGGCATATACAGATATACAAATTGCCATATAAGTGTATCTCCATCTGGATTATAAATAATCTATCCAATGGACGGTTTATATATAAATTACACCATATGGACAAGACCTAAAAAAGACATTAGGTTCACCCAATAACCATATAGACAAATTTTATGGAAGGTCTTTGGAGTCTAGGCGAGTCTTGGTGACCTTGAAGGCCTTGGTGGAAGGATGAGGTAAGGGGTATAGGCGGGAGTCTAGGCGAGTCTTGGTGACCTTGAAGGCCTTGGTGGAAGGATGAGGTAAGGGGTATAGGCGGGAGTCTAGGCGGGTCTTGAAGGGTTTTTTTAGAACAGTGATCATAATTACCAAAAATATTAATAGATACATAGTAGTAAATAATTGATAGGTGTTATCGATTATTTTTGGTGGAAAGAATTAATTATTTCATAGTTATTTAATTTATATATATACTATTGTTCAAGAGAATGAGTTATTTAGATCTAGATTAATTTTAATCTTATATTTTCAGTTATTATTTTAATTATCATAATGTAATTCATATTTATTTATTTATTTTCATATTTATAATAGGATTTATTTTTATGGATAATAAATGTAATTTTATAATACTGTGTTAAAATATTCCCGTGCAGGGAACGGGGCATACACTAGTTTTATATATATACCATAAATATCGAATCTACACAAGTCTTGTGTGTAGATTCGATATGTATGGTATATAAAACAGTTTCTCTATCACATGTTCAAAGGGCATATGATAAATAGCTTTATTGTTAAAGATTTTCCAAAATTATAATAACATTTTTTTAAGCAAGATAAGAATTCGGTTCTCTAGACATGCCTAGATCGAGAAACCAAGAGACCGGACAATCCGGTAGATGGACTAACAATCATGTACAACTGGAAGCAAATAACTGAAACAAATGACAGAAAAGAAATTACAGAAGCAAAAGACATAAATAGAAAATACAAGAAAAGTACAAGCCATCATACACTGCGAAACACAAGCCAAAAGACGAACGAAATAATCGGTCAAAGGGACAACGCACACAGAGAACTCTGGGGACCTCAGCGAACACCTTAGATTATGGACTCAAACAAGCCTTCAGATGTAAATCGCACATCCACGAATAGAAAATACAAGAAAAGTACATCCTACACTGCGAAACACAAGCCAAAAGACGAACGAAATAATCGGTCAAAGGGACAACGCACACAGAGAACTCTGGGGACCTCAGCGAACACCTTAGATTATGGACTCAAACAAGCCTTCAGATGTAAATCGCACATCCACGAATAGAAAATACAAGAAAAGTACATCCTACACTGCGAAACACAAGCCAAAAAACGAACGAAATAATCAGTCAAAGGGACAACGCACACAGAGAACTCTGGGGACCTCAGCGGACACCTTAGATTATAGTAACATTATAGTTTTTCTTAAAATTACTTTTCTAATTAAGGTCGGTGCTATATTTGGTAGATAATCTTTTTCAATAAAGACGATTTGGACCAAGTTGCTTTGGATGTGGACTAATTGTTCTTCTAAAGACGATTAGATACCACATCTAATTAAAGTTGGATTGAACGTGGATGTAAGAGAAGAAATTTGCGATGTATCTAACAACACCTTAAAAAATGGAGTGTGTATAATGAATTGAAAAAATGATTAAAAATATATTTTGTATGCGGTAAGGTTATGTGATATATATAGATTGAAAATTTGAAGGAAAGAAAATACCCAAAATATATACTCCCTCCGTTCAAAATTATAAGTTCTTTTAGACTTTTGCACACATATTAAGAGAAGTCTAAAAATATTACTTTTATACCCCTCATTAATTATCCACTGCCATTATCAACCAATAATATTTCACAAAACAATTCAAAAAGTTACTTTTCTCTTATCCCAATGCCTCGAAATCCTAAAAGGACTTATATTTCTAAACAAAATTCTAAGCCCAAAAAGACCTATATTTTTAAACGGAGGGAGTATATACTAAATGTAATAATTTTATATATAAATTATGCTTAACTATTTAGGAAAGAAAAGTTATAGATATATGCTAGTACTCCGTATTAATGTACGGTGTGATTTTTGGGAATCTGATCTGAAGATCCTTTGTATTTGCACCGAAAAAAAAAAAACAGGCCCAATCCAAATTGGGCCCGATATGAATGGGCCAAGGCTCCGATTCGCTCCACCCGTACCCGGTGGCCGCCGGGTCAACGTTTTTCTCTTTCCTTTTTATGTCGTTTGCCAAATCACGAAACCAGATCAATGCAAGGAAAAGTGCGCTCATAGCAATTAGCAACGGAAAGCCAAAGTGAGAAAAACCCCAATCAAAACTCTCAAAATCGTATCTTTCCAGGACCCTTACTCTCATCGAGCCTTCAACAATGGTAATCGGAAGGCTTCAATTGTGAACAGGGAAGGTGAAGGTGAAAGTGATCGAAGATGAGTCAACCTTCGGTGATTTTAGCGACCGCTAGCTACGACCACACCATTCGATTTTGGGAAGCGGAGAGTGGCAAATGCTATCGGACTATCCAGTATCCCGATTCCGTAATTTCCCCTTTCCAAAGCTCTTGCCTTTGAAGTTGCTACTTTGTGATTTTATTGCAATTGACTTACTGTTTGCTTGGTTCTTCCATTTCGTTGATTTTTATGGTGTTTCAGCAAGTGAATCGGTTGGAGATTACTCCAGAAAAGCGCTATTTGGCTGCGGCTGGGAATCCACACATTCGTTTGTTCGATGTTAATTCAAACAGCAATCAACCTGTATGTTGAATTGCCTTCATCTTCTTCTTTTTTTGTGTGTGTTTTGGATCCATGTGGGTATAAAAAATGCTTACTTGATGAAAAATTGGCAGGTGATGAGCTATGATTCACATACGGGTAATGTCATGGCGGTTGGGTTTCAGTGTGATGGAAAGTGGATGTATTCCGGGTCAGAGGATGGCACCGTAAAGATTTGGGATCTTAGGTTAACAACCATGTCAAAACTTTAAACATTTCTTCTTGCATTATTTAGTGATATTAGCTTATGGCAGTGTTGTTTTGGATTCATTTTAGGGCTCCAGGTTGTCAAAGGGAATACGAGAGCCGTGGTGCTGTCAATACTGTTGTTTTGCACCCAAATCAGGTGAGGGATTAAGTCCATCTTGATATGTTCTACTTCTCCCATGCTTTTTTATTTGCTGAATTTCTTGCTTCCTTGAAGTTTAGGAAAAGTTTAGGAATAAGTTGTTTGAAATGATATGTTGGTCTCTTTCGGGGTTTGATCCCATTCTAAGGAGGCTTTGCATTCTGTAAAAATCTTCTACAGTCAATTTGAGAATTTTGACAATTGTTATCGACATGCATAGCTGCATAAACATAATGGATCATACATTCATATATTAAAGTATTTTGAAATATTTTTGGGCGGATTTATAGTTGTATAACTATGTTTCTATAGTTTGAATAAATGTCTTCGGGTGAAAATCTATTTTACGCTTGTATTTACACGAACTAGCTAGCTTTGATTCTATGAACTTGGGTTTATCAGTATCACAAGCTTTGGATTGGCGATTCTGATTCTTACATACTTTTTCAAGTTCTATTTTCATTCTTGTAGCTATATGGTTATCTATGAATGCTGATACATTTATGTATATGTTGCTTTGTGAAGAACTTGTTGCCTATTCTCATTCTCATGTTTTCTTGCAGACTGAATTGATGCTTTGTGAAGAACATTGTTGCCTATTCTCATTCTCTTGTTTTCTTGCAGACTGAATTGATATCTGGGGACCAAAATGGCAATATTCGTGTTTGGGATTTGACAGCAAATTCATGCAGTTGTGAACTGGTACATTAATTTAATAAAATGTTTATTTGCAATATTTGTTTGCATTATTGGATAATGACGTTTACTAAAATTTGCAGCTCCAATTTTTATTCCTAGATATTCTCTAAGATTATTTCTTGCACCTCCAAACTGTGTAGTATAGTTCCTGTTTCAGGGTCGTAACATAATTTAGTTGTACTTGCATTTGGACATAATATAATTCAACTAGCAGATTTGCATTATATAGGTTTTGGAAACATTGTTCCTAAATAATCTTTGAATGGATGGGCGGGGAAAGGGTTGCTAAATTGCATCTCAATCACATCTCAGGTGCCAGAGGTTGACACTGCAGTGAGGTCCTTGACAGTAATGTGGGATGGGACAATGGTTGTTGCTGCCAATAATCATGGAACATGTTATGTTTGGCGTTTGATGCGTGGAACTCAGGTACATTTTTTTTCCTGATCTTACCTTATTATGACATTTTATTTCCTGATCTTACCTTATTATAGAAAAAGTGTATGTTATTACCCCTATATCTGTCCTTTTGTTGTAGACAATGACAAACTTTGAGCCACTTCATAGGCTTCAAGCCCACGACGGATACATTCTCAAGTGTCTGTTATCACCTGAATTTTGTGAGCCAAACAGGTTTGATTCTGACAACTCTCTTATTCTGTCCTGCCATGTTATCAGTGTTTATTTGGTTTACTGATGAACGTTTGCATATCTTTCCTATCTGAAAATTCACACTTTTGTTTAATTAAAAAAAAAATCACACTTGTGATGGGTGTGGTGTACAAATGTTATAAACTATCCAATATAAGCTTGAGTTGTGTTTTTATCCTTCCCCTCTTCTAATTCGTTTCAATTCCCCCAAACACCCTATTGTAGTCCTTAAATCTGGATTAGGATATGAGAGATAGATTCACGTACAAACACATAGAAATCAAAGGAAATAGTGAGATCTAACTGGATTGAACGAGAGATAGGTAACAACACTGTTAAACAGGGAAGATACGCCAACCAAAGGCAGATACGCCTCTTTGGATCATATCATTTGATGAGTGCCCTTATTTATACTAGTAGCTTCCCCTTGATTCCCCTAACTGTCTGATTCCAGAAGCATCTGGCTTTCTCTTCAAAATTCTGTCTGTGTCACCCTTTCTCCTCAAAAAAGGGTAAGAAGATATGTACATCCCTTTCAAGTTTCAACTATAAAGCAAGAATGCGCTAGCACTTTGGGTCTGATTGGATCGCTGTGCATTATGATGTATAACGCACATTATTGCATTATAATATGAAATTTAATATATTATAATGTAATACCGTACATTATATAAATCATAATGTACGGATATCCAAACAAACCCTTTGTTTTTCATGCCACTATTGCTTCATAGTTCATATGTCCGTCCATTCATGTGAACGCAGATACAGCGCAGATACGCTGTATCTGTTTACTAGTCGTGCCAACAAAAACTCGGCCTTATATTTGCGTAGAGCATAGATCGTTCTCAGTTCAAAGTTCCCGATTCTTTTCTAAGAACTCGTAAGCTGATTTATTTGCCAGTTAATAGCCTCTTCCTTCACAAACATAAAATGAGATCTTATAATTTCTTCCTTCCAGATATTTGGCCACAGCATCCTCTGACCATACTGTCAAGATATGGAATGTGGATGACCGTTTCTCTCTGGAAAAAACTTTCAAGGGTACTTGCCTCTAAATTCTTTTGACCTGTTCTTTTTGGAAAATTGTTCACTCTACGTAGCTTGATATAATCTATCATTTGTTTCAGGACACCAGCGATGGGTGTGGGATTGCGTCTTCTCTGTAGATGGCGCATATCTCATTACAGGTACCTGAGAGCGTCTTGAGAGGAAAACATATCTTCAAGCTAATCAGTGTCACACAGTTCAGATTAACTCTAAATGATCTTTTGTTTTCTTGCAGCGTCATCTGATACAACCGCGAGACTATGGTCAATGGCGACAGGTGACGTAATACAAGTGTATCAAGGACATCATAAAGCAACCACCTGCTGTGCTCTCCATGACGGAGCTGAGCCTTCTCCCTCGTGAACCCTAGAATGATCCAGGCTTGGTTTCTGTCCCCTTATCCTGTTTATTTTCCGCCTCTGTAACTTAAATTTGTGACTTTAAGAAATCTTACCGGCCAGGTGACCTCTAACCTTTGTCAGATTTGATTGAACTTCTGAATTTGTTTCACATGAATTGCTTAAATATGGAAACTGCAAGGTACAAATCGCTCTATTTATGTGTAGATAGTGCTTGAGCTTAGTTTGGTTACAAGGAGTTGATAATGAGCTTAAAATGTATAAACTTCTTATAATTTCACCATCTGGCTTGAACTTTTTCGTTTGGTGCCCAAAGTTTTGAAAAATCTTTCAATTTTCTCTACAAGGTATGAGTAAATTACACAAAAATAACCGGCAAATTATAAATCTTGTAGAAAACCACACAATTTTGGTGTGTTTTGTTTATATTAAAAAAAAAAGATTAGATGAAATTTGAGAAAAATTGGGATATGTGGGTAGGATTCCGATTCGGTTCTTACGATTTTACGATCTTAAGCTAGCTTCTTATCCGGATCGTGTATAAATACTCATTGCTGCTAGTATCGGTTAGGATCAGCTATGATCAATTGGGATCGACTAGTATCGTAAGATCCTAGCAATATTTTATTATGTGATGTTATGTGTTACTTTTGTTTGGAATTTGGGATTGTAGTATTTTTTTTTAAAGCCCATCTCCGAGGTGAATGGTCCAATTTGTGTTTTTTTTTTCTATACAATTTTAGGGTTTGTTTGGTATAAAATTTGAAAAGGTAAACGAAAACAAGGTGAATGTAGTTTACCCGATCCTTAGTAGAAATTGAAACCCTAAGTCTTTTTCTAATTCATTCATTGTCAATCTTCATAAGCTCTTGAAAATAAAGAAGAAATTGGGGCAACAGTGGCAAGGAGCTGGGTGCGATTTTTTGGAGATTTTGATGGTGGCGAGCATCTATTATTGTACCTTTTAAGACATTGTCCCTGACCCCCAGACCCCGCTTTAATGCGAGATAAACTGGGTTGTTTTAAGACATTGTCCTTGACCAATTATGAATCTTAAGGGGTTATTATTAGACTATACTACTTAGTTTAATGGAGAAAACGATTAGTTTTGTTTTAAAATCAATATATTTGTTTATTTATTCTAGTATTTATTTTATTTTTACTTATTTCTACGATTTTACGATCCGATCCTACGCTAGGATCTCGATCCTAAAAACCCTGGCCCAAAGGTTCTCAACTATATGTTCTATAGTTGCGACTATGTTCGTTGCAACTATATGTTAAGTAGAATCCATCTATAAAAATCCCTCATATTTTCAAGAAAATATGCACATTATGTAATCTCTTTCAACTACAAAGTAAAAGAAAAATCAAACAAGAATCACAGTAAAACAGATCTAGTAAATCTACAACTGATTGTCAGCAATATCATCAAAGAAACTCAGAGAGAACTCGTCACATCCCCAATCTAAAGCGGCGAAATCCGGGAGGGGCCCTGGAATTTGGTACTCCGTCGACATCAAATCCTCCGCCTCAGTCTTCACCCTTTTAAGATGTGTTTCCGACGCAAATATCTCTTCGTCGAAACACCCTTCGGCCTGATTCCATTCAACTTCTTCTTCTTCTTCCGGATTTGGTGAAGCTTCGCCGGATGGAGACGGCTGGCATTGCACTACTTCCGAACACGGAAGAGTTTCGCAGGATGGAGATTGCAGGCATTGTGCTAGTTCTTCCCAAGTAGGTTTTGTTTCGTAGGATGGAGATCGCGGGCATTGTACTAGTTCCTTGCGCCTTATGATCACCCTGGTCCGCGGTTTCCTAACGGTGAAGTGCCGCGGAATCAAATCGACAACGGACTTGAGATTGACGCCGGCCTTCCTCCTTGGCCTCCCCCTTGCACCGCCATGGCCACCGCCTCTAACGCTAGTTTTAATCTTCTTATTATACATTATAGATGACCTCCAATGACGACGTTCAACTGTTTTAATACGCCGTATCGTTTTACTTGATACCCAAGTTGGTTAAATATATAAACGAGGGTAGTAATAAGATAAATTTAAGATTAAAAAAACGGGTAGATCTTGTTAATCCAATTAGGGAAATCCAAATCTGAGCAGATCTTTTTATTTTCTTTTAACTCATAAAACTATAACAGGAATACATTAATTGTTTTTATATTTATATAGATATATAGATATAAAGATAAAACTCTACCCACATTATTACCTTATTAAAAAAAAAATATATATGCATTATTAAGATAAAATATGCCTATCAGTCATCATTAAAGCATAACATAAGCTTCCGAAATTAATGAGTTGCCAAATATATCAACTTAATAATTTCACCAAAAAAAAGAGTTTCCAAATATATCAATGACAGATGCCTAAACCATTAGATCATTCATTGACCAACAAAAAATAAAATTCAATATAAAAGATTCAACAAAAAGTTTTTCTTCTAGAACTTGAACTTGAAATGAATAAACAAAGTCCAAAAAACGTTATAAAACAGAGGAATATATTTATGCACACATACTGACAGACATCAAATATGATTGACACATACCAATTCCTGGAAATAGCTAATTAGGGAGTTGTGATGCTCATGAAGGTGGTGTCTCAGATAACAGTTATAGCCTGCAAAAGGTAACATGGGAGAAGTGCAGGCCATATGTATCTCTGGATATGTTTCACAAGAATCAAGCTATATGTAAACTGAGCAAGTCTAGGTGAAGAAAGAAAGCTACTAACAGGCTATGGGGTTTTTTTTTTTCAACTTTGTTTGCCGTCTTTCCCGTCTGCAGCATCGGCCTTGGCTTTCGGTTTCACTGGGGCTACCTTGGCTGGGGTTGATCGCTCCGACTGTGTGAATAGTATCAAGAAATGCATGAGAAGTGTAATTAGTCCCAGGCCGGCGGCTAAGATGGTGAGTCCCTTCCATGACGAGAGAAGGGATGACCATTGAAGGAACTTGAGTAGTCCTAGAATCAGAAGACCTGCCCAGGAGGTTACAACCTGCAGGGAACCCAGGAAGAGGGAAACCAGAAGAAACGTAAGGGCAAAGGGATTGAGTGATGAACATCGATTTGGTTGCAACGAGAAACAACTGTCTTACCACTAGAGACTTCAACGGACGACCAGTGTCTTGAAGATATTGATCACCAAAAGTGTCAGCAGCATTGTGTCTGTCTAATAGATCGTCCTGTTAATGAAACCAACAATTAGCAAAAGAACCTCTACAAAGATCGACGTGAGACAACGCGAGCATTCAATATAGCAGTCTAATTTTTTTTTTTATTCCCTGGCTGGGACACACAAGCTCCTTATTAATGAAGAATGAGCAAAAGTTGAACAGCGAGATTAGCTACAACCTTTGCAATAAAGACATCTCTGCACCACTGTGCAACACCATCTTCCGTCTCAGGAAGGTCTTTCATTGAGTGCCTCTTTATGTGGACGTGTACCTGCAAGCTAAAGTAAATAAGCACCCAGAATGTATACATCACCAGGAGTTGGCTTAACCTCACAGTCAGCTATCAATGGATGGTGACAACTTGTACAGGAGAGATCAGTAAGAGGCAAAAGGAAGCTGACATACTGGGGGGGGGGGGGGATTTGCTAAGTGAAAGACTACAAACAGAATGGAATATTAATGATCTCCACAGGGGAGCAGAATACTAGCTGCAGCAACACCGTACTAAGGAGTAGTTTGAAGTACATTAGCACAAGAGAGCTAAATCCATCAAGTGGCAACAATGAGAGTATAAACTGAAAAAGTGAGCTTCTTTCATCTGTAAACATTGGAATAGAGTTCCAGAAGACCCACTGTGATGATGGAATTATTTAACACCCATAAAAGGCTATTCCACTTCAGCTATTCTGAAAACATTAGAAACTTCAATTCCCTAAAACCAAAATATTTCAGTTCTTCCGCCACAATATAGAACAAATGAGATGCTCTGTATATAATATAACAAATCCCATCCAAATTCCCCACCCATAAATTTTGGAAGAAAAAGTCAGCTGTCAACTTGATGCACAATTACGCCTGTTTGGAAGGAGAGAATCGATGGGATTTTACATGATCAGAAATAGAGGAGAGCAATTTCCCTTGTTTGGATAAATTAAATAGAGTGATTTAATGAGAAAAAAGGAAATGGACATGGGATTTGTGAGAGAGGGGAGGAGAATTGAATCGATGGAACATGGTGAAAAAATCAAATAGAAGCTTTCAACTATGAACCACAACCCTCTCACCATATGATAAAATAATTTTTCTTCCCTTTTCTTCTAATAAAACCAAACATAATAAAATTTTCACCCCTTCTATTCCCGTCTATGTTTCTTTCACTTCCCACTTTTTCCATTCCTTTCCTTAGATTAGCATTCCTTACACGTACAAGAACAATCCAGTGCATATATCGTCATAAAGTCAAGGTTCTCTTCTTACCACAGATGGCTGCCCCTTGAAAAGCCTGAGCATTGTAGGTGGTGGAGAAGCTTTAGGAATGGCCACTGTCACATCATAGATACCAGGGACAAAAGAACGAATATGGGTTACTGCTGTAACAAAGCCCTGTCATCACATCAAAAGAAAAATCATCAGAGTTGTCTACCACATTAATCAGAATAACCTATTCCTGAACAACAAAAGGCAGAAAATACAAAAATAAATTAATATTATAGGCAATATAATTAAAGGCACTATTCTAAGAATCCCAGTCAAGGGCCACCTAAACACTGACCCCACCCCACCGCCGAGGCCATCAAGGCCACCTAGAGCTGCCGAGACTCCACCTTGACCCTTGGCCCCATCCCACTACCGAGCACTTGCCAAGCATCTTTCAGAAAATTGATTAAAGGCAATGGTAGTCAGAAGCTTTTACGTTTTCCTGGATTTTCATTTTGAACATGATGGCATCTTGGAAAGAGGAGGGGAGGGGAAGGGGAGGGGGGCAGGAGGAGTGGATATGTAGAAAATACATAACTATATTAAGTATTGCTAAGTTAATGAGACAAATTTACAATATTTTATGGAGGATTAAACACCAATATACAGAATGCTTACAAAGCAGCAAGTAAAAGAAGTGCTACCTTAGTGCGAGGTATCAAAACATTTCTAGGAACAGGCAACCCAGATGAAGTTGCATACTCTTTAGCAGCTTGAAGTTTAGCTTGTGTAAACCGAGTTCCCTCCACAAAAAGAGCCAACCAGAAAGGACGAGGGTAGTCCTTCAGCCTCTGAAAGCCTAACTGGAGAAGTTCCAAGTGATTCAGATGAGAACAAAAAATTGCATAGCAAACCAGTATCCTGAAGATCAATCTAACACCCATACCTTTAAAGTGTTCTCATCCTTGGCCCAACTTCTCTCCAGAAAAAGATACTCAGAAAACCACATTGACCATCCTATAACCTGTGTGTGTCAGGCATGTAATTAGCAGAAACAATTTATTTTTTTTTAAAAGAGAGCTTAACAGGCATGATTAGATAAATATGCTCACTGAACAATCAGCAGACTTGGAATTGGCATAATCAAACTATAAACTAGCATTTTTGGAAGCACATTGAATTATTCTGTTTAATATGATATTAAGTGCTCGTGAACTCAAATATATATATATATATATATATATATATATATTTGCAAGCAGCGGAAATATGCATTGATCAACCTTGCTCAAAAACTTATTAAATCTGGTTTCATATTTTCCTGATCACCAGGGTTCGTAAGTGGCTAATTGAAAATAAATGGTAAGGAAGGTCCATAAAAGTACATCAGTGCACTAAACAAGACATTATGTAATAATAACTAATAAACCCCATAGCCCAAGAAAGTAGATCTGATTAATCTAAAAAACCCTAAAACCTTAAAGAGTGTTTCCTTCTTTTTTTATCTAATCAGCATCTTAAGTTTCCTTTTTCAACTTTTTTAGAGTTTTTCCTTTGATTCTTCCAACTCATATAACATATCCCACTCAGTTGACATCACCCACATAATTAGCTATACAACACCTTTATACCACCATCTACCCCTTCATAACACCAATGTAATATAAATAGAAGTCGTATTGGCAGCTCTACTGGAAAGAGGAATTAGCAACTGCTGACTCCTAGTCAATGACTCAATGTAAAGTTACAAAGAAAATAGAGTACTACTTATATTATATGCATCAGATAACCACCTATCTGTGCACTGTAATGGAAAATGAAAACGAGAAATTAAGCACCTCATAGAATGAAACACATAATCAACTGGTGCATACAAATACACATCGGTAAAAACACATACAGGTGATTCTAAAAAAAAACACATACAGGAAGGAACATTGATGACTTCTTCATCACGGCCAATGCACTGCCCAGACAACCTGCCCTCTGTTAAATTATAATCCATCAGAAATTGTGACACTAACACTTGCCTCTCATTTCACATAAATAAATATAAGGTATAAAATAGAATGACATGCCTGAGCTAAAACCCATCCAACAAGCCAATCAATGTCACTTCTGTGGTTACATATGACAAGAGCATGTTCCTTACCTGAAATGTTTATATCATATGTTCAAAATAGCCACTTATGATAGATGTACCCTCAATCTTTAGAAATTTATCGTCCTGACTAATAAAAACATCGGGGGGTTTTTGCTTGTGGGGTTGTACATACCCATTAGCTGAAAGGTCTCAGGATCTGTGAATACTTTAATCTGCAAGCAAAAGTATCACATACATTAATAAGTAAGCTGCTCCAGCTAGTAAATGTACTAATTCTACAGTAGCACGCCATACAGCTTTAGGTACCAGTGAGGGCCGGCCAACCTTTAACAATACTCTTTTAATAAACATATTTCCTTCTAGACAATTTGAGTACACAGCTACATAAGATCTATCTGTTTCTCAAGTCACTTGGATTTTTACAACAATTATGACTTGCCAAAACGACCTCCAATTGCAGAAACCCAATTATTCACCATCACTTTGCTGGCACATATTCAATGTATCCTATACGATCTAAAAACATCAACAAGTTGTGTGGAAAACACCACAACAGATGTACCATGTTTGACCGTGTTCAGTTTAACCCCATCTTGTAAAAGTCAATTCTACAACTATCAAGCTTCCAAAGTTGCTAGTGTAATCACCTCTTCCTACCCTTAAAGTTGGGGAAAAAGAAAAACAGTACTAACTAACGACTAACAGCTGCAATTACAGATTGAACAGATATTAGGAATAGGGGTCCAAAATAGTTCACCTTAACCCTCGCCCACCAATCCACAATCCATACGAGTTCTAGCCACAGCAATTCAGCCACCACTCTGTTGATTCTCCTATAAGTATTCTTCGAGAACGGCCGAACTAGAATAAAAAACACCGCCTGGTACAGAATTAACAAGATCGAATAAACAGAATCAGAGAACCAAACCCCAATCTGAAGAACCACGAACCAAATTTGCAATAAGATGCAGCATTGAAGCTCACGAATCAAGTAAAAAAACCCCAAATAAACAATAGCACGAAACAAAATCAGCCAATCAAATCCAAATACAGCTCTCTCTAAACGGAAAGCCGATTGAACAAACGAGTCCCTGAAGACACGTATACAGCCCAAAAGATCAAATCTGAGAAAGAGGAAGCAGAAAAAGGGGAAAGATTGGATAACCTGGACCAAATTAACGACGAGTCCGGATAAGAAGAAGAGAAGGCCCAGCGGTACAATCACGGCAGCAGCTACAATCGCCATTGCCGAAAAAGGGAAATCTCGAGCACCACGGAACCTCAAAAGAGATTTCAAATGGTGGAAGAGAAGGAAAAAGTCGGCGATTGATTGTATCTTCGAACCAGATCCGAAGCGAAAGCTTCCAAAGTATAAATAATTTGGTAAGGAGAGGGATCGAATGGGAGGAGAGGGGAGGGGGAGCAGATGGAGGCAGTGAGAAGAAGGGGTCTGGTTCTGGTTGCGTAGCCGAGACTCGTGACTAGTGGTCGCCACTCCCAATCCACGGTGTTTTTGGTTTTTTTTTTTTTTATTATTTATCTATCTATTTATTTATTTTTATCAATGTAATAATTATTTATTTTTATCAATGTAATAATTCAAAACCTCAAACATTATTTTTGTAAAATTGAGAGGCTAAAGTGAAATTGTTGACGACCTAAACCATCCTTATACAACTAGAACATCGAACAAATATAGAAAATAAGATAAATGACCCGATTACAAGTGATCCCAATATACAAGACTGGTAAAGTGGAAGGCGATGAAGACCAAAGGAAAACTGCGAATGTCGAAAACAGGGAAAGGTTAAGAGACCGACGCAACGTCTCGACGTCAGGGGGACAGAAATAGAAACACATCAATGAAATAATTAATAATTAGGAATATATAAGTATATTTTATTTATTTTATTTAAAATTGTAGAAATTTCTAAAATAGCATATTCTAATTAATGGGATTAAAGCTCTTTCTAGATTAAACAATACCAGCCAACCTTATGACGTCAGTTATGCTTTGTGTAGCGATTTTAGAGTTGAATTGAAGTATACATTGGTTGATTATGAGTGGTTGCTATGCTCTCTAGGTGTTTACTCGTGCCTCCCTTTGTTTTCCTATTATGTTGGGAGCTCTATGGATTTTCTTATATCTACTAGTCATGATGCCAAGATTAGTGTTGCTATGCCCTCCCTGTTAGGTGTGGTTTTTTCTATCTTGCAGGTCGGTGTGATCGCTTGGTGTTCAGGTATGATTCTCCTTATCCCTTTCTCTCCAAAACTTCAGCGAAGCCCCACTTCTGTTCTTTATGGAATGTTGGTGGTAAGCGACCCAACCTTTAAACATAAACATTCTCAATACAACCTTACTACAAACCTGTCTATTCAAATACAAACAAACAGCAATAGTCAGTACAAGGGTCATGGAGGAGTCACAGGTATTTCACTACTTTATGCTCAAACAAAAAATCTTAAGATGAACCCCACTGAAATCCTTGGTGGAGAGCATTGCTACCTAGATCTCTATGCGGTTATAATCCCTAATGCTATCTTAGATTTTATCTATAACTATCATACATGCCATAGAATATACTATCACCTGATTTCTGGCAGGGAAGAACATACTCTAACATTCTGCAGGTATCAAGCAGAAAGATTAAGCAAGAGCAAGGACATCACCCAATGTATGATACTTCAAATCCTCATCAAAAACCTTAAGTCGATCCCCACTGGTGTCTCTGATTATCTAGTGGTGGTAGGCTGCCCCAACCCTACAAAAAAACCTTCACAAAACAATCTTTGTGCAAAATTTTGTTCCATAAATCTCAAGTTCACAGAAGGCTCAACACCATTACAGCAAGAGCAACTACCAACTGAAGCCAATAAGATGTTACATTATGAAGATGAAGGCAGAATCTCAACCATGACAAATGAGGAAAACAAGAATGTAGACACTAGAGAAATTCTCCAAGATCTGAATCTTAGAAAGATGATCTCTGATCATTGTAATTACAGTGAGCTCAAGCATTATTACATCACAAGCTATAAAATTGGTGACTATGACAATCAATTGTATGATTAATATTGCATATTGGAATGTAAGGGGTACTAAAAGGCAACTCTTGTGGCAAGAGATCAATCATTTTAGATTTACAAATGATATTGATATCCTAGTCTTAACAGAAACCAAATCTCAGCAAGGCCCAACTGATGATCAAATCAAAATTTCAGGATTCCATAAGGCTCTCTATGTATTGGCTTCTAGTCACAAAGGAGGTATATGGATGCTTACAAAAACAAAAGCAGAGGAGATGAGTCTTGTCCTTGAACTACACCATCGAGCCATCCCTATCAAGATAACCATTGAGAAGCATTACCTGCTTTTACTCTTTATCTATGCCCCTTCTTCTGAAGGTGAAAAAGATGAATTCTGGCATGAAATGTATCAACTAATCTATAAATATATGCTTCCGGTTCTGATTGTTGGTGACCTTAATGACATAGAAACTGATACAGACAAGGTTGGAGGCATCACTCCTAACATTAATGGATTTAGAAGAATCGGGAAAATTAAAGAAGAGCTCGGATTACAAACCCTCCCCTTCTCAGGTTCACCCTTCACATGGAGAAAGAGCAAAAAGCTGATTAACAACACCTATGAGCGCCTAGATAGAGTTCTAGCTCACCAATAAGTCTTAAGCTGGTTCCCTAATCTCTGTACCAAACACCACCAATTCTCTAGCTCGGATCATGCTCCTATCTCTCTCCAATTAGGCTCTCAACCGAAAAGAAAAGGCTCTCCCTTTAGGTTCAAAATGGCTTGGACTTCTAATGATGCTCTTGAAAGCATGATCAAAAAAGTTTGAAGCTATAAGATAAGAGGATCATTAGGTTTCAAGCTCTTACAAAAACAGAAATTATTGAAACAAAACATCAAAAGATGGTGTAAAGTCAATCCTAATAATATCACAAAACAACTTTCTAAGGTAGATCTTCAAATTAAATCCCTCCAGGACAGATTGCCCTGGGGTGATATCTCAACCTCGGAAGGTCACAGACTGCTTGATTACAATTATAAGTTTTGGAAACAACGAGCTAAAACTAAACATCTCCAACTTGGTGATAGAAATACAAAATACTTTCAAGTTACATCTAGAATTAAAAACTTCAGAAGATCAACTACTTCCTTTACTACAAAGCAGAATGTGCTTCTAACAGACCAGGGTTTGATCACAGATCACATTGCTGAAGAAATGTCAGAAAGGTTCATAGGATCTAATCAAACCAATGTTTCTGCTAATCATGTTTGGAACATCCAACCCCAAGTTACAACTGAGGAAAATGTTAATCTCAACCTACTAATACAGAAATAAAAAATACTCTCTTTAGCATGGCAGATGACAAGTCTCCAGGACCAGATGGCTATCCTCCTGAATTCTATAAACGCTATTGGAATATCATAGGACAATCTTATTGTAAAGCTGACAAAGCTTTCTTCCACTCAGGTCAAATGTTATCTGAATTAAACCAAACTTTTATAGCATTAATACCAAAAGTTTAAAATCCCACCTCTATTAATCACTACAGACCTATTAGTCTCTGCAATATTGTCTATAAAGTTATCTAAAAAATAATCGCAAACCGCCTGAAGCCAATCCTTCCTAAGCTAATCAATCCTTTCCAATGAGCATTTGTGGAGGGTAGATCAATTCAAGATAACACCCTTATAGCTCATGAGATTTTCCATACATTTCATAAACAAAAAAAGGAAAAAAAGGACTCATGGCTCTTAAACTAGATATGGAAAAAGCTTATGATAAATTAAACTGGAACTATATTCAGGCAGTGCTGTTTATATTTGGTTTTCATGAAACTTGGATTAGCTGGGTTATGAAATGCTTAACCACTACCTCCTTCTCTGTCTTGGTCAATAACACTTCTGGTCCTCAATTTAAACCTAATAGAGGAATCAGACAGGGTGATCCCCTAGCCCCCTACCTATTCGTACTAGTAATGGAAGGATTATCTAGGGAATTACATAAGGAAGCACTTCTTGAGGATGCCTTAATCGACATTAAACTGGCTAAAAATGGCACTCTCATACCTTTCTTAATTTTTGCCGATGATACAATCATATTTGCAAAAGCATCCCATACCGGCTTAAATACAATTCAGAACATATTAAATAACTTTTCAAACTTATCAGGCTTAACCATAAACTACAATAAGAGCTCACTACAATGCTCTAAGAATGTTAATCCTAATTTGGAAAGGGATTTGGCAGCCCATATGGGTATCCCAGTCTCAAAAACTATTGAAAAATACCTTGGAATCCCTTTTGTCAATGGCAGAATAAAAAATAGTGTCTTTGATGAAGCAATCCAGAACATGAAAAAACAACTCTCAAAATGGAAAGCATCCACCCTTTCTCAAGCAGGCAGAACTGCTCTAATACAATCAAACTTAAGCTCCAAAACAAACTACTTAATGCAAAACTTCCTACTACCCAAAGGAGTTCGTAACCAAATGGACCAAATCAACAGAAACTTCTTTTGGAATAAATCACCGGCAGATAAATACATCCCTCTGATCAGCTGGGATACCATTTGCAAAAGTAAATCGCTTGGAGGCATAGGCCTTAAAAAAGCAGAGGAATTAAGCATCGCCCTTCAAATGAAACTTCTTTGGAAAATATACAAAAATGAAAATAGCATATGGGTACAAATCATAAAGGAAAAATACCTCCAACAAGAAAGCATAAAGAGCTTCAACAAAAAAGATGTTTCATGGCAATTCGGAAGGCTTCTCACCCTAAGGAAAAAATTTGAAGAAGGACTCCTTTGGGTTGTTGGTAATGGTTCGGCTATAAACGTATGGGAAGACAACTGGATCCCATCGATCAGCCTTAGAGACTACAGAGGTACAAATGATCCTAACATGACAGTTGAATCCCTTATCAGTGACAGGAAGCTATGGAAGGAAGATGTATTAAGACAGACCTTCCCCCAAGGAGTCATCGACAAGATTCTGAAATTAAAAATCCCCCAGTGGCAGGCTCAAGACAACCTGATTTGGAGTCCCGACCCAGAAGGTAAATTCACTACCAGGTCGGTGAAGAAAATCATGGCTACACAACCTCAAGATCATAACTCACAAAGCTGGATTTGGAAGCTTAAGGCCCCCCCTCGCATCAAAAACCTCCTATGGAAGATCAAGATTGATGGTCTTCTGACGACTGACATACTTAATAGGTATGTTAACAGAGTCCCTAACCAATGCTCTCTTTGTGGTCATGCAAATGAAGATGCTGCTCATCTATTCACTAAGTGCACCTACACAAGGGAAGTCATAGCCCAATATGAGCAAAAAAAAGGTCTGTACTTCCACAACCTTAATCTCCATGGCCCGCTGAGTGAAAATCTGTATAGAATCAATACGTCTAACACTAACTTTATTGATCTAGCTTTTATATGGCAGTCTATTTGGAATGTTAGGAATGACAAAATTTTCAGGTTTAAAGATTCGACTGGCACCTCTGTACTGATCCAGATGATAAACCAGAGCATTACCGATTGGACCAAGGAAGAACAACACAACACAAAACAACAATCAAACGCTATAAGAAGGGTGAGAGCCAAATGGACCAGACCTCCTAGGACTATCTACAAGATTAATGTAGATGGTTCTTTTACCCAATTTGGCAAAAGCCAGACTGGGGGAATCATTCGTGATTCTGAAGGAAATATTATTGATATTTTTTCCAAAGAAGCTAATGTGGGATCAGTAATCCAAACAGAAGCCCCTGCCATGATTCTAGGTCTTCAAAGAGCAAGACAGAAGGGACTAAGGAAGATTATTCTTGAAAGTGACAATCAGATTCTGGTCAAAGCAGCCAACAGATAAAAGTCGCTCGGATGGGAAATTCTACATCAGATTGAAGAAATCCAAAGGCTTACAACTGAATTCTTATCAGTGGAGATCTGACATATATTTAGAGAAGCCAACCATACTGCGGACTATATAGCCAAATCAGGTGTAATTTGTAACTTACCCTCTATTCCCTACCATAGGGATCTCTGTAAAATCATCCTTCAGGATGATCCGGGAGTTAGGTTGTTTTTTTAGCAACGGCTCCCAATGTTTGCCTACTGTAAAAAAAAAAAAAAAAACTTAGATGTACTAATAATAGTAATGTACCTTTATTTTATAAAATCATCATTAGAGTATACTACACACACTATATCTATGTATAAATAATATCATATACAAATCTAAGAAACATGGAAAAAAAAATAAGTAGAATTGTCCAAGTCCTACTTACCGCTAGCCGTGTTTTAAAAATCACGTCTAGGCGGTGCCTAGGCGCTAGGTAAAAAGACACTAAGAAATTTTTAAATTTAGGCTGATCTTTAGGCAGAAATATGACTAGGCACCGTCTAGGTGTCTCCTAGACCCCTCTTAGACCGGTCTAGACCTGCCTAATCCCGACTAAGTATCGTCTACGCGGAAGTCGTGTCTGGTTTCTTCCTCCTTTCATCAACTCAAATAATGATGATTTTATATTTTTGAATAGCTCGCCACTTTACTCTTTGGTAAGCATTATAACTTGTAAAATATAGGGGAAAAGGTATAACTCAGGGCCTATTTGGTATGATTACCGGGAATAAAAAATGGGTAATCGGAATGGATTATTCCAGATTTTAGTGTTTGGTAAGCTCAAAATTGGTAATCGGAATGATTACGGGTAATGACTCATTCCCATTTTGAGAGGTGATTTCATTCCTCCCAAGAAGGTAGGGAATCCTTCATTCCCAAAAACCCCACCCTCGTTCAGATTTACCATCGTCCATCGCCATCCTTCATCTCTGCAACCTCGTCCAGTTACCGCCACCACCTTCGTTCAAATCTCCGTCGTCGATCTTCCGTGTCACCACCTCCGTTCAAATCTCCGCCGTCGTCCAAATCTACCGCCGCCGGTCTTCCATGTCACCGTCGCCTCTTGCAGGTTGTTGTTTGTCCAGATCTGCCCTCGTCCTCATTCATCTCCACAATCCCGTACTCCTTCGTCTATTGCAGGGCTCCTTTTGTTGCCGTCGTCGTCTCCTACAGGCTCCCTCTAGCACTGTATGTGTGTCTCCCTCTCCTCGTTGCAGATTAATCCGCCCTCCTCTTTGCAGTCGAGCATCCCAGCCTTTCAGATGATGGCCTCGAAACCGCCCGACCCTCCAATCAACGCTCTTAATGCACGAAACTGTTATCGTAATCAATAGGCAAAACGGTGACATCAATGTCGTATTGAATAATCGAATTCGGTAAATGACCTGAACGCCCTTGTTCTCTGATGACGGGATTTTCCCTATCTCAATTGCCCCTCGGGTTTCTTCTTCATGTCTCGATGATGAAGGAAGCCGAAAAAAGTACACGGTGAAGTTTGTCGAGTGAGTGACGATTTTATCGTAAATGGTAGTCGCTTGGCCCGTAGTTGGCTATTGGTTGTAAGTGGATATCGTTAGCCGTAATTGGCTATTGGCCCTAAATAGCTATCGTTGGCCGTAATTGGATATTGACCGTAAATGGCTATCGTTGACCTTAATTGGCTATTGGCCATGAATGGCTATCATTGGCCTTGAGTGGCTATCGTTGGCCTTGAGTGGTTATTGCCCGTAAATGGCTATCATTGGCCTTAATTGGCTATTGGTCGTAAATGGCTATCGTTGGCCTTAATTGGCTATTGGTCGTAAATGGCTATCATTGACCGTAATTGGCTATTGGTCGTAATTGGCTATCGTTGGCCTTAATTGGCTGTTGGCTGTAAATGACTATCATTGGCCTTGAGTGGCTATCGTTGGCCTTGAGTGGCTATTGGTCGTAAATGGCTATCGTTGGCCTTGAGTGGCTATTAACCGTAAATGGCTATCGTTGGCCTTAATTGCCTATTGGCGGTAAATGGATATCATTGGCCTTGAGTGGCTATTGTTGGCCTTGAGGGGCTATTGGCCATAAATGGCTATCGTTGGCCTTAATTGGCTATTCGAATTGGCCGTAAGTGGCGATTTTTCTGCCTTTACCGGCATTTGTTTGGCCATAAGTGGCGGATCTTCACTTTCTCGAATAATTGTTGTAGCTTTGAAGATTTCGTTCCATGACATCTACAGTCGTTGGACTTGTCATTCTTGAAGTTTGGACACTTTAAGTAATTGTCTAGAAAGTACGGGCCACTATTGCAATATATGAACTCTTTGAGGTAGGTTTCGCAGTTGCCCTAGTTTATCATCTTCTCCATTAAACGTCCGGAATTTGGGAGAGCGGCGGCGGATTCAACTGAAGTATGTAATCAAAACGCCTGCTCGGCCTCGCCAATGGTGATTTTTCCAGATTTGCAGTTGGTTTTCAAGAAAATTTTAAGGGATTCCTGGCTGGGGAATGTGGACCTCGAGTGCAAAGATGTGAAATTGGATGTATGAAGATTGAAGAAGGATAAGAGCGTGCTACCTCTTTAGTTGAAGCTATTGGTGAATTTGAAGTCACTCCAAACTTACGATGTCAACAAAACAACACGATGCAACGATGATCGAGTATCTCTGCGAGGTTGTTTGTTGTTGATGTTCGCAATCCACCGAGCCGCACAGAATGTCACGTCGAAGCAGGCAAACTTCGCTTTACCGAAGCCGATGCCAAAGCCGAAGTCGGTGGCTAAGCACCACCGGCCGGCAAGAATCCGCTTATTCCCGAAGCTAACTTCGTCATCTCGTATCTCAGGTGGTAAATCAACGGTTTCAATGGCAGAGCCTTCCACCGCTTGTTCCCAAATCGATCGCGCCTATGGCCTTCGATCCGCCACCACTAGCGACGGTATGAAGCAGGTCTCCGGCGCATATGGTGAGTCCCGGTGCCCTTTCTCCCTCAACTCGCGAGCGGAGAAGACGACGGCGTCTGGAGCAGTCTTGTTCCACCATCGGTAACTTGGCACCCATTCCAGTCCCACCGCCGGCATCGGCTCTCCGCACCGCCTTGCTCTCTCACCGCGTCACCGGAGATGACAATTGGAGCGGCTTCAAGCCTCGATTCGTCTCTCTGTTGAAATTCATCCCTGGTGTTGTGTTTCTCAGCCCGTGTTCCATCTGTGCTCGCTCCTGTCTTCGCTTCAGGCCGACGGCGCCCTCCCCTAGGGTTTGGGGGCCAAGGCCGAGACTTCAACGCCTCCTCGTCCCAACACCAGTTTTTTTTTTTTTTTTGTAAAGATTGGGAGATCCGATCTCATGACTTTTTGATCGAATTTTTCCACAGACGGCGCCAAATGTAAGTGCAAGAATCCGCACCATAGATGTTGAGGAAAATTGAGCTCCGTTGTCGAGATACAATCCTGCCAAGAAACAAAAAACGAGGTCGGGCGGGGCTTGTCTCTCCTGGAGGACCATCCGACGCTCAAGTCAGTCATTGTCCATCCTCAATATGAATCTATCTCCTCTTATTTATATTGGTTGGGTATTAAATAAAAGAAACAATTACGATATTAAATAAAAAAACCGTTATCGTATTTAATCCAGTCAACGCTCTTAATGCACGAAACCGTTATCATAATCAATAGGCGAAACGGTGGCATCAATGCCGTATTGAATACTCGAATTTGGTAAATGACATGAACGCCCTTGTGCTATGATGACGGGATTTTCCCTATCTCAGGATTTGAATTTGTTTTAGATTTAAGATTGAATTTGTAGGATTTTGGAATTGAATTGTGTCTGACTACTTGTTTTTATAACTTGTAAGGTGGATATTGGAAAACAATTGCCTCTTTAAAGCATTGTCATAGGAAAAAGAGAAGGAATGAGGTATGGGCAGCCATATCTTTGAGTTTTACTGCTAGGAAATATGATGGTCAGATACATTGTGAATGCATATTTACGGGTGAAGGAAAAAGACTTTGAATTAGGCTTAGTGTTCATAAAAGGCTACTGTTAGTGTTCATATGAAACTCCTTTGGCCTTTCCCCTTAGAATCAGGTGAGAGTTTTGTTACTGCAACAATTCCACCATTTGCTATCTTAGCTTTACGGTATAATATAATGCCTCAAATGCCCTTTGGGCTATCAAAGTTGTGATGCTTTAAAGCTAAATTATATTAATGGACACATATATAATTTGAGAATGGAATTTTGATGATATATTTAACCGTTAGTGATTATAGCTTACAAAGTGTAGATAAGAAAACAATTAATTGGAGTAAAAAAATTCTAGATGGAAAAACAATTATACGAAGATAAAGAGAGAAAATTAAAAGAGCAATAATCTCACATGTGCTTCATACAGGGCTCAACTTTCGTATCTCGCCTCAGGCATGTAAAATCTCATGGCCGAGTTCGGCCATGTTCGTTGTACTGCGGTCTTCACTCCTTCCTTCTTACCACAACAAGTTTTTGTGAAATAACCCCGATGAGAAGAAAAAAAGAAGTCGTTAAGAGACCCTCATGGCCCAACCCTGACCTAGCTATACACTCCCGAAAAATATATGAGATATTAACCTCTCGAAAAATTCTATTAACCTCCCGAAATATATGAGATATTATATGGATACTACAAAATATCAACATAAATATCACAGTTGAGTATCATATTTTTTCTTTTTGAGCAAAATGCATGATACACTAGCTATATACACTAGCTATATACAAGTTTTAATAAAATACTTTACTTTTTAAAAAAACATCTTCATTTTACTAGTTTTTACTCACTAAAAATTTTAATACTTTCTCTGTGTATCAAGTTGCAGATACGTGTCGGTTCTATAGTCATTTGCTTAGTTGCTTGGTTGATTTTTTTTTTTTTGGTGAGAATAGTTGCTTGGTTGATTGATATGATGATAATTGATATACGTTGCATGATATATGTAATGATATCGATATAGGTTTTATATATGGATATTTTTCCATCGTTTTTCTGCATGTAGACAAATTTCAATTTAATTATTGCTTTTATATTGTACTTGTTGTTTTAACAAATTTTTTTATACGTGTTGGCTCTTGTTGTTTTAGCAATTTTTTCCATCGTTTTTATGCACGAAGACAAATTTGAATTTCCGAGCTCAAATCAAATGTGTTCATCTCCCACTCCCATCCCTCCTCAATCCTCTCTCTCGGCCCACAAATTGTAAGATAGCTCAAATTATTTCCTCTTTCGATTACCAGACGGATAAATGAAAAAAGAAGAAGAAGTTAAACTCCTGTTATTTTTAGTCGCTCTACATCTGAATTGGATATTGTCGCTCTACATCCGATCGGATACTGCATGCCCACTTTTCAGTCGCTCTACATCTGGATCGGGTAATGTATGTATGGCCCACTTTTTAGTCGTTCTACATCTGGATTCACTCACAAGCGACTCCATGTTTCCAGGGGGAATCGAACTTCGAACCTCTTAGCATGGGATGTAGCCCCACAACCACTACACCTATTGACAGGCTCCTGTTACTATTTAATCAAAATTGTGCAAGGTAAGATTTTTTTTTAAAAACATCTACTTTAATACTTTTTTTTATAAAAATCGCAACCATTTAACCCTCACAATTTATAAAACCGTATCCACATATATCTCTCACTTCTTTAAAAAAAAAATGTCACAGTACTGCTAATACTTGGTTAAATTGAACAAATGTTTTTTTTTTGGTGACGAGAAACCCACCTTCGATGGCAAACCCCGAGCACGTGACTCAGTCGGCAAGAGCCACGTACTAGGTAAACCGGCTTGTGCCGACCGGTTCGACCCACTGGTAAGGAGCAAGGTAAACCGACCGGCTCGACCCACTGGTAAGGAGCAAGGTAAACCTTGGATTTTCACCAAGAAAAGAGGCGGAAGCAGGGATCGAACCCGGGACCTCCTTACTCCTCCCCTTGCTTCTTACCACTAGGCCACCCCGACTGGGACGAACAAATGTTTTATTCGGGGAAAGGAAGTGGGAAAGTGTTAGTTGAAACGTTAAATAAATGTATTATTATGAATTAAAATGGTCAAGTTCTTGATAATTTTCAATGTAGGATTTCGTCGGGAATAGTACTACAAACGAAAGCTTATACCTTTTGTATTGACTTAAAGATAGCGTTTGGAACAGGTAGGTATAAAGAACATCATTATCGAAGGGGGCATTCTTACTATAGCCAACGTTATTGGAGACTCCGACAAAGTTCTATGAGAGATCCTTTGAACGATTTAAGAAATCTAGATACTGAGAAGTAAATTCATGAGCGGCCAAGTCAGACACTGCTATAGAGAATCAAACTAGAGTGTCGACTACGCAGTGAAGGCTAGCTGTATTTATAATTTGAACCATCTTCCTTCGAATATGGAGCTATGTATACAATCTTCTTACAAGGTGATCAAGCTACTTTTTGCCTACTTTTTTTTAAAAAATAAAAAGTTAAAGCTCGTTTGGTTAACAATTAAAGAGCCCAGAAATTTTAAAACCCAAGAAGTGGGATAAATATAGATGTTTGATTGTTTCTTTTAGAGCACCCACATTTGAGTGTTTTAAAGATAAATATAAGAAATTTAATAATAAAATAATAAAGGAGAGATAAATTTTATTAAGGAACGATGTGACGGGTTCATTACTAATAAACCCTTAAAAACCCAAGAAAGAAAGAAGGTGGGGATATGTGTGAGAGGAGAGGAAAGAGAAAGAGATGAGTTAATGAACCGAATTGGGTTCCATGGATGTGGGTTAAAAATTAAATTGGGTTTCTTAAGGAAAGAGAAAAATAAAAAGGAGAGTTAAGGAACCGAATCGGGTTCCATGGATGCGGATGCTCTTAGTACGAAAAAATCTATGAATTTGACTTATCAGAAATTTCAATTCCTATACAATGGGGAAATTTCACTTACCTAGAGATAAGTTGTAGTTCCACATTTTTTAATGGAAATATACGACTTGTCCATTTAAATTCCCTACGTCTAAGTTGGTCTAACTATAATTTAACCAATCCATTTTTAAATTTTTAGAGGATTATAATTTATATGCATTACAATTTACAACCAAACAATCCTTAGGTAAAAGGAGGTTGTGGAAAACCAAATTGATTATTGATAGGGTAATAGGAAAGATATATCATCTACAGTGGTAGGCTCCACAAATACAATCGTGTTTAATGGCTGAAGCTGAAAACGAAGCTTATAAAGAAGGCGGTGGGGAGGTTGAATTGAACTCTCGAGTAGGTGTAGGTGTAGGTGTAGGAGGTGGTTCGCGGTTGCCCATCTGTATACATTTAACTTTTCGATTTTATCACTTGCAGTTGCAGTGGCCGACCTACCAGTTCTGAGTTCATCGTCAACGTATCCATTGGAATTTATTTTTAATATACTCCCTTCCTTTTCTTTTTTTTTTTAAATATTATGTCTTTTATTATTTACACGTTGTCGAGTTCATTTGATTACTAAAAATCTAAAACAAATGGTGTTAATTCGAGGTAAAATAGAGAAGGATGGAAAACATCAAACTCCAAAAATTAGTTAGGTGTAAATTTTGTTATCTTAATACGTATTAAATTAATAATGTATGAATATTCGTAATTGCTTGAAGGAGTGATGTCCCAGACTCCCAGCAAATTGCATGTTCGTATATGTTTGAAGAAAGTGGATCTTATCATTAATGGACTGAATTGAAATCGATTATACACGGCCCATGTGAACAACCAGGCCCATTAAGCCCAGTCCATTTATGGTGTGGAATGAACCATAAAAGTGAAGCCCAGTTTTTATGGACAGCCACAGCCCACAAGTCACTTTATGAGTTTTTATTTATGCAGTATGGTCCTCTGTAACGCCGGCTTACACTAAATTATTTTGGTATATTTTCATATTAAAAACAAAAATTTTATTTTATATTACATACATTTATATTGATATGTTTATTAACTTTATACAACCGTCTTTCGGTGTTATCAAGGTTTTTTATTAGGGAAAAAGATTATCGATCACAGAAACTGATGAACCTTGATAGTCCAAGGTTTCTTATTACGGAAAAGATTATGTGTTTTGTGAAATGGAGTCTGTTAAGTCATGATCAAGTGGAACTGAGCTAAGCTTGAGTGAGGATGTATTGTATATGTGTGCACCTCACTTGTAGGAAAGTAATTCTCTTGTAACCGATCTTTCTCTCTATAAATAGGAAGGCGGGAAAACATGTAAAACTACTGAGAAATGCAAGTTGTTACATTCATCTTCAACCTCTGTGTTTCTCTCCTCTCTTCCACCATTACAGCACATCAAAAGCTTCATTTCTATACTCAATCACAGCTTCTGTCATGGTATCAGAGCTAGAGAACAACTCCGACGATCGGAGAACTAAGATCGGCATCGTCGATCCTATTAGCGAGTTTTATCTCCACCATTCCGATCACCCGAGCTGCGTCCTCTCCACACGTCCTCTTGATGGTCGCAATTTCAGTCACTAGAGGAGGTCAGTAGAGGTTTCGCTTATGGCAAAGAACAAATTCGGTTTTGTCACTGGATCATGTCAACGACCGGCGACAGATCCTCTTCTCCAGCAACTTTGGGACAGATGCAATCATATGGTAATTTCTTGGCTAATTCATTCAGTAGAGAAAGATATTGCAGAATCAATCATCTATTGTCGAACAGCTTGTCAGGCATGGCGCCAATTGACAAATCAATTTGGATCTGCCAATCGAACAAGGCTGTATCAGGTCCAGAAGGATCTTGCTGCAGTAGAGCAAGGTACCTTGGGGATTCCTGAGTATTTCACCAAATTCAAGCGCCTCTAGGATGAGTATGTGCTTTTGGTTGAAGGTGAATTGTGCGATTGTGGATCCAATGTTGCTGTAACCAGGTTGATTCAGAATCAACAAGTGATTCAGTTCCTCATGGGACTAACATATGCTTATAGTACCGTCCGTGGAAATATTTTAATGATAAATCCTCTACCAGACATTGATGAAACATACAGGTTCTTGATCCAAGAAGAGCAACAGCGAGGAATGAGTAAGGGATCTTCAAATGAAAGTGATGGTGCTGCGTTTGCTTCACAATCCAGGGGAGGTAATTCTGGAATAAAGAAGCCTCTCTTCTGTGAGCATTGCAAAGTCACTGGACATATTGTGGACAAGTGTTGGAAGGTCCATGGATACCCCAACAATGGGAATACAGGAAGCTTTTGTGATCACTGCAAGGTTGGTGGACACACCATGGAGAAGTGCTGCAAGCTTCATGGCTATCCAGGATCTTCCTCTACTCCAACTACCAACAACAACAACAATAGTTTGAGGCCTTTCTGCACTCATTGCAAGTCCCTTGGACATGTCATGGAGAAGGGTTGGAAGCTTCATGGCTATCCAACCGATACATCCACTTTTGGCAAAGGGGAAAAGATGGCAGCCACAACTTCTTCTTCAACCATCACTCAAGAGTAGTATCAGCAACTGATCAACATCTTGCAGAAGCATGAAGTGAAGGATTCCACTGCTTTGCTGGCAGGTAAATCATCTTGTTTCTTTTCTACATTGCTAAACACTAATTGGATTCTTGACAGTGGAGCCACAGACCACATGACCCCAAACATAAGCCTATTTCATTCATACACAGCCCTTGAGAAGCCCTCGTCCATAACCATGCCCAACAACAAAAGGGCCAACATATCCTACATTGGTACCATCCATATCACCCCTGAAATCTCCTTACAAGGAGTACTTCACGTGCCTGATTTTCATTACAACTTATTGTCAATCAAGAAGCTTATTCGTGACATTCAATCTAATATCCTTTTTACCCCATCATCATGCATAATTCAGGACCCTTCGATGAGGAAGCCTCTGGTCATTGGAACTGAGGATAAAGGCCTTTACATTGCACACAAGTCTCATGAGCTGGACTCTTTTCCTACTTTAACTACTGTTTTACAACATCATTTCTCTCGATGTAATTCTGTTTCTAGAGAGCCTATTACTACTGTGTCTGTTGCTGATGTTTTTACTGCCTCTTGCAAGGCTAAATTGTTGCATTGTCGAATGGGACATATACCTTTTCATCAAATAAAAATCATTGATGCATCTGTGAATGCTCATTCTGAATCTGTGTGTCAAATTTGCCCACAAGCTAAGTTGCATCGACGTCCTTTTCCTCTTAGACAACACAGGTCTGATTCTCCATTTCATTTGGTTTACTTTGACACCTGGGGTCCCTACAAACAGCATACTCATAATGGTTATAGATTCTTTCTTACCTTGGTTGATGACTACACCAAATGTACTTGGACCTACCTCATGGCATCTAAATCAAACACATTGTCTGTCATTCAAAATTTTGTCTCTCTTGTCCAAAACCAGTTTCAATCATCTATTAAGGCCATGTGATCTGATAATGCTTCAGAATTTTGTGATCGATCCATGAAGGATTTCTTTGCCAGGCATGTCATTATACATCAAACGTCCTGTGTTGACTCCCCTCAACAAAATGGGGTTGTTGAGAGAAAACATAAACACTTGTTGGAGGTGACTCGAGCTTTGAAATTTCAATCCAATGTTCCACTCAAATATTGGGGAGAGTGTATCCTAACTGCCACTTACCTTATCAATCGAAGCCCATTGCCTGTCCTTACAAATAAAACTCCTTATGAGATGTTGTTTCTCAAGCCACCCTCCTATACACATCTAAGAGTCTTTGGGTGCTTGTGTTTTGTAAGCACATTAAAGAAGGGGAGGGACAAATTCCAACCTCGTGCTTCACCTTGTGTGTTTCTGGGTTATTCCTATGGAAAAAGTGCCTATACTGTCCTTAATATTCAGACCAATGTTGTCTTTCATTCAAGAGATGTGATTTTCTTTGAAACACACTTTCCATTTCATTTTAAACCTGAACTTTCCTCATCTGTTGCATTACCCATTCCATCCTCATCTTTTCCTCATCATATTTTCATTCCCTCAAACACAGACCCCTCTCCAGTTTTATCCCACACAGCAGACACAGATACTCCAAACACAGATTCTCCAAACACAGATTCTTCAAACACAGATTCTCCAAACACAGTTCCTTCTCCCACAGTGAGACATGAATCCCCTAATGCCTTACATTTCAATGAACCTATTGCACCTTTTACTCTCAGACGCTCTACAAGAAACAGGCAAGTTCCAGCTCATCTACAAGACTTTGTGTGCACATTTCCTCAGGCTCACTTTGCTACCTCTTTACCCTTTCATTACCATGCTCTTTTATCCCAAATCACTTCCTACGTTGAACCTACATCCTACATAGAAGCTGTTAAGGATCCAAATTGGATTTTAGCAATAGAGAAAGAAATAAATGCCTTAACTGCCAACAAAACATGGGTTCTTGTTCCTCTTCCTGCAGGAAAGCGAGCTATAGGTTGCAAATGGGTGTTTAAAGTCAAACTCAAAGCTTATGGGAGCTTGGAAAGACATAAGGCTCGCTTAGTTGCAAAGGGTTTTAGACAAGCTGAAGGCATAGACTATCATGAAACTTTTTCTCCTGTGGTGAAAATGTCCACAATTAGGACTGTTATTGCAGTTGCAGCTTCTCAGCAGTGGTCTATGCATCAAATGGATGTCAATAATGCTTTCTTGCATGGGGATCTTTATGAGAATGTTTATATGCAACTTCCTAAGGGTTTTCCAGGCAGTTCTAATCTTGTTTGCAAGCTCCAGAAGTCCTTATACGGTTTAAAACAGGCTAGCAGGGAATGGTTTCACAAGCTTACTACAGCTTTGCTCTCTCTCAAGTTTGTCCAATCCAAACTTGACTATTCTCTATTCACCAAGCGTTCAAATGGACATCTTACCATTGTAGCAATATATGTTGATGATCTCCTTGTAACGGGCTCTGATCAAGCAGAGATAGCCAGGCTCAAATCTTATCTTGATCATCATTTTAGTATCAAGGACTTGGGTCTCCTACATTACTTCCTAGGCTTGGAAGTTTCTTATAGCTATGAAGGTGTTCATTTGTCTCAACACAAGTTCACTAAGGACATTTTACATGAATCGGGTATTGCAGATCCACAACCAGTGTGCACTCCTCTTCCATTGAATTGTCGATTGGATGATTCTTCTAGGGATTTTATCCAGGATCCCTCTTATTACAGACGTATGGTAGGAAAGCTCAATTTCCTCACTAACACTCGACCAGATCTATGCTTTGTAGTGAAGTCTCTTTGTCAGTTCATGAAATCTCCGACACAATCTCATCTACAGGCACTTCATCACACTATTCGATACCTTGCAGGGACTGCCACTCATGGCATTGTTCTTAAAGGTTTCGACACTCCACAGGTGGTCGCTTATACTGACTCTGATTGGGCTTCATGTCCAGTAAGTCGTCGCTTAGTCACTGGATTTGTTGTTCTACAGTTCTACTAGGAAGCGCTCCAATTAGTTGGAAATCAAAGAAGCAGGGAGTGGTCTCACGAAGTTCATCTGAGGCTGAGTACATGGCAATGGCACAAACATCGGCCGAGGTAACTTGGTTAATTCGTTTGTTGGAAGAGCTTGCAATTTCTCCAATTAAGCCAGTCACCCTCTATTGTGATAGTCAGTCTGCCATCCAAATTGCCCGAAATCCAATCTTCCAAGAGCGCACCAAACATATAGAAATTGATTGTCATTTCACACGCGAGAAGGTTATGGATGGATTGATTGATCTTTGTCATGTGCCTACAGCATCTCAGTTAGCTGATGTCCTTACAAAAATACTTCCTTCTCATCAACAGAATCTTTTGTTATCTAAACTTGGGCTGTCACCATCCCAAGTCTGAGGGGGGGGGGGGGGGGTGTTGAGTCATGATCAAGTGGAACTGAGCTAAGCTTGAGTGAGGATGTATTGTATATGTGTGCACCTCACTTGTAGGAAAGTAGTTCTCTTGTAACCGATCTTCCTCTCTATAAATAGGAAGGCGGGAAAACATGTAAAACTACTGAGAAATGCAAGTTGTTACATTCATCTTCAACCTCTGTGTTTCTCTCCTCTCTTCCGCCATTACAACACATCAAAAGCTTCATTTCTATACTCAATCGATCACAACTTCTGTCAGAGTCATGCATATAGCAAGCTGGTATATACAAATTAACTATTCTCAAATTTTCAAAACTAGTTTGTAACACTCATAAACGGCGAGCCTTTCATATACTCCGTAATTTTTTTTGGTCAAAAAAAAAAAACGGAGTATATGAAAAGAGACGTGGATGCTTATTGCCGATTGGTATATATATACCGTATATTAATTCTATATTAGGTTTAGTTGACTCCCATCCCGCGAAGGCGTGATCTACTGATCGATGATTAAACTAGAATCTTGATGATGGAAAAAAAAGTCATGAACGGACGTGCAAACTAAATTGTTGATAGACACATTACAATCTAGCACTATAAACCATTATCATATACAATAAAAACGTGTTGGCTATATAAACCTCAAATCATGCACGTCCTTAAGTACGTGCATGGTTAAAAGGGATTAATTATTTTTTTTAAAAGTTAATTAGTCACAAGACTTGCAGGTCCTTAAGGACGTGCATTTTTAGCCTTTGGATTTGTGGTGTATATAACACCACCCATAAAAAATTTACAATTACAGAGGGTGTGAGATATACCTTTTTAAAGAGATTTATTTTTATTTTTAATTATAAAATTGAGGATGAGATTTATCCTTTTAACCTAAAAGGAGTAAAAGCTCCGTTCTTTAAAAGTTTTACTTTTTTTTTATATTTATATATTTTGGTATATACATTTTTTACTTTATTTTTCAAAATAGGAGGAAACCTCTATTTCTAACATGAGATGAGATGACTACATCTGAATAATTTTGCTTGTCTATCATTTCTCTCTATATATTTTTTTTAGGGGTGGGCGCGGGACGGGACGGAGCCGTCCCGCGTAATTTTTGTGGGACATGGTGGGACCGAGACGGGACGGGCTTTGTCCCTTAAATAAAAAGATTATAAAAAAGTTTCAAAGATTTAATAAATACCGGGACGGGTCCAAGACGCATAGTATTTATGCATTACAGTGTATGTATGTGATGAACATATATATAATACATATATAATATATACTTATTGTATACACAGTAATACGCCGTATACACTGCATTGCAGTGTATGTATGTGAACATATATATAGTACATATATAGGCATTACTCATTACTGTACGTACATACATATATATATATAGTGAAGCGTTAAAATGTAAAACATCGTGTAAAATTTACTTAAGGTGTAAAATTTTATATTTTTAATCAATGAACACGCGCGTCAGCAGCGACTTCTCTCGGCCTCCCACACCCACCTCGAGCCACCTCCGGCCACCAGCCCCTAGCCGCACTCGAGCCCACCTATGTGCGTACCTCTAGAGCCCAGCATCTGCCTGGTTCGAGCCCTGCAGCCGCACCCAGCAAGCCCTGAACCCCCGTCCTCATCCGCACTGTTCGACTTCTTCACCCTTCCATAGCCCGTCGAGCCACCTTTGACCCACCAGCCACACCACCCTCGAACCCCCGTCCTTACCCGCACCCAGCAAGCCCTGAACCACCCCTCGTGCGTGCCCATCAGCGCCCCCACCTAGCTCGTTTGTCCCAAAACCGTTGTTCAGCCTTGGTTGGCTCGATATACCTTCGAAAACCAGATTTTCTCTTTGTTTCAACTCGAATTTGGTATGATTTCTAACCCTAAACTTGTTTATTACAATTATTTAGATTGTTTGAATGATTTAGATTGAGATTGAAAACCTAGGGTTTGATTTAGAAGTGGAATTTGGGGCTTTTGCTAAAAGCCAAATTGATTGAAATTGATGATATGGTTGTGTTGTTGGGTTGATTTTGAGCTAATTTCATGTTCATATCATTGTCAAATTGTTTATGGATCATGAGCTAATTGAATTTTAGAATTGTATATTGCGATATGCTTTAGAATTTGGGGTTTTTTGCCAAAAGCCAAATTGACTGAAATTGATGATATGGTTGTGTGGTTGGGTTGATTTGGAGCTAATTTCATGCTCATAGCATTGTCAAATTGTTTATGGATCATTATCTAATTGGATTTTAGAATTTTATTGCGATATATTTTAGAATTTGGGTTTTTTTTTTTGCCAACATCCAAGTTGATTGAAATTGATGATATGATTGTGATGTTGGGTTGATTTGGAGCTAATTTCATGTTCATAGCATTGTCAAATTGTTTGTGAATCATGAGCTAATTGGATTTTAGAATTTTATTGCGATATGCTTTAGGTCGATTAGGTTCTTCTATTTTAGCATGAAAATCATAATTTAGCCTATTAGCTCAATTGGTAGAGCAATGTGCGTTTGCATATAGATGTGGGTTCAAATCCCACATAGGTTACATAATAGACAAGAGCGCAACAATCGCAAATTGTTAATCATGCACATTATAATCTTAGTTATGCACTTTTTAACCTTAATTATGGACATTTTAATCTTATTTATGCACTTCAATTTTAAAAGCTTATACGTAAAAAAATCGATTTCAAACTCATATCTATCAACCTAAATTATCCGAGAGTTGAACCCATACTCTCAAAAGTAAAAAAAACAAAAAACAAAATTAAAACATCGATTTCAAAAGCACATCTTTTGTCTTATTCATGCACATTATGATCTTACATTTGCACAGTTGTATTCTAAATCTGCACAATTCTATCTTACTTTTGCACAATTGTAGTTTAAATTTGCACAATTGTATCCTACTTTTACACACATGTATTCTAAATATGCACATTACAATTTTATTTTTGCACTTTATGTTCTTATATTTGCACTTTAAAGTTGCACAAATGCACTTTAAAGTTGCACAAGTGCACTTCACAATTGCACAAATGCACTTCACAGTTGTACAAATGCACATTATAATTTTATTTTTGCACCTTATACTATTCACGAAGAGAAACATAATAAGAGATACCACATAGATAGCCTATACGGGGTTTGAACCCGCATCTTTGTGCGTAGGCACATTGCTCTCCCATTTTGAGCTAATAGGCTTTTAATGACACATATGACACATTGGAAGCGAGGGAAATGGATGTATTTGCTTGATATGGCATTTAATTAAATAACTTAACTGATTTTGAGCTAATAGAATGGGGATCTCAATCATTTGTGATGACATTTAAGAATCTAGTAACATGAATACCAGGTAATGAAAGTCAATCTAAAACCTTAATTGTGCATTTCATATTATTACTCATACACATCGTGATTTTATTCTTGCACTTTATCATTTTATTTATACATTTTATATTTGCACAACAAAAGGTGTCAAAAACGGGAAAAAGTGTATTTACCCATAAAATTAGACATATTTACCTATTTACCCATAAATTATACATATTTCAATTATAAATTTTTATAATTGAAATAGGCACATTTACCTATTTACCCCATAATCAATTATTATGTCTGCACAAAATAAAGTTATACTTGCACAGCAGAAAATGTTAACACGAAAAAAAAATCCTGGGACAAAAGAAAAAAAAAATCTGGCCCGAGAAGGTGGGGGCACAGTGGGGGGAGGGGGGGCACACTCATGGACAAGGGGGCAGACATTCTACTGGTTAAATTAGGCTCATTAGTAATTAAATTAGGCTCATTAGCAATTTACTTACAAAAATTAGACCCATTAGAGAATTTTACACTTTAAGCAAATTTTACACCCTAAGGATATTTTACATTTAAACCATTCCCTATATATATATATATAATATAATATATATTAAATATATTTCATAATATATATAATTTAATAATACATATTGTATAACATACTATATTATATATAGTATACATTATTATATACATATGCGGAACGGGACGGGATTTGCGGGATTGAAACGGGTCGTCCCGCGTCCCGTCCCGCATAGTTTTTCCGGGACGGGACCGGAATTTGCAGAATTTATGCCAACCCCTATTTTTTTTTGGTATATAGGTTAGATCAATCAAGATCTTTCTCACGGATGAGAATGCGGGGATTTCTATATAGTCGAATATCTGGAGAAGTGTTTGTGCATGTGGAAGAGTCGTAAGATATAATTGACACATCTGTTAGTGATCTCCCAAAAGTAATGCGAGGGACTAACACACTCAGAGCATCCACAACAAGGGTTTCTAGTGGGTTTTTTAACTCTAAAAAATATATTTTATTGGGGAGAGTGAGTGTTGGGGTTAAGAAATGAGGGTGACTATTGCTTGGGTAGAAACTCCTCTGAAAACACACTATTCATAGTTTTTAGTGGAAGTATGGACCACAAACTCACAAGTTCCATTTATATGCATGAAATGGGCCCATCATATACACAAATTGTTTTATCTAAACATACACCCCAATATCATATATGTTAAATAAAATAAATTAATTTATAAAATTATTAAAGATGTTGAATATACTTTGCGTGATACGGAGTATTATACTCCCTCCGTCCAAGAATACATGGCCTTTTAGGCCTTGAAACTTTGTCAAAAATACATGGGCTTTTAGATGTATAGGTAATTATTACCCTCTAAAATTACTAGTTTTTTACATGTTAAAATTAAATAAAACTCTTGGAAAAGTTAAAGAAAACCCTTGAACATCCAATCACTATTTTAACCTTTAATAATAATGATTAGATTTAAGATGCAAAATAGGTTCCTTAATTAGCGTGCATGAGCCTAAAAGGCCATGTATTCTTGGACGGATGGAGTATTATTTTCGTAAAAAAAATACTAAACAAATTCTTAATTATTTATCATTATTATATTATTTTATGCGAATTTTAATTTATGTATAAATGATGTAAAAATAGTATTATTATAAATATTTTAATATATATAATAGATGGTGAAAGTGAAGTTAATAAATTAAGATGAGTTTTAGAGATGTGGGTAAAAAAAATAAGTTGGGTTTTTTTAAAGAAAAATAAATTGATAAAGTGGAGTTAAGAAACCCTATAGATTTTACGGAAGCGGATGGTCTCAGAGGACTAAAGTAACATAAAAATGTTCTGAGCCTCTCAGAGTCTCATGAATAAGAGACTAATCTCCCTTGCACATCAGGATTGTGCCAAACGATTAGATTGTCACCTTCATCCGAAAATACTCTAATTAACCTCCTCAAAATTCTTACCTCCAAAAAAATAAAATAAAATTATATACCTCAGTCCATCCTCACCGAGGCTCTGCCTTCTCTCTAGAGTTGTCAAAATTTCCAAATGTCCATCCCTGACTATCTACCTTTCACCCCAAATCAAACCAATTCTTGGCCATATCAACACCTCTAACTCTTCTTTTTCGGAACTTTATCAGTGTAATCGCCTTCCCTTTGGGTTTGGTGGCCGATTTCTCCTTATTTCGATCGTTGATCCTCGGTGGTGTTCGGTGGTGGGGGTTTGGGTATCCTTCCGCCTTCCTCCTCGCTATCCTCTTATGGCGTCTCTCCCGAGTGCCGCTCCTGCACCTCGCCGCTGCGGCTCGTCGCTGCTGTGTCTCCTCTTTAGGGCCGGTGGCGCTGCGTTTTTTTGAGTTGTGGGTTGTGTTGGGGCTTGGTTCCGGTGTAATCGATAAGCCTCGTGTCTTTGGGTACTAATTTCTTGTTACTCCTCCTCATTCGTGTCCCTTTGTGTCTCCCTCCTCCTTGCTGTGTTTCCTATGGCGGTGGTGCTCTCGATTCGAGAGGATGGCCGTCCGGAGACCTGTGGTGTTGAAATTTTTGGCTTCGTCGGTTGCCTGTTCGCCTTCGGGGCGTCGATCGAAGGTGCTCGTTGTCAGTTTGGTCCGCCCGTCCTGGTTTCGCCTCTCCTCCTGCCGCCGTCATGGGCCCTTCCTCCGGTGGCCCTGCTTGGTGTGCAAGGATGTATCCCCGCCTTGCACTCCACGTTCTACTGCTGACAGGTTCTGACTCCTTGCTTGGCGTGCAAGGTCGTATTTGTGCCTTGCACTCCAAGTCCGGATGACTAGATAAAAGTTACTAACATAAATCGATTACTGTTGGCCTGATTTTCCGGCCTTATAAGTGTAATTTTATTTATAATCTTGACATGCCTACCTGGTAGGGTCTTCCCTAAGGATTTTGAGTACAACCACCCGAAAAGGTTTGAGAAAATCCCGTAAGGGCTTGTTGATATTTTTGTAGGTGAAAGCTTATTGGCGTTTTGTTTCGAGCAGTTTGCGGCTCTGCTTCTGATGTTTCTAGGAGATCTTCTGCTTGGCTAGGGCGTGGAGTCTATAGTCGGGTCTGGCTGGGGTCGTGGTGGTGCGCTCAGGGCGGCTCCGTATCCGGTATAGAATTTCCTTGGAGTTCGTCTGCACCACCCACAGGAGTTAGTGTCCTGCTGTACTACTGGTCCGCGGTGCTACTATTCGGTGGTGTTTGACTGCGTTCTTCGGTGGCTTCCTCAACTTTTCGGGTGTTTGGTCTTCTTGGAACGTTTTGGTGTAGAGTTTGTTTCTGCTGGGTTCATTTCGCTTGTTATTTATTACTATTTGTAGATTGCTATGTTAGACGGTTCGCCGTCTGCCGACTCCGCCGACCTCTCGATGAGTCAGGCCTGTCTGACCTTCGAATTTTTACCTAATAAAAAAAAAAAATTATATACAGGCGGCGGCTTTGTTTGTTAATTTTGTTTACACTGGTTGAATGATTCCCTTCAGCCGGTCACTCCCTTTCATGGTTGACATTGACAACGACTTCCAATTGAATCTGGAATTACCAAAGAAAACCCATCCAATTCACAAACTCCCATTCAATATGTTTTCCCTATTTTTTACAGTATTTTCTATACCCACAGTTGGCGTTTTCCCTATATCAAATTCAACTTGCACTCTCTCTCCCCCTTCAAATCCCCATTGTTTTCAGTTTCAACAATTTCAGCCTCCCAGATTCCTCCATTGTCAACCCCAACCCTTTTATCTTTCACTAAAAGTCCTATTTCAGAATTATTCGGTGAATTCATTGAAATTGACTTTTGTTTTGCACTTCGTTCGATGATTCGTCTGTGTTGCAGCTCTTTCTGTAGAAATTGCGCTAGCGAAAGAGATTTTGGTATTGGAATGTGCAAGCTCATTTGACTGTAGTAGGGTTTCGAGATGGTGTTTGCACAAAAGGGGGTTTGCTCCTACTCACTGATTGTCACTGTAGCGTCTATTGTAGCGCTGGTTTCAGTTGTTCATCTCTTCGTGTTTAATCTGGGGCCGTCATGGGATTCGCTTGGTTTAAGGCAGACTCAGACATCGTGCTTACTGATGAACGGGACATCGGCCGTTGGTGGTGGGGATGATCTTCCTGTTGAGGTTACTCGTGATTTAGATGCTCAATTCCCGGCCGATTTGCATAATGCGGTTGTTTTCCGTGGTGCTCCTTGGAAGGCTGAGATTGGCCGGTGGCTTTCGGGTTGTGATTCGGTTGCTAAGGAGGCAAAGATTGTTGAGGTATTTGAAAGATGTAATTTGGATTTGTTCATCACCTTCTTGATTACTTAATTGATGCTAAGCTATTTCTTCTGCTTACAGAAAATCAGTGGGAAGGCCTGCCAAAATGAGTGCAGTGATCGAGGGGTTTGCAACCGTGAATTGGGACAATGTCGATGCTTTCATGGCTTTGATGGTCAGTACTATTGTTCCTTTTGCTTAATTTCAGCTGCATCATCATGAAATGCGGTTGCTAAAGAAGCTTTTCCGAAGTCATTTAGGTCAATGCATTATAGTTAGCAATGATTCTTAAAAGTGGAAGACGCATTACTCATAAGCATTTCTTGATGTTGTTTACGAAAAGCTACACTATGATTGACTTCATAAGTTAAAAGTGTCACCAAATTTATTTTTCACTCATAAGCATGTCTTGATGTTGTTTATGAAAAGCTACACTATGATTGACTTCATAAGTTCATAATGTCACCAAATTTATTTGTGCACACAATGAAGTTCTTTTATGTACAAGTACAAACAATGCATCCTTTTTTTTTTTTAAATAATCTATATTGCCTTTTAATTCCCAGGGGAAGGGTGTGCTAAGCAGCTAGAACTTCAGTGTAACTATCCGGCAACACCTGATCTACCACATGGGCGCTGGGTTGTGTCAATCTGCTCATCCCATTGTGATACAACAAGGGCAATGTGCTTCTGTGGAGAAGGCACAAAGTATCCAAATCGTCCTGCAGCTGAGTCGTGTGGCTTTACAATAAAGTAAGTTCTAGTGTTTATTGTCATAGATGTGATTAATGACTGTTAAATGCATCGATATGTTCTGAGTGATAGCTCCTTGGTCTTGGCACTTTCTTCAGAATGCCTACCAAACCTGGCGATTTCAAGTTGACTGAATGGGGAAAAGCAGACCTGAATATATTTACAACGAATGCTAGCCTCCCGGGTTGGTGCAATGTGGACCCAAAAGAAGCCTATGCTGGAAAGGTGAAGGTCAAGGAGGAATGCGACTGCAAGTATGATTGTCTTGCGGGACAATTTTGTGAAATTCCTGTGCAATGCATTTGCATTAATCAGTGCTCAGGTCATGGACATTGTCGTGGTGGATCTTGTGAGGTAATGGATTTGTAGAGCTTTGTTTACACGTGTTTCTCATATATAAGACTCATGGGTCCATTTTAGCACATGTGCATGTTGCTGATAAGGAGTGTACAATATATAATGTGTTGGTAACGAGCTTATAATGTATAATATGAGCTGACAAGAAACTCATAATGTGTAAATGATGCTGCCCCAAACAGACCCTGATATTGAAAGAAGTATATATGATGCTGAATTATAGTAGTTAAGAGTTAAGACTAAGAGTTTCTAGAACTGGGAAAACCAATTTCAATTGCCAAGTCATGTGACACTAGGAGAAGGATAAGTTTCAGGTTAGACTAAAGAGTTTGAGTAGCTCAATAAAGTAATTATAAATTCTGTGGTAAAGTTACTTGTAAACTCAGATTCGAGAGATTCAACATGAGATAGCAATTTGTACCGACTGTACATAATGGCTTCTTCTAGGCAATACTGGTTCTTGACTTTTTCTGATGAAAGTGGTTTGTTTTCAGTGTCATCATGGTTGGTATGGAGTAGATTGCAGCATCCCTTCAGTTTTCTCATCCATACAAGAATGGCCTAGATGGCTTCGTCCAGCTCAGGTCAATGTTCCTGATAGTGCGAAAAAGGCTGACAACATTACTAGTCTCAGTGCTACGGTTAACAAGAAACGACCTTTCATATATGTTTATGATTTGCCTCCGATCTTTAACAGCAAGCTTCTTGAGGTGAGAAAGAGCTGCTATGATCATTTTCATGACAATTTCAATTATTTTGAAAATGCTTATCTCTGTTATGGTGGCTTCAGGGAAGACATTTTAAGTTTGAGTGTGTAAATAGAATCTATGATCATCATAATGCAACTTTGTGGACAGAGCAGCTTTATGGAGCCCAGGTACCATGAACATAAACCCATTGAAGTTATCTGATGAGAGTAACAATTGTAGAGGAATTGTAACTTATGCTACATGCCTACATTGCTATGCAGATGGCCATCTACGAAAGCCTTTTATCTAGTCCCCATCGAACAACAAATGGTGAAGAAGCTGACTTTTTCTTTGTTCCTGTTCTTGATTCATGCATCATTACTCGAGCTGATGATGCACCTCATTTGTCTATGAAGGTATTATTCTTAATAATCCTAGGAATATTTTTTTATAGAGATGCATCATGCTTTTGCTTGTCCTCTTTAAACGTTGCTCACTGCTGTTTGTAGTTTGTATTCAATTTTTTTTTTTTACGTTTTTAGTAAAAAATGTTCATGCTTGGTGACCAGCTTTACCTTTTCCTCCCGACCCTCATGTTTATCCAACAGTAAAAGTTCCATTCGTCTTGTTTAGATCCTTTAGGTTCACTGTTTAAAATCAACCTCCTGATTACAAAAACATATTGTAGTTTACTGAATATAAACATTCTCTGTTTTTGCTTCTCATTTATTCTACTTCTTCCTCTTGCTTGCCCTCTCTTGGACTTCTTTGCCTTTGTGTTTTGTTTTTGTTTGTTTTTATTGTACTACTGGGTCATTCAGAAACACACTCTCAACGAAATCGGGGAAAAGGTATGTACACCTCGACCCTACAAACCCCTCAGCGGGACGTACTGGGTTTGTTGTTGTTTCAATGATTTGAGATTTGTTCTTGACTGATATTTTAAGTGTTTGAAAGAGGCTGCTCTTTGATGAAGAACTCTTTTGAAATGTATTTGCTTGATGACCGGCATACAGTTTCAAGTTGCAAGCTGTTTGACCAACTCTCGATCAAGAACTTGGTTGCCTCACCAAATTTTCCAATATTCAGGACTTTCAGGGATTGAGGAGCTCTTTTGCTCTAGAGTTCTACAAGAAAGCATATGAACACATTGCGGAGAAATATCCTTATTGGAACCGCTCATCTGGAAAGGACCATATATGGGTAAAATCTCCTATTCTTTTATCTTATGATGGAAAGAATTTAATTGAAGTAAAGACTGTTGCATCATAAGTGTTTGAAATGTTCTCATCTCATATCTTTCACCTGACGGCAGTCCTTTTCATGGGATGAAGGTGCTTGCTATGCCCCTAAAGAAATATGGAACAGTATGATGTTAGTTCACTGGGGCAACACAAACACAAAGCATAAACATTCAACAACTGCCTATTGGGCTGACAACTGGGATACAATTTCAGATGCCAGGAGAGGCAAACACCCTTGCTTTGACCCCAGCAAAGACCTTGTTCTTCCCGCTTGGAAGAGGCCAGATGGCCCTACTTTGAAATCCAAACTTTGGGCAAGGCATGTTCTTTATCAAGCTATTGGTCTTATTTGTTTTTCCTACTTGAGCGTTCAGGTGAAATTCTTCCTACTTCATTTTGCAGATCTCGTGAGAACAGAACAAAGTTATTCTACTTTAATGGGAATCTAGGGTCAGCATATGAAAATGGGCGACCAGAAGCTACGTGAGTGTTCTCTGTTGATTTTTCTTTCTGGAATATAAGCTTTATATGTCCATGTTTAATCATTTCATTTTATGATAAAATGATGATTTCATCATAAAATGAAATGATTAAACATGGACATTTAAAGGCCCAAAACTAATGTAGCAGTGTGTTTGTGTATTGATCTTGGATTCAGGTATAGCATGGGTATTAGGCAGAAAGTAGCGGAAGAGTTTGGTTCGAGTCCTAGCAAGGAGGGCAAGCTTGGAAAACAGCACCAGGATGATGTGGTAGTCACTCCTTTGCGCGCTGACAATTATAAAGAAGATCTGGCTACTTCAGTTTTCTGTGGAGTTTTCCCCGGAGATGGGTGGAGTGGTAGAATGGAAGATAGCATCCTCCAGGGGTGCATCCCTGTTGTGATTCAGGTATGCATCTTTAGCTGCTGAATGAAGGGTATCTATCTAATCTACACACACAATATCGAGAGGGGGCAACCATCCTGAAATAGAGGTAGTGGTGAGACATTAGAAAATTTGACATGTTTATAACTGATTGTTGAGTTGCGCATTGCATAGGACGGTATCTATCTGCCATACGAGAATGTGCTCAACTATGAGAGCTTTGCTGTTCGGATCCATGAAGCTGAAATACCCAACATGATAAAGATTCTGAAGGTAAGATCTCATTAAATCCCCTCTAACATGTGGTTCTTCCTGAAGTGTTTCATTTAGCAGCATTACATACTAGCTCAAGTTTGATTTTTGTGGTCTCTCAGGCCTTCAACGAGACAGAAATACAGTTCAAGTTGGCAAATGTGCAGAAGATATGGCAGCGCTTCCTGTATCGAGACTCTATCTTGCTAGAGGCCGAGAGACAAAAATCCACCATTGGCCGTGCAGATGACTGGGCTGTAGAGCTGTTGCAATTAAGTGAAGACGACGTGTTTGCCACATTCATACAGGTAATAGAGCCTACCCTCTTTTCCTATGCCATGTTCTTAGGCTAAGGTCAAATGCAGATGACTTTTGCAGGTTAACATAGGTGATATTTTTCTGCATAGGTGATGCACTACAAGTTGCACAACGACCCGTGGAGGAGAGAACTCCCGCAACTGCAAAAGGAGTTCGGTTTACCGAAGCAGTGCTTGAGAAGTAGCAGCTGATGACCTCCTTTGCAGTTTTAGATCAAGAACAGAAAAAAAAACAAGTATTCTGATTGAAATGCGTGTCGGGAAGAGGACGATCAGATTCAAAAGGGACATACAAAAAGACCCAGAGATCTTCAGGAATACAGCACTGGAGTGTACAAATCCAGGATTTTCTGGACTGTCCAGTAAGCTTGTGTTCAAGTGCTTTGGGGAGTACATATGAAGTTCAAAACATTAGGTATACATGCTGCAGTGAATTACTGCTAGTTGGACGATTCCATTTTTCTTCTTTTTTTCTGGGTCTCTGATTCTGATTTTAATTATTTATGCATTCTTGAGTTTTTTATCTTAAAATTTTGATGTTATTTGACTTATTTCTTGTTGAAATCAATGTGATTCCACTTACGCTGGATAGGCCAACAAGGACGTAATTTTTTTATTTTTTTTTAATACATGGAAAGAATTAGGATAGAGCTATTGTTCGCGAAAATAACTATATCCTAGAGCGTCCTTTCGGACGTCAGGTGCGCGACAAATCCTCGTCGACAGGGATGTCGTACGTCAGGTGCGCGACCCGATCAGCGACAACATTTGACTCCTTGAAAATATGATGAATAGAAACAGAATTAAAAAAACATAAAAAGGGACCTAGTGTTTGATTGCAGTAGTTCAATACTCCAAGGGCAGCGATAATCTCCCAAAAGGGAGTTAACCACAATCAGGTTGTCACCCTCGATAAGCAAGTTAGCGATACCCAACTCCTTTGCCCGAAGAACCCCATTCCGAAGCGCAAGTGCCTCAGCGTAGAGGGCAGAAGTGGTGTTACAACGGCCCGAGCCAACCGAAATCACAGAAGCATTCGAGTCTCTAATAATGAATCCGTAAGAGCCGTCGCCAGATTGCCGATACGAGCCGTCAAAGTTAAGTTTCAAAGCCAATGGTGTTTTATATCATGGTTCTGTACTCGGCATTTACTCGAGCCGATGGTGGTTGTAGGGTGGGCCCTAGTAGGGAGAAAGGTGTCAGAAGCGAGATCGAGGCGAGAAGCCTCGGCCCAACTTAGTTTGGTAGAAAGCAATTGAATCTGAATCTGAGGTAATATAACTGTAGTGGCAGAACCAAAGACCAATTTATTCCGGTAGAACCAAATAGCCCACCAACAATAAAAAAAATCGGCCAGGGTTGATTTGTTAGTTGCAGAGAAGAGGTACTATAAAACCTGAGTGTGGCGATGGTCATCAAAATTGGCTAGGCCCCCATTCGGTATTGTACAGTTGATAGTCCTGAGAACCCGCTTGGTCATCGAGTAGTCAAATAGTAGATGTTGAGTCGACTCATACGTGCAGTCACATAAAACACAATGCATAGGGACACTAACATGCAACCTTTGGAGTAGGGCTGTTACTTGAGCCGAGTAGCTCGAGCTCGGCTCGGAAAAAGCTCGACTCGGGCTCGCTCGAATTAAATATGAGCCAAGCTTGAGCAGAATTCTGAGCTCGAGCTCGGCTCGATTAGCTCGTATAGCTCATTTTATGGGTGAAATTACAGTTCTCCCCCTATGTTTTATTTAACCCCATGTAAATAGGTTTTATTTAACCCCTTGTAAATAGGACGTATATCTCGTTTCGTAGGTGAAATTACAGTTCTGTCCCTAGGTTTTATTTAACCTCTTCTTCTAAAGAGTCTGTCAGCCGCTTTGCCTTTTGGACTCCATTCACTTTGAATCACAGATCTACATTTTGTGAATAGCTCGAGCTCGACTCGGCTCGGCTCGAGAAAATGAGGCTCGAGCTCGAGCTCGGCTCATTTGTAAACGAGCCAAGCTTGAACACCCACTACTCGAGCTCGTTAGCTCGTATATCAGCCCTACTTTGGAGGCATCCTTTGGATGGTAGAGAGTCAGTAGCAATTTTCCATAGGAAGTGCTTTAACTTAGGCGGAATGTTTAAATGCCAAATCCACTGGCACTGAAATTGGGTATTATGAGCACCATTAGGCACCAAAGATACCGCGGACTTGGTAGTAAACCAACATGAAGGGTCCGGGCCCCAGTACAGTCGGTCCGAAAGATTGGTAATAGTAAGAGGTAGTGTACTGATATGTGTGATAATATGCATGGGTAATAGACCTGACAGATCATAATGTAAGAGAGGGAGATTCCAAGATTTATTGCTAGTAATGAACCTACTAACCTTCCAAGTCAGCTGTTCTACAGTCAAAAGGGTGTTCGAGCGAGAGACAAGACCATCCTCGAACGCCCAATGATCAGACCAAAAAAGGATGTCATTGCCGTTGCCGACACTCCATCGAAGTCCCTTTTCAAACAGAGGGCGTAGTTGTATCAGCTTGGACCACTGTCAGTCTGCCAAGAAGACCCACCTTTCTTCTCGTATGTCCTAATTGACTCATTTTTAAGATACTTAGCCTGGATAACTTGTACCCAGGGATTGGTGGGTTCTGCAAGTATTTTCCATAAGAGTTTGAGCTGTAGAGCTATGTTCATTGTTTCTGCTTTGTAAATGCCCAGACCACCGTTTAACGTGTCGGAGCAAAATTTATCCCAACTGATAAGGAGGTAAAAGTTTTGGTTGGTAATTTAGGTAGCTTTTCAAATATTTTGATTTTAATATTATATAATTTTAAATAAGATAAAAATAAGATCTTCGTTTACTTAATCTTTTAAAATTAAAATTTTAACCATTATTCGCCGGACACGCCAATCATCTTAGGAGACGGACCTATGACTCGAGCCCGAACCAAGAAGCTTCAACGCGACTCATTCACTTTTGTGAGTCATGCTTTGTTCTCGAACAAGGTTCAACTCCCGGAGCCAACATTGAAGACCTATATGTGTGTAGGACTTGAAATGGCCGAACCTCCCTAAGGCCATGTATAGCCGAATTTGGGTAAGTCTTGAACCTAGTTTTATTTCCTATTTTAGCAACTTGTCTACTAAAGCTATTTTAGGAAACTTTTAGGGTTATTTTATTAATTTCTTTAAGTTAATATTTTTATTATTATTTTTATTCAATCTGGCCGAAATTAGTCTTGTTAGGGTTTAAGTAGTTGGCCTTCATCAGTTGTAAAACTCACGTCTTCCATTATTGAGAAATACAGTTCTTGTGTGAAACACATCTGTGAGAAAGTCAATCGATTCGAAACATTGCTCGTCGATTGTAAATTGGTAATTGATCTTGCTTGGTTTGCTTTGTGTTCATCAACCTCGCGAGAGCTTGGTGATCCTGGTAATCACAAGTCCCCTCCTTGTGCCTCCAAGTTGTCCGCTTGGTTGTGTAAGGTTGTAGAGACGGGCTTTATAGTCGTTGATATTTGGTTCCTACCCTCCAAGGAGGTCTGGGGTCTTTATCTCGTTCTATTTTAGTTCGAATCACCCAATCTATCGGTCTGTTTATTGTTTCTTTCGAGTCCGCATTATTTCTGTCAAGTCGAATCCTTTGTTCTTGTTTTAGTCGATTTCGAGTCAGTATTGTCGAGTCCAGTTGCTGCGTTTTCTTGAGTTTTGGTCGACGTCGAGATAGTTCTTGGTGTTCTTGAGTCTTTGCTTCCGTTCTTGTTATTTCTTGTTTGATTGTCGAAGATCGGGTCATCCTACGACTAACCCCGTATCATTATTCGAGCCGAACGAGTTGAGTATTGCTTGTTCATATTAAGCTCGTTTAGAAACGTGCTGAGTTCGAGCCCAACCTAAATTTGGACTCGAACTTAAAAATGTGCTCATACTCTACTAATTTAGGAAATGAACGAGCTCGAGCCGAGCTTAAATATGTGCTCAACTGCTCATACTCGACTCATTTAGTTGGCCTTCAATCCGCGTTTCTTTCGTTAATTTTGTGCAGTTTTCTCCTCGAAATTCAAAATGTCATCTTGTAAATAAAATACGGTCTCATATCGCGTTTTTCTACCAAACCCGTAAAAAATGAATATTTTGTAAATATTTTATTAAATAATTATTTTGTAGTGAATAGTATTTAGTAGGAAAAAAAATAAAATTCAAGTTTGGCTGGCTGAAATTTTTATTATTAAAACAAGGGATTCATTGGTGATTTGGTGATAGATGAGAATAGAATTATCTTCTTATCTTTCTAGTAGGATATGTAAGAAAGCAGCTGAATGTCATGGTGAACTTGGTATGTTTTGATATGAATCTGTATGCTGCTTATGCTGTAACCTTTGTTTCTCTTGAATCAACTATGTTCGGTAGGTTTTTTATCAATGCTCCATGGCAAACAATGTGGTGTAGTCTGAGTAAAACGCAATCTAATGTAGCATCCGCAGTTTGGTTGGTCTATCCAACTGTTTGGTTTCAATTCAGCTTTAATACTTTCTCTAAATTGCATACTGCTGGTTGCTTGCAAAACTTCACCTTTGCCTCAAACATTCTGAGCAATAACCCTCTCCCTCATGTGCTGTTTGGGGTATTAATTGTAAAACATCCAAAGCCCAATCAATTAATCAGCTGGGACACGACCTCGTTCTGTCAAGCTGTTGTTGAGCACATCCTTTTCGACAGCATACCACATTACCATAAAATCAGGCTGTCTAAGATCACTATCATTAAAACCTACAGTAATAACAAACTTTCTAGACTACCTTTACTAATGAGACTCACATATGTGATGACCCAAAATGCTAGCTATGTGGTGGAAGATAAAATCACTGTCCTAATTTGTGCTACCAATCGGATTAGGACTATTGTTTTTAGCAAATGTAAGACCATCTTTGCTCAAGGAAACTCAATGTTTAGCGCTCTTATAGCTTTTATCAGTTTCCTCAAACCTAAAAACATCATTAGTATTTGTAAAATAGAACTAAGCATAACTACCCCACTTGTAAACAAAAGTTGTCAAGTGGTTCTGTTTCTTCCGACAGCCTCTGTTGCTATTTGGAGCAACATGACAGTAAAAATCATAGGAATACAAACATCCTTGGGAATAAACCAGTACAAGCACGAGTATCACTTAAAGCTTAATCAAACAACCAACTGAGCTACAATCATGATCTGTCAAGCTGCTACTGAGCACATCCCTTTTAAGGGCTTAGGTGAGTACGGGCTCACCGGTGCGTTGGTTGCACTAGATTCGGGCGTTGAGCATAGAAAGAGTAAACTAATAACCTATAAATATATCCATACGATCAAACTAAGGCATGTATGCATTTCTATCCATACGATCAAATTCATTTGGTATATCTCATATATACCAATAAGAGAAATAGTTTCAAAAACAAAAAATTTGCAAAAGAAGCTCTTAAGGAAAATTATAATGCAGAAAATAGGGAACACCGCAAAAAGAGTAAGCTATGCGTATGGGAGGGCTCACATTCTGCTCTCCTATGCACAAACAAAGTGGTCATGATCATACGATACTGGAACTGTAGAGGGATTGGAAAACAAACCTTCTGGACTAACATGAACGAATGGCGTTCGCTAGATCATGTACAAGTGCTAATCTTAGCAGAAACAAAGACTGAAACAGAACCAAAGGAATCTCTATGGAAAAATGCGGGATTCACAAACATGTGTTGGTCCCCGGCTTCGGGTCGTGCCGGGGGCATTGCCCTATTCTGGAATGAAAACTCCTTCATAGACGAATCCATCTCGGTAATTATTCATCTCCCTAGAATTATTGGCATAAAATACGAAAACATAAAAGAGAACTTTGAGTGTCTAATGCTGTTTGTATACGCCCCACCAAACCCCTCGGAAAAAGACGACTTCTAGAGAAATCTATACAATCTGATTACCCAAAGTGACATTCCATGCCTAATCATGGGAGATTTAAACGAAATAAGCCAACCATCGGATAAAAGCGGAGGGGCAGAAACCCTTCCTGGAAGATTTACGAGAATAATGGAATTCAAAGATGCTTGCTCCCTGCTGGAGATCCCTTCGTACGACAACCCGTTTACTTGGAGAAAAAAGCAATTTGGTCCAGATAACAATTTGGAAAAACTTGATAGAGTACTTGTCCATCATGAAGTAATTGACATGTTCCCCGAGTTGGCAACTAAGAATGGAGCATTCTCTAACTCGGACCACTGCCCTATATCAATTGACATCTCCAAAAACACTAGCTTTAAACCACCCCCTTTTAAATTTGAAAACATTTGGCTGCAAAGGAGAGACTTCCGAAATATCGTTAAGCAATCATGGAGAGCTTCATGTGCAGGCTCTGCTATGTTCCGTATTACATACAAATCAAAAATCCTCAAACAAAAGGCCAAAAATTGGAATAAAAAAACATTTGGAAACATCTTCCGACAAATACAAGACGTTGACGAGGCCCTAATTGAAATACAATCTATCCAACAAACTAACCAAAACCCAGATTTGTACACAAAAGAACAAAACCTACTATCTAAAAGAGAAAAGCTGCTTCTTTTCCATAAAACGTACTGGAACCAAAGAGCTAAATCAAAACACTTAAAACTAGCAGACACCTACTCCTCCTATTTTCATAGAGTCGCCACGGGGAGAAGAAATCGGAAGATAATTAGAACAATTACCTCCGCAGAAGGAACAAACATAATTGGCAATGATAATATTAAAAGAGAAATTCAAAGAGACTTTGAGAAAAGATTTAATCAGGAACAAATGCATAAGAACCCCCAATTAGAAGAATACCTTTCAGAAATCAACCCGATCATTACAGAAGAGGAAAACAAATCTCTTATCCAACAACCTACAAACAGTGAAATCAAAAAGGCTGTCTTCTCAATAGGAAACAACAAATCACCTGGTCCTGATGGAATGACGACTGAGTTCTACAAAAATTATTGGGACATCGTTGGATCTGATATCATCCGGGCTACAAAAGCGTTTTTTCACTCTGGCAAAATGCTGAAACAAATTAACCACACTTTCATCTCCCTCATACCAAAAATTGATAACCCTACCATGACTACACACTATCGCCCTATTAGCCTATGTTCTACCTTATATAAAATCATCTCAAAAATAATAACAGAACGACTGAAAATGGTGATAGGAAAACTTATACACCCATTACAAGGAGCGTTTGTTTCCGACAGAGCAATCCAAGACAATATCCTAATAGCCCACGAGGTATTCCATTCCTTTTGCACTAGAAAGGGTACCAAGGGATGGGCTGCAATAAAACTTGATATGGAGAAAGCATACGACAGAGTAGATTGGCACTTCACGAAAGCAGTCCTCCAAAAATTTGGTTTCAGCCAAAAATTTGTGGATATTATTATGGAATGTGTGACCACAGTCTCCTTTTCTGTTTTAGTAAACAACGGTCCTACAGACCCCTTCAAACCTTCAAGGGGTTTGAGGCAAGGGGACCCCCTCTCCCCGTTTCTCTTCCTGCTCGGGGCAGAAATTCTTGCGCGCAAACTCTCAAGGGATGCAGAATCTAACCACAACAGCATCGGATTCAAATTTGGCCATTCAGGCCCCTGCGTTCCGTTCCTGGCCTTTGCAGACGACATAATAATTTTCTCAAAAGGAAGTAACTCTGCATGTACAAAAGTTAAAGAAATAATTGAAGATTACTGTAAATTCTCAGGACAAAAAGTAAATTATCATAAATCGTCCTTCCAAACCACCCCGGGTATCCCTAGATCAAGAGCTCGAGACCTAGAAGGGATTCTAAACATACCCCTTGAACGAAACCTGGAAAAATATTTAGGTTGCCCAATCATAAATGGGAGGGTTACCAAGGAAACCTTTGGCGAAATGATATGCAAATCTAAAGACCAATTGAGCAAATGGCGAGCCAATGCCCTTTCTCAACAAGGTAGAGCAACCCTAATAGTGTCTAATTTATCATCGAAACCTTTATACTCAATGTAGAGCTTCATGCTTCTGGTAGCGGTACACAAACAACTAGATCAAATCAACAGAACCTTTTTCTGGAACAAAGATGCGCAACATAGTCCTTTAATTAGTTGGGACAAAATATGTAAATCAAAAAAGGACGGAGGATTGGGAATTAGAAAAACCAAAGATATGAATGAAACTCTTCAGCTAAAACTCCTCTGGAAAATTCTGGCGGAACCAGAAAATAACTGGGTCAAAATCATACAACACAAGTATCTGAAAGAAAGCCACATCCTTACCTACTCTAGAAAAGGCAATGCCTCGTGGCAATGGTCAAAACTAAGTTATCTGATCCCAAAATTCAAAAAGGGACTCATCTGGCAGGTGGGGGATGGGAAATCAATTAAGTTTTGGGAAGATAACTGGGTGGATACGACACCTCTAAAAGACAAAATAGACTCTCAACATAACGTTAACCAATATGATCCCGTAAGTAATTTCATTATAGGAGGACAATGGTGGAAGGAAAAACTCGAATCGGTACTCCCAAAACCAATAGTAGAGGATATTATGCAAATTCCACTGCCAACCACTCCCCTGACAGACAGACTGTATTGGTGGCCTGTCAAAAAGGGATGGTTCACAACAACAAGTGCCTTTAACTTAATCTCATCAACTCCACAAAGACCGTCGGATGAGTTCTCGTGGATCTGGAAACTTGACGCCCCCCCTAAAGTTAAGAACTTTATTTGGAAAATAAAACAAAAAGGTCTAGCCACGGCTACCAGGCTGGCCCTAAAAGGGGTGGCGGTACCGACCACATGTAGCTTGTGCAACCAGTTCATGCAAGATGATATTCACCTATTCATAGAATGTCCCATCAACAATTTTCAGCAACAATTCCATGGTCAAATATCTCAAAACATCAACAATCTAATTACAGGAAACAGAGATATGAATCAAATTTTACAAACTTTAGGTTCCACTCTTCCGATGGAAAAGAAACAACAGTTAGCAATCAGATGGTGGATCATTTGGTTTATAAGAAATCAAACAATCTTTAGAAATGAAGCCATTCCCTCTACAGAGGCTATAAAGAAAATGATCACGACCAATATCGATAATTGGAGGAAAGCTAGTAAGTGGAATGAAATGGAGGAAGACGGCATACAGAAACAAAGTAAAGGAAAAGGACTATCTGGGAACAATAGGAAAACCTACCGATGGAAAAAACCTCCAGAGGGCAAATATAAGTTAAACTTTGACGGATCATTCAAATCAACCACAAACAGTTCCATTGGATACATCATCAGAGACTGGCATGGAAACCCAATCAACATTGGCGGAAAAGCAAACGGTGGACAATTACCCCTTATAGCGGAAGCCTTAGCTCTACGCCTAGGGATAGAAAAGGCAAGAGAATTAAACATAGCAAATCTAATAATAGAGGGAGACTCTAAAATTATCACGGATTACCTAACATCACAAGCTGGATGTCCTTGGGAAATAGAAATGGTTATGTCAGATATCCAAAATCTTCTCAAAGGAATAAGAAATGTGAGCATATCACATATTCCCCGTATTGGTAACCGGGTAGCTGATAAGGTTGCACACCTTTGCTACTCTACCAGGGGATCTGAGCTATACTCAGATACAGGTCTTCTTGACCTCATCCGACAGGATGCTTTCGGTTAGGGTTCCCCATCCGAATTCTTACCTAATCAAAAAAAAAAAAAAAAATGAGAATAGAATTATCCGATTTGCAATTAAACCACAAGGGAGACTGAAAAAGCAATGAAGGCGAATCAATTTTGTTACAAATGGACCAGTGTTTATTGTTCACGCATTCAACCGTTCAACGTCACTGTCCAATCAGATACTAACCCGTCCGGCTGTCACGCTACTTAAGTGACCGCCCAGTGATCCTATCACTCACCACTCTCAACTAAAACCCTCGCCCGCTCCGCGCCTCCGTCTTCGCTCTTTCATCCCGCCGTTTCTCTTGCCGTCGCCATGAACGCCTTGGCTCTGAGCATGGATTCAAGCTTACTCTGCTCAAACGGTGGCGTCTACTTGAAGTCCTCCGCCGCCGATTACAGGGTTTCTTTGATCAGCTCGTCCTCCTCCGCTGTTTCTAGGAGGGCTCAGAGGCTCGTAGTTTGCTCGGTTGCTGCGCCGGAGAAGAGGCCGGAGGAGCTGAGCCGAGTCGGTGCCCTGAGCCAGGTCTCCGGTGTGCTTGGTTGCCAGTGGGGAGATGAAGGTAAGGGCAAACTCGTCGACATCTTAGCCCCGCACTTCGATGTTGTCGCTCGTTGCCAGGTTTGATTCTCCTTCTTTTTCCGTACGATTTTTTCCCTCGTCTATTCGTGTGTATTTCAATTCGTTCGATTAATTTCTGTTGCTTATGAGTTATGAGAATGTAGTCTAAGAAGGAGGTATAAGCTTGTGGGAAGATTTGATTTTTTCTCCATCTGTAATCAATTTCATGGGGCTTGTTTGTTGAATCAAGATTTGACGATAACTTCAAACCCTAAACTGATTTTTTTTGGTAGTGCCTTAAACTGGTTTCTAAAGATAGGAGCTAATCACCAGTCTGAAACTCTGATTGACTTTCTTACTCTGGTGGAATTTTTGAACAGTTTTTGATAATCTGGGCTTTTAGAAGGTGTAGGAATAATTCTACATCTATTTCATGATAGGTTAGCATTTCTACCCGTAGGCAGATGACAATCAAGCCATTGATTTGCTGAACTCTACATTGCATTTTGTACTGAAAATTGGCAAATGATGTTTCTTTACGGTTTTGCGTATCCAATCCCTTATAGATGTAGCTGTGGATAAATTGTTTTGTTTTGCTTTGGAGACATTGATATACATATATAGTTAGGCCTTTTGAAGTGAAAATATCATATCTAGGGTAGCATTCTACATTCCATGAGGTTATGTTTTGTGTTACTTCAGAGCCTCAGGCAGTTAATTTATCTGATGTTAGGGTGGAGCTAATGCCGGACACACCATCTACAACTCGGAGGGTAAAAAGTTTGCTCTTCACCTGGTTCCATCCGGTATCCTCAATGAGGAAACCCTATGTGTCATTGGAAATGGAGTAGTTGTGCATGTTCCGGGACTGTTTAAAGAGATCGACGGTCTTGAATCTAATGGAGTCTCCTGCAATGGCAGGATATTGGTATCTGATCGAGCTCACTTGTTATTTGACTTTCATCAAACAATTGATGGGCTTAGAGAAGCCGAACTCGCCAAATCCTTCATTGGAACTACAAAGCGAGGTATTGGACCTTGCTATTCTAGCAAGGTAATTCGCAATGGCATCAGAGTAGGTGACTTGAGACACATGGATACGTTCCCACAAAAGCTCGAGCTTTTAATGTTGGATGCAGCCAGCAGATTCAAGGACTTCATCTTTAGCACTGCAATTCTCAAGGAAGAAGTTGAAAAGTACAAAAGGTTTGCTGAGAGGTTGGAACCTTTTATTGCTGATACGGTCTACGTCATGAATGAATCCATCTTAAATAAGAAGAGGATCCTAGTTGAAGGTGGCCAGGCAATAATGTTGGATATCGACTTTGGAACCTATCCTTTCGTTACTTCATCAAGCCCTTCTGCTGGTGGGATATGCACTGGTCTTGGAATTGCTCCTCGGGTTGTAGGTGATCTCGTTGGAGTGGTAAGTGAAAGTTCAATAGCTATTTGCTCTCAAATTGTCTCTGTGAATCTTAGGAGTTTATACTCTTTCTCTTGAGCCTTTCTAGTTTGGTGTTCTACTAAGCACTGCGATTTGTGGTACCTTTGGTATCTTATTGAAATATTTATTTGTATACATACATGTAGGTAAAAGCCTATACGACTAGAGTCGGTTCAGGTCCTTTTCCAACGGAAATATTGGGTCAAGGGGGCGACCTTCTCAGGTTTGCTGGACAAGAATTCGGAACCACCACTGGCCGGCCTCGTCGATGTGGCTGGCTTGACATTGTTGCCTTGAAGTATAGCTGTCAGATTAATGGATTCTCTTCTCTAAATTTGACCAAACTGGATGTTCTGTCTGATCTTCCCGAAATCCAACTGGGTGTTGCATACAAAGATGTTGATGGCACCGCAATCAAAACATTCCCCTCTGATCTTCGTGTTCTTGAACGCTTGAAGGTGAGAATAAATTCCTTGATGTAATCACTGGAGACAAATTTTGATAACCAAGATTGGTGCTACAACTCACGTTTGTTTCTTCTCAATATCCATTTTTCAGGTGGAGTATGAAGTTTTGCCTGGGTGGAAGAGTGATATATCGTCTGTGAGAAACTATGGCGATCTACCACAGGCTGCACGCCGCTGCGTTGAGAGGATAGAAGAGCTCGTCGGAGTTCCTGTCCATTACATTGGCGTTGGACCCGGCAGGGATGCGTTGATCTTTAAGTAACAGCTTTCATTTCAATCTTCCTTCCGGCAGGGATGATTTTGTGTTTGATGGAGACAAAAGTTGGAATCAATTTATTTTTTTGTGTTTGATAGAGATGAAAGTTGGAATCAAACTGATTCCAAGGTTTAGATGATTCTAATTTGAGTCTTTTTCATTTCATGAAAAAAATACTTTAAAATTTCACTTATTATTACTTTTGTTTAATAGTAATAATTATAATCTTTATATATATCGGTTTTTTTTATCCTATGCCCCAAGGACATATGATAAGATTCCCGTTTTAGAAAAAACATTTCCTTGGTTTTCAAAGTTTAAATTAGATTCTTAGAGTACACTTATTTTTTGTAGGAATTTTTTCCCGAATTACCGATATAAGGTATATGGTACAAATATGAATATGAAGATAGGAGTATTTGATTGATAATACATGATATTTTATATCTGTTGTGTAGAATCTTATATCACATTGACACGAGTATCAATTTGAGCACAAACAGTAGCAATTTTAAGCACAATTCAACACCACCAGACAATTGGGATGCTGCAAGTGAAGAAGAAGCAATGGAGATGTCAAAGGCGAATAGAAATAAACCCAAAAAAGATTTATGTACGATTTTATATCATCAACTGTGTTCGATCTAGGGTTTCATCTTTCGTTTTACAACATAATCAAAGCAGATAAACAAAACTGACAAGAACAAGAAAAACACGCAAGACTTTGTTTACGTGGTTCTGTTTCCTTACGTCCGCGGAACCTCGAGAGGGGAGGTTCACCCAATTCACTAGACATTCAAGGCCAAAAAAAAAAGTTATAGAGTCTTTCATCTTCCTTTTCATCGAGTGAGCAGGGTGTGAGGTAGCACCAAATGAGATGAAAACCCTCTGAGAGAATCACCGTCGATATATAGCTCCCAAGCCAAACCCTAACTTTTCTCCCAAACCCTAGCCACTTGACCCCTTGGAGATGTGTGAGAGAGAGGATGCTACAGTTCACTAGGGTTGCCATAAGAGAGTATATATACTATATAGTCGAAGTTATAACGGTGTCGGTCAGAAGACTCCGAGTGAGTTGGGCCAAGTGTATATACCAAATCCTCACTCAGAATCAGAACATCCCAATTCGAATATAACAAATAACACACTTAGCATATATACTTCCTCATAGTCTCAACAAGTGATTCAAGGTTAGCCATTGGTGTCACACATGACTTGAACCATAGGACCAATGAACTTTTCCTTGACTAAGGCATAACTAGCTCGTACTTAGCCATAAGAGGTCTTACCTCACCTAAACACTTGTGTATCATATAGTCAAATAAACTATTATTTTTAGTTACAACATATTACAAGGATTAAATAACACAACAAATGCAAGTAATTTCACTGGTTTCTGTCTTTCTGATACTGATTATTTTTACAAGGATTAAATAACACAACAAATGCAAGTAATTTCACTGATTTCTGTCTTTCTGATACTGATTATTTTTTAATCCTAAAAAATAAAAATAGCTTGTTCACACGTTATTTTTTTTTTTTGAAATGGCCGTGATTTTGGCGAAAAATTGGTCGTATAGCCCAGTTGAGAACACAGTTCGAACTTCGAAGGCCTCTACTACTTTATAGTCGCCAACGTTCATAGTAGGAAGTAGGAACTCTCTTCCTCCCTTTCTCGGCGCTTCACAAACCGCCATGGATGGAGGAAAGAGCAAGAAATCTCCCCCTGTTACTCTGCAGCAGTTCGTCACCGCCACGGCTCCTCTCATCGACTTGGAAAAGGTTCTCTCTCGCTTTCTCCTCCCTTGCAAATCTGCTTTCAGTTGAGTTTTGGGAACTTGTCTTTCCAATGGCATCTGAATCGCCAACTTCAGCGCATATTAGGGCTTCATTTCCTGCTAGCAATTCGATTTTTGTGGTTGCATTGCTGTGTAGTTTTAGTTCCCTTCCGTTTCCCTTTTTTGCGTGTCTCAGGAAGCTGAGATATCGAATTCTATCACTTCTGGCTCATCCAGGAGCGTAGAAACTGCTCAGAAGCGGGGCTCTACGATCCTCAATTTGAAGTGCGTTGACGTTCAGGTAAAATTTCTCGTTTCTGCGTTGGCTTTTGTGGTTTGTGTTTTCTTGAATTGGTTTTTGGTAACAGTCAGGGTTGCTTGGGAAGAGTCTAATCGAGTTTCAGTCTACGAAAGGAGATGTTCTTCCTCCTCATAAGGTAACGCCTCGCTTTAGAGATTTCTGGTTGGCTTATTGTTGTCAAATGGATCTTACTAAAACAAAATTCTATAGGTTTATTTAAACAAGAGTAAATGGCTTATATTGTTTGTAGTGTTTGTGAGTTGGGATCATTGTTCACTGCGTGATTTTGACTTGCAGTTTGGAACTCATGATGTAGTTGTTTTGAAACAAAACAAAGCTGATACGGGTTCTCCTGCTCTTGGACAAGGTGTTGTTTACCGTTTGAAGGTAATAAATTTATAGTTCAAACAAATTGTTTGGCCCTACTTTGTCAATGGCCTTGTTTAGATTTGAGAACTAAATGTTTAGCTTTTGATTATCCTTGATTATGGAAATTCTTAGGATTCCTCTATCACTGTCGCTTTTGATGATATTCCTGAGGATGGCCTAAACAGTCCTTTAAGGCTTGAGAAATTGACAAATGAGGTATGTTCAATTCCTATTTTTTGGTATTTATTCAGTCTGCACCATTTTTTTTCTTACCTCTAATCTATCACATTAGCATAAAATTGAACTTGATCATGAAATCATTAGGAGCAATAGATATTCATGGCAAATGGTAAATGCATTCCTGGGAAAATGCAATGTCCTGCACAAGTAATGTTAGCTATTCATGCTAGGGACGGTGGTTACTCTTAGGTGTACCAACGTTGTTATGAGTCACATTGTGGAAATGATTTACAGAAGAATATAATCTCCTATAAATGTCTTTGTTAGGTGACGTATCGCAGGATGAAGGATACCTTGATAGAACTTAGTAAAGGGGTTGTGAAAGGACCAGCTGCAGATTTGGTTCCAGTATTATTTGGAGAGAGCCCTCCAACAATGTCAAAGAAAGATGCTGTATTTTCCCCATTCAACAAAAATCTTGACCACTCTCAGGTGATTTTGTCCTGTCCAAACGTTTACATCCTTAGGATTCCTCTAACCAGTTCATTCTTATAAATATAGCTGGTTTCCTGGTAAATAAATCTATGAATTATATGGAATGAATACTTATCTTATCAATTATGTTTGCTAAATATTCAGAAAGATGCTATCACTAAGGCGCTGTCATCCAAGAATGTATTTTTGCTACATGGACCTCCTGGAACTGGAAAGACCACCACTGTCGTGGAGATTATCTTACAAGAAGTGAAGCGTGGTTCAAAGATACTTGCATGTGCAGCATCAAATATTGCTGTTGACAACATTGTTGAGCGTCTTGTCCCTCACAGGTAAGCTGTGAGCCAAAGCTGTTCTTGTGCTAGATTATCTTCTGGATGATTTTGAAGAATGCAGCTAAAGGTAGAAAGGAAGCCCTTTAAAAAATTCAATAATTCGACGATTACAAACCTTGTAGTATGTTTTCATCTTTAAATAGTATCACAGATGGACCCATGTTGGTTTGATACTTCGATGAGTGTTGCTTTTGTTTTGATGGATTGGATCTTCTTGTTTTATACTGCAGTTTTTCCTTGAAAATTATTCATCAGAAACCTTTAGTTTGGGGCACATGCACAACTAATCTTCTTGTCATCCTGCTATACTTGGTGGGATTAATTAGCTACATCTCTACTTGGCAGACATTCTAATCTTCTTGTCATCCTGTTATACTTAGTGGGATTAATTAGCTACATCTCTACATGGCAGACATGCTTACAGAAAAGATACAAATAACACTTCTTTTTCTTTGTTGCTCTCTTTATCATATGGATTCTAAAGCTTGTCGTATGCTTGAAGTGTGAAAATATAGAACATTTTTTCTTGTGTGACCAAATGTATCACTAGAATCAAAGTCAGGTTTGAACCAAGGTGAATGTTTAGTTATTTCTTTCAATTTCAAGTTTTAACAAGGGTTTCTTACTTGTTATTTTCTTGATTTCTTCTGCTAGAGTCAAGCTGGTGAGAGTGGGACATCCTGCTCGCTTACTACCTCAAGTGTTGGACAGTGCCCTAGATGCACAGGTAAAAATTCGTGAGAAAACTGATAGGCGCATAGGTTATCTTCTTGTTTAATATTCATGTGAAGGCATACCAGGTAAGTGGTCTCATAGTAGTTCATCATGAGTTAGCTTGCTATAAGATGTCCAAAATGATCCATCCTCCCCACCCCACAAAAAAAGGGTATCATTTTCTAATATTTTCTTCAGTAGAAATTGTGCTATGCCGATTCGCAGTATGATTTGGGTTTATAATTAACATCTTTTTGGCTCAACTCATTAGGTTCTGCGAGGTGACAATAGTAGTCTTGCCAATGACATTCGCAAAGAGATGAAGGTAAAATTCAGAAAATTGGTTTTTATCATTACGATATTGTAAATAATGATGAATCTAACTTTTTCTCATTCCTTGTCTTTGATTATTATTTTTTAATTATCACCCAAATTCCAGGCACTTAATGGGAAGTTGTTGAAGGCCAAGGATAAAAATACAAAGAGAGACATTAGGAAGGAGCTGCGAACTCTATCAAAAGAAGAGCGCAAAAGGCAGCAGTTGGCTGTTACTGATGTGATAAAAAATTCAGATGTTGTCCTCACAACATTGACTGGAGCATTATCACGAAAGCTTGAGCGCACTACATTTGATCTGGTAGTCATAGATGAGGCTGCTCAGGCACTGGAAATAGCATGCTGGATTGCTTTGTTGAAGGTATCAACTAAATTATCATGATAATGCACTTTACACACGTGTAAAGATTCATAGCTATAATTCCTGGGTCAACCAAGTTGATATATTGGAACCTTGTGTTTCTCCTTTTGGAAATCAGGGTCTGTTTGGTGTAACGTTGGTATCGGTATTGGTATTAGATATGGTTTTGATATGCCTAAGGAATTTTGATAGTTAGTGACTTGGTGTTTGGTTAAATTTTGGATATGTGATAAGGGCTACCTCAAAGCTCCGTCACCATGCCTCCTCTTCTTCTGCTCTGTTTTGGTGCCCTCCTGGCAACGACGGCCACTGCAGAAGATGAAGACGAAGCCAAAAGCCCACCAATCATCCTTGTCCCCACAATATCTTCTCTACCTCCTTCCTTTTCCTTACCCTTCGTCCCACCAGTCCTCGAGTTTGTTTCTCTCTTCACTGGCCAGGAATGGCTTATGGCTCGTACTGGGGTTATGAAGTAGGTATGAAGGTATGGAGATAGTTCATACCTTGTATCAATTTCATACCCACACCCAACCATTCCAAACACAATATGACTTTGGGATGCCTCAAACCCGTACCTGATGTATGGGTATGGATGCCAATTAGACTCTCATAAGTATGAAAATCTTCACTATGACATCTTATATCTATGTGTCCATACATTTGCATTATCTTTGAAAAAGAAACATCTGCACAAGTAACTGAAGTTACAACATAAGGGTATTAATGTTTTCATGTCATTTGCACTCTCTGGTGGAGTAATAGTCCATACATGGGCAGTTTCTTGAAAGTTAAAGGGTATTAATGTGTTGACGTCACAAGCAACCGAAACTATTAACGGAAGGGTAGCAACTTTGATCTCAGATGCAGTCAAAAGTCAATGCCAACTCTTCTTTCTAATTTGTAATCAAATGGGCAATCCTATTCTATTTTCAGGGTTCAAGATGCATTCTATCAGGAGATCATCTCCAGCTTCCTCCAACCATCCAGAGTGTTGAAGCGGAAAAGAAAGGTTTGGGAAGAACGCTCTTTGAGCGCCTTGCAGAATTGTATGGTGATGACATCACATCCATGCTAACTGTGCAGTACCGGATGCATGAACTTATCATGGAATGGTCTTCTAAAGAGCTTTACGACAGTAAGGTACTGGAAATAATGCAGCTAGCTAAAGCAGAACCATATCTTGAAGAAAGAGAAAAAAATTTACTTGCTACAGATTGCATTAATTCCAATACTCCATATAAATTTCTCTTCTGCAGATCAAGGCTCATTCAAGTGTTGCTGCCCATATGTTGTATGATCTTGAGGGTGTGAAGAGGACATCTTCAACAGAACCAACCATTCTTCTGGTTGACACGGCTGGGTATGCATTTTATTTGATTGGCTCGAAATATCTAGTTTCTAGGAACAGATAATAATAGGATCAGATTGTGAAAGTTGGAATCATATAATGGCAGTATCTCATTGATACTTGGTTTATTTTCAATGCCGGAATCAAAAAATGTTGGATGCCATTTATAATTTTTTTTTCAAGATTGTGCTTATCCTATTCCTCTAAAAAATTTTGGCACTTCGCTAATTCAGTAATTTGCAAGTGCCTCATGAATTGTGATGGTAAAATTAAGGGTTTGAATTAATTACAATAATGGCTCGGTTATATACCTTGGTCAATAATGTTGATTGTACAATACTCCCTCCGATCCAAAAAGATTGTCGTTTGATTTTTTAACACGTATTTTAAGGAGCTAAAAACTATATAAAATATCAACTTTTTTTAAATTATTTTTTTACAACTTAATATTTGTTGGTAATAAGTATTAGATTATAAAAAAATAATAATAAAAAAGTTAATATATTATATTAGTTTTTAGCTCCTTAAAATACGTTTTAAAAAGTCAAACGACAATCTTTTTGAATCGGAGGTAGTACTGTTATTTTGTTTCTTTATAATTCATGTTGTTTGTTGTAGATGTGACATGGAAGAAAAGAAGGACGAAGAAGACAGTACTTTTAATGAAGGTGAAGCTGATGTGGCAATAGCTCATGCAAAAAGGCTTGTTGAAAGTGGAGTGCGGGCTTCTGATATTGGAATTATTTCCCCTTATTCTGCACAGGCATGGTTGCTTCAACTCTATCTTCCGTTTAGTCTTTCCTTGTGTTGTTCATCATCATTCTGAATGACTAAAACTTGTACAAGAGGCACAACTGGAACCATGATTAAGTCTTCTGTTTGTAGGTTGTCTTGTTAAAGATATTGAGGACCAAGGCTGACAAATTGAAGGATATGGAGATATCAACTGTTGATGGTTTCCAAGGTCGTGAGAAAGAGGCTATAATCATCTCAATGGTTCGATCAAACTCAAAGAAAGAGGTGAATTATCCTGTTCTTATTATTTTACGTATCCATTTAAATTTAATTCGGTTCATATTGGGTTTTTAATACTGGAATTAAATTCTATTTTTTCAGGTAGGATTTCTGAGTGATCGTAGGAGAATGAATGTGGCCGTGACTCGGGCAAGGAGACAATGTTGTCTGGTCTGCGACACTGAGACAGTTAGCAGTGACCAGTTCTTGAAACGCTTAATTGAATATTTTGAGGAGCATGGTGAGTATTTAAGTGCTTCAGAGTATGGGAATCAGTAAACGGAAAGAATCAAACCGCTTTGCCTCATTTCACAAACACAAGATGATTAAGAAGAGAAAACATATTGAAGCTGGATGAAATCAGCATTGGGGAAAAGGGAGAAGCTTTAGAAGCTGCATACAGTCGCTAGGTTGGTCCTGTCCTTTTTCTTCTTTTCTCCTATTTCAAGAGATCGTGATTCTGAGTGGAATAAATAGAAGAAAAGAAAAGAACTGGTTGCTTTGCTTTTTATTTGCAGGCAATCCTCTTGACATTCACATGCATTTTATGCATAATTTAAACATGGATCATGATAAAATCGAAAATTTTATGCCCTGATTCTCTTCATTTTATCCGTAGATGTCCACTTTTACCTTTTCTCGAGAACATCTCACGTGTTTATCTTTTATTATCTATTTAGATACTTCCCCTATATGGCTTTGCTCTTAGGCTCTTAGCAGGATTCATGTTAGAGTTATCTTAAAGCAGATGAACTACAATGTCGTACTTCACTTGTACTGCATCACGCAGACTGATATAGCTTCTAAGTGGACATATGATTCTAGGCATTGTGCTCATGCTCCCTAATTCTCTACCAAGAAAAAAAAGAAGATAAATCTAAGGATCTTGGCTGTCTCAGGATCCAGTGTATTTCTATGCGGAGTTTAATACTCCCCAAAGTTCCAAATAGGATCAGGGAAGTCTAGCTCATCATGATCGTAACAGATTTCAAGATGGCTCATTTCTGCTTCTTGAAGGTCACCGAAACTCTTCTGGTTCAGTACATCAATGCCATGATCACTTTCAGGTGCAGAGCTACAGCTGAATGGGTCTTCTACAGCACTGCTGTTATCTGATTGGTTTTCGCCGCCTTTCAGGACTCCCAACTGTTGGAGAAACTCATGCAGGTCAATCTGGGGTTTCATAATCAGATCTTCTGATCTCAGCAGGGATGATTGCTCCACAAGGTCATCCTTGTCAGCCGGCTTTTCGCTGGCAGGTTGGTCCCCTGTAACCAGCTGTGAAGCCAGCAACCGACAGGGAGACGACTTGCTACTGGATTGGGATTGATTGAGAACCCCGGTGCTCTTGAGCTCTTGCAGCCTCTGATGAATGACATGAACGCTAGGCTGCGCATTCAAGTTAAGCAGCCTGGCAGAAGGAAATGTCGAGAGTGAGCTCCTGGCAGGAAACCACTTGTACTTCTGGGACTTATCGAGCGGATTGAAGTTTGATCTCAGGTGGGGTAGATTCAGGTAAGCTTCCGGCCCATAAAGCCGCCTTGCAGCCTCATCATAGGCCATGGCAGCTTCCTCGGCCGTGGAATACGAACCCAGCCAAAGCCTTGTCCTCTTCTTAGGCTCTCTGATCTCGGCCACCCACTTCCCCCAGGTCCTCTGCCTTACTCCCCGGTAGGAGCAGGACGAGTTCTGGGGCCCTCCTTTGCCCCTCGCAGGGCCTTTCTTCCATGGTTTCACCGGAGAAATTTTATAGTTTTCCATTGCAATTGGGTAATGAGATGAAGTTGATTGGTGTTTTGTTGGGTTGAGTTTGGAAGGGCACAGATTATATGGTGACATTGGGAGAGTGGGAAGCTTAAGAGTGTGACTGCAATGAGTTTAAATGCAATCACGTTTGCAGAATTTGAAGCCCCCTGTGACCGTTGCATAGTCCAACTTCATCTCCATCAATTTTGACCATCACAAGCTCTCCATTTTTCAACATTTACGTACATTTTCAGTATCTTGGTTGTATGCAAATTCCAAAAGTGGTGCTTGATGGAGATTTGCAGCCAATAAACCAAGCTGATTGTGATCCGGTTTAAGGCTTCTAGATGCTCTTAACAAAGAGTAGAGCAAAAAACCAAACAATAAAGCATCCCTTATCTTTGAGAATAAGCTCCAAAACCTGCCTTTATTGAAAGTTATAGTTGAATCATATTTTGCCCATGTCCATGTGGATCATGTCCGTACTCTTTTTAACATTTTATTTTATTAAAAAGTTTTTAGAAGATAGAAGAAACCCCCAAAATCTCTCATTAATAAAGTTAAAATAGATGCAAAATATTTTGTGCATCTATTTTGTCCTCTTCTTAGCCTTTGCTGACATTGGGTCTTATATAGACTCTCTCTTCCGATCATTCGAGAAACCCTCCAAATCCCACTTCAATACGAGTTCAAATTTTTTATCCTCAATCTTCTTCCTCTTGAATTTGGTAAATAAAGAGTGGTTATCGGGGTTCGAACCGAGGACTTTTGATACTACCAGCAAATCCTTTTCGATTGAGTCATTCCGGAATAGTTCCTCAATCTACTTCCCCTCTCACACACACACACACAAAATATATTTGTAATCTTTATCAAATTAAAATACTTGACACATACTAGTATAAGATGAAAAAAAAATAACTTTGAAAAAAGAAAATATTTCCTCATTCTCCTTACAAAATTATTTTTTCCCTCGAAATGGATACTTATTTTGAGCACGGTAAAAAAATCACTTACCTTGTTTTTTTGAACAGAAAAGAATTTGGTCACTTGCTAAGCAAACTAAGCATCCTTTCGAATGATACTACAAATCACTTACCCTTTTATTAACTCACAAAATAAGAAATTTTTTTCTAGTTGTTTTTACTCTCCAAAATCTCACTCTCTCAATTCCTTTTGTTTTTCTAGTTGTTTTCACTTAGTTTGGTTTGTTTTTTGGTCCGCTGTTGTTTCATGACAATTAATCCATCTGATAACGTTTCACCCTCTCAATTTTATGCAAAAATAACCTAAAATAAAACATAGTTTTGTGCAATGTACCAATCCGGAGTACAAAAGAAAGACATTTTTTTCTTACTCATAGGATTCTTTGCTTGCATTTTTCCCCTCACCGTGATCTTACACAAGTGTGTGATGCATGTGAGAGGAGGGTAGGAGGAGCATAGCAAATGTAGCCAATTAGCACAGTGAATGATTGCATAACGGAATCCAAAGATTTTGATAGGCCCAAATAACAGCAACAAGAAGAAGAAGGAAGCACCTCACACACATTCTACACTTTCACGAGCTTCAACTTCACATGTTTCACTGCACACTCCCACCCTGAATCCCGTTGCCCTGTCCTCCACCACCATCTCTCTCCTCACACACACACAAAACTCAGAGAGAAACTGCCCTAAAATCCAAGAACCAAACTTTTTATGAGTCCCAGTAGTGCCTCCATAACAAGGCCACATCATCTGCTATGCTATATACATCATATTTGGGGATGGAGGCCGGCATTTTGAATCAGTAACTGATGGGACTCATCTTATGTCCGCGTTTGTGAAGACCGGACCAAGTTCCTCCACTTGTCCTTGAGATCTACTGTTGTGCGGCCTTTCAAGAACACCGAGGATCCGAAATCAAAAATAGCTGTCCATGGGATAACTTTCATGTCGCGAGACGCAAATCTCTTCACACCCTCCTGCAGGCATGCCGCATCAAATGTCAGCCGCGTGTAGGATGAGAAAGGTCAAGGGCAAATAACATGATAATATACCTAATTGAACTAGTTACTTACTGCAAAATTTTTAAAAGGTTCATAAAGAACAATTAATGCAATTTTAAGATCATGATGTTGGAATATAATAATACAGCCGAATTGACATAAAGAATAACTAATGTTGCATATGCTTCATAATGGGATATAGCACAAGTGGAACTTTTTATCAGATAACTATGAATCAAGCTTGATGCTCTACACCTCTGCTGCTCTGCCCATAAAAATGAAAAATCTATAATATCAACATAACATACCTTCAACATTTCCACTTCCTCTGCTGTCCAATTTAATCTGATCCGCCTCTCCTGTGGTGTTGTTGGAATTGTGTGATAACTAGAACAATGTTTGCAAATCATTATTTGTAAAAAGGAACACTAAGCAGCAATTAATGAAACTCATAATCAAGAGAAACTTATGCAGGATCAATAGAAGAGATACATGTTGGGGATGATGTGTTACTTACTGGGATATTCTTTTGCCTCGATTCCTCAGGGAATATTGTGAAGTAGCCGTGTCATCAGAATCGTTGTCAGATGCATTAGAAGCATCCTCCAGATTAGCAGGTAGATCAACATGCTTCTGCTTTGATTGTTGCCTCAGGGAGTGTTTTGAAGTGGTCTCCTTGCAAATTTCCTCTTGTGAAGTTCTATCATGACCACCAAGTGACGCATTTAAAGCATCATTCCTTTGATTAGCAAGCTTTCGCTCTGCTTGAGGCCTCGAGCAGCTTTTGGTGCGCTTGCGCTTCAAGTTTCCAGCTTCTCTAGTTCCAGCATTTGTTGATGGACCATGAAGTTGCTGCTTAGGATTGCCATGTAAACCAGCATCAGAAAAATCTTCAATTTGCCTTTCCTGCAACCCCTTTGCATTCTGGCCCATTTTCGCTGTCCTTTCGACTTCTCCTTCTTTAAAAGAACAAGTAGGTGCACTGTCTGCACTACCTGGCACTAAATTTTCTTGCTGTTGCTTATCTTTTGAAGCTCTATCAACAGGAGATGCACCCTTTTGCTTGGATGGAACATCTTCACATGGTCTAGCTGGCTCTACTGGTTCTTCCCCTCCGCCTTCTCCTTCTTTAAAAGAACAAGTAGGTGCATTGTCTGCACTACCTGGCACTAAATTTTCTTGCTGTTGCTTATCTTTTGAAGCTCTATCAACAGAAGATGCACCCTTTTGCTTGGATGGAACATCTTCACATGGTCTAGCTGGCTCTACTGGTTCTTCCCCTTCGCCTTCTCCTTCTTTCAAAGAAGGAGTAGGTGCATTGTCTGCACTACCTGGCACTAAATTTTCTTGTTGTTGCTTATCCTTTGAAGCTCTATCAACAGGAGATGCACCCTTTTGCTTGGATGGAACATCTTCACATGGTCTAGCTAGCTCTACTGGTTCTTGGTCATTTGAAATTGTTTGGGCAGATGTCACTCCAACACCTTTATCCACATTTTTTCCTTGCATTTGAGGATGCACATTTACGTCTAATAGTACCTTGAGTTGATCAAGTTGCCAGGGAGCAAGATTGGTACCAACGAACATGAAAAGTCTTTCCCTTGCCAAGAGCATATCTTTCTTGGCTTTAGCATACTCACAAAGAGGGCAGATAAAATCACCTTTGCTGTCGAATTTTGTTGGGACTCCCACGCAACTCTCGTGCACTACCATTTGACAGCTATTGGCACAAGTTAGCAATTTACCACCTTCTTTACACCTCACACAAACATCAGGCTGGTCACAAGTTCGTGGGCGAGTAGACCGAGCATGTTCTCTTCCTTCCGATTCCATCTGCACTTCCTGTGCAGCTTCAGGCACTTCACTTTCTGCTGGCAGCACATTTCTCCGTGATGCATCTTCAGACACCTCAACATCAGCAAGAGGAGGTGAATAATGTTCTGCATCAGCAATTGCGTCATTTTCATCATGCATAAGCTCTTGCACATGTGTTTCAGTTTGAAAAGTGCTACGGTCCCTCTTTAAGGACAATGGAGTTGCACAAGCTGTTTGTTCCTTCGAAAGATTGAGTCTTTTGTCAGGGCTGGTATTTTCAGCCTCTGGTCCAATCATTTTGTTCGTATTTGTGGCGGGAGAGACATCACCCTTCTGTAGTCTCTCCTTCAGCTATTCACATTGCATTAAACCAAAAAAAAAAGGACAGTATGTTAAAGAGTTCAAACACTCTGCAAACAATCAAACTGAGGAAACAAAACAAAAACCGTAATCACCTGTTCCAGGGCACATTTATGTAAGCTGGTTTTTCTGCAATCAATAAAGGCATGAACTTCTTTCACTAGCTTGTCAGATGTAGCCTTCCTCATATTCGCTAACTGAGTAGAGTCGCTCTTACCAACATCTGTCATTGATGTCTGGTACATAATGTAAGTTGGGAAAGCAATACCATTGAGATTTTGCATAATCAAATGACGGAACTCCTTCATTCAGGCAATTGAGTAGCAGAGTGAACTCATACAAGAGCAAGCACAATTACCTGCTCCACAACACGCTGAAGAACGTGCTCGAAGCTTTCACAGGAATCAAATTCAAATCCTTTCTGACCGGTAGGCAACGAAGTGCCGGTTTTAAACCCCTTATCAGGGTAATATAAACCCTCCAAGCATCTTAAAGCCACCATTTCTCTCGCTTCTTTTCCCATATTAGCAGACAGATTAGGGGTTGATCCAATTAAATCTGGAAGAAAGAAATTACGCAGCAATGTAACCATCGGAAACTACAAACAAAGACGACAGCTAAAATAGAGGCATAGCGAAATTGGCCTAAACACCAACCGTGAAGAGTAGATAAAGCCACGTCGGGCGATGTTGCAAGGGCTTCAATGACCCACGACCAAGCAAGTACTGAAGCAGATGCTTCCGGAGCAGCCATGGACAGTCCAGTTCGAAACTTGCGCGGGAATTGCAGCTTGGTCAATCCGAATCCCTACCTCTACAGCGACATCGTCAATGCACTTACGGCGAAAATATGCGATTGTTCAGGTAATGATCACATGTAAACACTTGAAAGAGTGAATCAGGAAAAGAGTGAAATCCGAAACCCTAACCCTAGAACATGTGGCTTTTCCCTCCGTCGACTCGTCGAGTCGTGCTCACAAGAAAAATCCCATTTTGAATGCCGACTTTCACCCGGGTGTGTTTGGATTCCAATAATGCATTATAAATTATAATGCACACTATTGCATTATAAAAGTTTAACTTACAATGCATAGTATATTGCTTTATAACAACATATTATATTGCATTATAATATATCTAATATCTAATATCTAATATCTAATATAATACTAAAACACATGTTAATGATGCCATGTGTCAAATTTTCCTTAACTATAGGCTTATGTGGCAGACTCTAATTAAACCCGACCCCACCTTCAATTTAAATTTAAATTAATTAATACCTATAATTTTTATCATGCTTAATGTGTTTCAATTTTTAATTAATTTATTTTTATATTAATGTGTTTACGTTTTCATATTTTCATATGATTGCCATGTTCTTTTAACAAACACAACTTTTTTACTTTGTTAATTTTATTTTATTAGCACTTAAATAATTTAATTCGGATTTTTTTGAAAACTTATAATTTGATCGTTATAGATACCAAGAGTAGTTCACTGATGGCCATTTATATAAGATGGTAACAGCACATAAGATTACATGATAAATAATTTTTCTATTAATTCTGGGCCCGTATTTAATCAATTCTAATGGAAATAATTATTACATATTAATAAATTGTAAATACCATTAACAATTGAACTTCTTAAAATAAGGTTTTCATAAATAAATAAGATGCATTTTGATCTTTCATTGATATTTTAATCTTTTATGCCATTTTTAAAAAAAAAATTGTTTATTTAAAAAATTGTTAATCATCTCTATCAAATTAAATCATAAAATAATTTTATTTTAAAAAAATATTGTGAACTTATAATATAATTAATTTGCTATTACAAATCTTTACAGGTTTGGAAATTATTTTGCATTATTTACAATTATTTTGCATTGTTTTTTTTACTGTTATTTTACAATTACGATCCACTTCTATAATTGTTTTTACTTCCCATTATTTAGTTTATATTTATAATAATCTTTCTAATTTGTACCCTTAAAACATACAGTAGGTTATAAAGAACCTTGATTTGGGAAGAATCCCTTCCAAAAATGGATAAACCCTAAGAAAAAAAAATTGATAACAATCAATAAATGTCGATCTACATGTTTCTTTTTTCCCTTTTTAAAGATTTTTTAAAATGGACATGCAAACAATCTACAAATTATATAATAAAAACTTCATTTTTTTAGTATTTTCTAATAATAGTAATAAAGGTTTAAAAAAAGTTCTATTTTAATTCTGTATTCATTGTTTTGAATTAAAATTTACAAATATATGAAATTAAGAAAATTGATCTAATATCTTCGGGGATTAGGATAAAAATTTAAGAATATGATTAATATAAATAAATCAAACCAAACATTTTCATGTGTTTTCGAATGAATTCAATAGTGTCATTTAACATGGCCCCACTTTTGATTAAATGATAAATTATTTATTTATTTTCCCTAATTTTCAGATATTTTTATTGGTTGAAAGTTATTTATGTGTTTTATTTAAATTAATCAATTATCGATAATTGTTAAACATTACAAAAATTTAAAAATTTCTTTTCATTCTAATATTTGTTAAATTTGTTTAATTTTCCCTAAGAAGCTTTTCATCCAAATAGGTATTCTTACATTTTTAATCAAATAATTTATTTTATGAGTGTATTTGGAAAAACAAATTGACGTTATGAAAGGGTGTCTTTGAATTCCAAAATATTTTAATTATAATGCATAAATGCTTGAATATAGTTTGGTTAAAAAAATTACAATTTTTAAATTAATGTAAACATTAAATTAAATACACTTTAAATTATGTTTACATAATGTAATTAAAAAATTTACACAATAGTGGTTGTTTGATTGACACAATTTATAAGATATGTTATTTAAAATGTATATCATTTTAAGCACATTATATTTGTATCTTTAACAAAAAGTTAGTATACACTAAAGACATAGCTTTTTTTTTAATTTTTTAATTTTGAAAACATTTAAAGTCAAATAAATCAAATATTGAAATGAATCATGTATAGATGAATCCTTAAAAATGTCCTTCTTGAATATCCTTCGTAACTTTAAGTTATTTTATCACTTTTCAACTTTTTTTTGTTCCATATTTAAAAAAAAATATTTTAGAGGTTTAATCTTGGTTCTTTGATATGCATGTTATTGTTTTCTTTTGAATTGTTTCCAATCACTAATCAATTTTTTTTTATTATGACACCATTTAGATTTGGGTAAATCACACTAAAAAGAAGGGGGTGTATGTGAAGATTTAACTCTTTTCTTTTGTGCCGTGGGGGTTCCGAGGTTGTCGACTAATCCCCAACGGGCTCGAGAACTAGCCTGCAAAGGACTTAAATCGGTAAGCCCGACGAGAAGCCACCAGACAGGCTCACCCAAGACAATAGAGGCTTGAGCATCCACTAAGTACACAAAGTGTAAGTGGTGAGATTTTAACTCTTGACTTCTTGCAAGAGCCACCTCTCTGTTACCATTAAAGCAAAGGGTCATTTGTTCGAAGCTTTAATTCTTTGTCTTGACTCTCCCTTCATTGTTTTTATTTGTCATATGTTTTATGACACTGAGCTAACTATCTATATTTTAATTAATTTATTATTATTATTAATCAACAATTATGTATAATAATAATAAAAATAATCAAATAGAAAATCTGATTCTTTGGATTTTTAGATAATATTACAATTTTTTTTATTATTAATCTTATGAATTCTTTAACCAATTTTCAAAATTTTAAATTTTTCGATGGAGTAAATTAAAACCAATTTATTTATTCAATATATCTATCAAACTTGCAATGGAAGACTTTTTTTTTTTAATCTCTCTTTCTATATATAAGGGCTTGGATTTTCATTCACATCATACAAATCAAAATTTCAATTATCCACAACAAAATTTCAAACTCCTACTTTATGTTTGTTGTAAATTGTGTATTTGAATTCAATTGATGGTTATGGACTTTGTTTTGATTCATCCGTGTATATATTTTCTTCTCATATCTTATCATTTACATATTCTGAAATTGATTTCGTGTTTTTTTTAAGCAAGATGGTGATGACGATGCACGGATAAAACATATATACTCTACAAGATTAGAGTATGTATGCTTCAAAAATGAAATTAAAGATTATTAATATGGTTAGTATGTATGTTTCCTTTAACCTAAAATAATTTAAAATGTCATATTTAAATGAAATATTAAATGGGTATTGTTGATTTTAGGCAAATAAAATACTATTTTGAAATATAAAATTTGAATCCAAGTTCAAGATTTTCATTATCAATAGGTTACGAGCTCGATTCCCACTCCCCATTTTATTTAATGGTTTTTCCTCCACTTATTTTTCCTCTTCTTCTTCTTTTTTAGCAAATGAATTGAGATCCAAAAGATTTTCATTAATTTGTTTTTGTACGTCATATGTTTTACGATACTAAGCTAACTATCCATGATTTGACCTAATATATAATAATAAAGCTTCTATTTACACATTGTAAATCATACAACATGCTCAAATAAATCTAATAAAAGAGATAATATTTGATAGACTTTTTAGCTTCTTAAAACACATGTCAAAAACATAAAATGGCCTATATTTTAATACGAAAGGATCTTTTTTACTCTTAAATTTATCAATACAATATAATCTCTCTGTTAATTAAAACATGTCGTTTACTATTCATGCACGTTTTTTAGAAATGATAAAAACTATATCAAATGTAAACTTTTTTTTACATTTGTTTTTATAAATTTATACTTAATGGTAATAAGTATGAAATTATTTAAAAACTCTATTTAAAAAGTTAATACTCATATACATTTTAGCACCTAAAAAAGAATACGTGAATAGTAAAACATCAAGTTTTAATTAACGAAGGGAGTATCTTTTTGTATGTACTCTCCACCCCAAAGTTCTAAAAATTTCATTCACTAGCGTTTGCGGAATGTGTAGTCCAACTACCAAATTATTTCATCTTACATTCCAGTTTATTAACACAACAAAAATAATAGTAGAGGACCACATTTTTATATCATGTCTCGGGTGTTTCAAATCTCATATCCGACCCTGCTAGGAAGGTAAGACATTGATGCTTTTACCACATATATTATATATAGATATAATATAAGCATTATTTTTATCCATATTTATGTTATTTGGTTATATCGTTTTCATATTATGATAGTATTATAATATATATAATAGAGTGTGTTTTGGTGGGGGAAAATGGCGCCAAAAATAGGAGAACGAGGAGTGTAATGATTACATGGGAAAAAGTGATGGGATAGGGGCTTTCCCTCAATTTTGCAAAGTATAAAAAGAGATGAGGGGAGATGACACTAAGTTTCTTCCTCCCATGGACAAAAGAGCTGGAGAAGAAGGCCACCATTGAAGAAAATCCATCGGCATCAAGGTCCAGTTGCAGAGCACTTATCGGGATCATTCTTTGTTCGTGTTAGTGTTCTTTAACTTCCGTGTCACTGAGGTTTCTGAGAAACCCTAAATCTCACTTTTCATTTGTAGGGGAAACGCCAAAGTATGCGTCACTCTCGTCTTCAACGGTCGTTGGTTGTTCGATGGTGTCGGATGGGTGTTTTCTGGTGAGACCGAGCGCAAGAATGTGATCATTGAAGAGGGCATCGACTTCGCCTCTCCGAATAAACTGATCAGGCTCAAGGTCGGCCATGATTCTTCATATGAAGATTGGCGGTTGTCTTACATGCCAAAGGCGGAAGAAGCGGGTCATCTGATAACGATAGGTGATGATGACGACCTTGAGGCTTTTAAGTTTATGAACTCGAAGTGTGGTGAACATCCATGACCCATGGCGATATATGTTGGTCCAGTGGTGAAGGAGAGCGTTAAAGTACCGCAACCCGACGTCGGGGAAGAATGCTTGAGTGGGCCACGTACCTCCCAAAAAGTGGACGACCTAGAGGCAGAAGGTAAGGCACAACCAAACCCTGTGTTTGTAGATTTTCGGTTATATGGGGGAGGAGGGGTTAGCGAATCAACAGGGAAGAGCAAGGATATAGGGGTGAAAAACATGGTTGACACGGGGTTTCAAATGGGTGACAAGGATATATGTTCAGGTGACAAGGGTAAGGGTCCGAAGGTGATCCTCTTGGGTGAGGCAATAGGGAAGAGCCAGAAGCACACTACTGGCAGGGGGTTTGGAACTGGTGACAAACATATGTGTGAAGGTGACAAGGGTAAAAGTCCGGAGTTGATCCACTTGGGTGAGGTGATAGGGAAGAGCCAGGAGCACACTACTGATAGAGGGTTTGGAACTGGTGACAAGCATATGTGTGCAGGTGACTAGGGTAAAGATTCGGAGTTGATCCACTTGGGTGAGGTGATAGGGAAGAGCCAGGAGCACACTACTGACAGAGGGTTTGGAACTGGTGACAAGCATATGTGTGCAGGTGACAAGGGTAAAGGTCCGGAGTTGATCCACTTGGGTGAGGTGAAGGAGGCCATAGGGAAGAGCAATGAGCTGGGTGATGTAGACAATACTGACAAGGGGTTTGGAACTGGTGACAAGAACATTTATGAAGGTGACAAGGGTGAGGGTTTGGATGTGATCCAATTGGGTGACACGGACTCCTCCTCCGATGACACGGTAAAATGTCAAGGTGACATGTATTAGGGGTTGGAGGTCATATCCATAAGCAGTTAGGAGGAGGATGAGGACTTCGACGTCGGAGTGAAGCGGGAAGAAGTCTGGGATGATTTTGACTGGCAGGATTTCGAGGACGACCCGGGTATGAGGGTGTCGATGGAGGGGGACGAAGTTGAGGATGAGGTGATGAGGGAACTTGAAGATTGGGTTCTGAGGTCCATCATATCCCCACCTACGATGGAGAACGTTGAAGCTATGGTGGATAGAGCAACGCCTCGCACCCAGGATCCATGACGCACCCTGACAGAACTTTCGGAGGGACAATTGTTCACCTCGAAGGTTGATGTGCAGAGTCGCCTTAAGTGGAATGCGGTGGAGAAATGCTTCGAGTTTGTTGTGAAGAGGTCGTGTAAACTGTCGTATATAGTTGGTTGTGTGGACATCACGTGCATGTCGATGTTAAGGGCGTCGACTTACCGGCGCACGACTATGTGGTTCATCCGACAGTATGTCTAGGAGCATACATGTGACCTGAACATGAAGCACAACCATAACCGACATGCTACGTCGAACATGATTGGACAGAACCTCGTGAACACGTAAGTGTTACTTTAGTTGCGAACACCTATTTATGTCACAAAATAATATTCCACATGTCACATGATGTAACTCAACCTGTCACCATTATATGTAGGTTCACTGGGACTCGAAAGGACCTCGTTCCCGAGCAAGTGCAGAAAATGACGAGGTCCGAGTATGGCGTCTAGTGTAGCTACTGGAAGGCACGAAGGGCACGACTGGCCGTGAGGGAGGTGAAGCATGGGATCGACGAAGACAGCTACCGAGATATTATTCCATGCTTGCACATGTTGGAGCAGACTAACCCCGGGACATATACTAGGTTAGAGCTTGACTCATCCCAAAGATTCAAGTACGCCTTTGTTAACTTCGGGGTATGGCGCAAGGCGATCCCCTACATTCGAAAGGTAAAACTCCATGTCGGTACTATGATATTGCATGTTACCTAATATAAAAGACCATGTCACTAAACCAGCTGGTATCGATATCCGTGTACAAGTGATTTCAGTGGATGGGAGTTTCCTCAAAGGGAAGTTCAGGGGTACGCTTCTCTTTGCCACAACCGAAGATGCAGACCACTGTGTATACCTGATCGCGTTTGCGATTGTCGATGGTGAGAATCACGGGTCATGGGGCTTCTTCTTCAAGAACACGCTACATGTAGTCGAGGATGCACCAGACATAATGTTTGTCTCTGATCGGCACGACGACATCTTAGTATCGTCAAAGGTTTGAGGGACCACTATGTGTTTGCCAAGCAAGGGGCCTGTCAATGACATCTATTTCAGAATGCGAGGTGCAAGTACAAGGGTGTCACGGGCCTGCAGACGTTGTACTTCAAGGTGGCGAAGGCGTACACGAGGGCAGAGTTCGAGAAGCTCTTCGCTGATTTATGCGCACAGTCAGCCCCTGCGGGCCAATACCTGAAAGAGGCTGGTTTCCAGAACTGGGCCCGGACATACTTCTTGGGGATGCGCTACAACATATTGACAACGAACAACTCCGAGTGTCTGAAATCCGTGTTCAAGGAGCCCCGCGACCTACCCATCACTGCCCTGATTGATGCTATCATCGAAATAATAGCCAAGTGGTTTTACGAGCGACGGGAAAAAAGCACCAAATCGGGTAAGTCGGTGAGCGACTACGTTGAAGGTGAGCTGAAAACGAACTTTGCGTTGACAACATGCATGGATGTCATACCACTTATCTCACACGAGTACACTGTCCGCAGAGGGTCCTCCTCCTGGGTTGTGAACCTGAGTGCCCATACCTGCACATGCAAGCGGTTCGACATTGACCAGTTTCCGTGCCCGCATGCCGTAGCCGCTGCCAAGTACCGAGGTACCAATTTCTTATCTCTCGTGAATGACTTCTACAAAGTCGTAGCATAGAAGACGTGTTACGAGAATGTGCTATATCCGCTTCCTCCAAGAGCAGATTGGCGAATCCCCCCAACCATGTCCAGCGCGGTGTGTCTCCCCCCGGACGTGAAGCGGTGCCCTAGTCACCCTAATACTTGTCGATACCCATCTCGGGGAGAATTTCACCGTGTCAAGCGCCGTCGTTCGTAGATGTGTTCCTCCATTGGTGGTCCAACGCCTTACTTCAGCAGCTGGGTCTTCTTTTGCATTTGCAGTTTGGGGTTAGTGGTTGGACCATTCTCCGTCTAGGTTATTTTGTGAACGAGTTAAGTACTTGCACTACTAGAATACTGCAATTAGACATCATGTCATTTAAGTCTGTCAAAAAGACCAAAACGCACGCTACAAGGGTAAAAGGCGGGATCCAACACTTACAAAAAAAAAATTGGAGCCCGGGCTTCCAAATTTCGGAGGTAATGTTAACACTTCAAAAAAAAAATTAGAATTTCTTGTTTCCCTTTTCCAATAATTTATAACACTTCAAAAAATCTGACCCTCAACATATTTCTATCTTCTCTCTCTCCCCTAACATTCTATCAGCTCTAAGCCCCAGCTCATATTCTCCTCTATCTACCTCTCTCCAGATCCGACCGAGCCACATACCAAACCCCCTCATCTTCTCCTCTGTCCAGATCCAAATCCAAGCTTCCGCTAGCTACCTCCGACGACCGTCGTTCGGCGCTGCCATTCCCGAACTTGTTTGTACAGATAGACCAAACCCCATTGTCTCCTTCTCTCTACTTCAAATCTGGCCCCCGTCCTCAAAATCCGGCCTCATTCTCTCTGCTCTGGCCTCCTCCTCCCATCACTGGATTCATTTTCTTATTATCTTCTTCACTTGTTGTCTTGTACCCTATCTCTCGCTCTGGTCGGCGGCTACGAAGACAACGGCTCTCTCTCGGAACCCTAACCGGTAAGCCCTCTCTCACCCTCTATAGATCCCTCTCTCTTTGTCTTTCTATGGCTCTCATTTGTGACTTCTCTCTCGACTTCTAGTGATGGCTTAACCCCGACAACGACTGCTTCCCTCGTCGCTTAGCCCTCTTGCTCTATGCGCCGCCTGTAACCTTCCCTGGTAAGCACTCACATCCTCCTTCTCCCTTCGACTTTCCCTTGAGTTTTGAGACCTCGAATGCTCCTCTAAAATTCAAATCTAGGGTTTTCGTGGTTTAATTTCATTCTCTAATTTTCAGATCTAGGTTTAATTTCATTCTCTAATCTAGGGTTATTGGAACAGTCGAGTCTGTAATCTGTCCCTACTTCTCTAAATGCTTTTGTTTTCATCGTCTGAACCTAATTTGCTGTAATATCATATTTGATGCTATATGTTTTCTGTTCATATTAGATGTTTGATGTCTCTCTGTTCTTTCAAGGGAAAACAAGGGAAAACCTAATATTTTGTTCCAGGTCGAAGCTGCTGGCCCTTCTAAGCGAAGTCGATCTACTTCTTGTGAGCCTGTTCATTAAATCCCTTTTCAATTGCAAAATTTGAAACTATTTGGGGAAAATGATCTTTACTACATTACTAGTTAATGCCTCATACTGTCAAAATCAGAATTTCGGTATCTTGCTCTTTATTTTTCTTCTGCTATGTGATGTTGCATTCCATAGAAGTCTTCATCTGGATTAATATTGTCGCCTATCTTGAAGATTAAGCTTACATTGACCATTGGTGCAAAATGTTATGCTTATTCTGTAAGAATGAGTTTAGAGGATGGTTTACTATCTGAATAATTGCATTGCTTCTTATGTACCATGAATAATTGAATCCTATGCTCCATTATTCTTTTTATTACTGTACTTGTAAGATATTAGTACTAATCTCTTAGTAAAGGTTGTATGATTGTTTTCCTTTGATTGCTTTGTTCTTAGCTAATGCAAACGCCCTGAAGTTGAGCCGTGAGCTACTCAAAATCTTCATTGAAGGTTTGAACTGAAAATATAATTTCTAGAGATTGTTTAAATGTCTTCTTAACAATTAAACCACATTGTTGATTCAGAAGCAGTTCAACGTGCCGCTGCAATTGCAGAAGCAGAAGGGCTTAACAAGATAGATGCTACTCATTTTGAGAGGATCCTTCCTCAGCTTCTTCTGGACTTCTAAGATGCTTAATTGCATATCAGACAATTGCACCCAACAGTTAAGCATGCCAGTTTTTTTCATGAGTACATTGCACATAGCTTTGTGTTTTAGTTGTGGCTTACATGTCTCAGGATTAAGAACATCTCTTGATAACATACTTTTTTATTCCTGATTGGAGCTTCCATTTGGATGGAACTCTTTGTGCTGGCTTTGTATTATCACTAAGCCTAGTTAGGATTATAAAAGTTAGATATTGAACTTTGTCTTCTGAGTTTGCTTGATCAATATTAAAGGAGATTGAAAGCATGTATAGATAAATACGGAACTTATACAAGTGAGTAGTTTAATGCAAATTAAAGACATAAACCTTTTCGCATTTGATATTTGATGTTGTTGCTGTAATGATGCAGTTGGTTTTGAGGTGAGTGGATAATTTTTTATGTGTCCTGATAGTATTCATGTATTTTATATGCTTTGACAGAGGTGCACAATATTGGCTTCTCATTTTCAGAGTAAAATTTTCTGGACAATTCTCACTTTGTTTAGCGTATTTACTTGTTAGGCTGTTGTTCAACTCCTTCCTCCGTCATCTTCCTTCAATTTTAATTTGGTTTTTTTTGTTAGGGTTTTCGAGAGCGAAGGAGGAAGAGAAAAGATGGCGAGAGATAACCTGCAATGTCGCTCTTGGTGGCGCTATCGTCGGTCGGCGTCGTTGGTAAGCTCTTCTTCTTCTCTCTCATAAACCCTAGACTGCAATGTCGCTTTTGATTTCTGTTACTGTCATGAATGAAAAGCCCTAGCTTTTTGGTGTTTTTTTTTTTCATTTTTAGCCCTAGATTTTGGGGGTTTTGCATTGAAGCTGTAGAGATCTTGATCGGTTGCTATAGTTGCAGCAACTTTGAGTAATTCCTTTGAATTTTTGCTTTCATATAACATATTGATCATGGCTTCTAGGGTTTGACTAAAATAGGGCATTTGATGATTTAGGGGATTGCAACACCTATGAATCTAAAATTGACAGTTTGGATCTTGTTTTCTGCAGAATTGAACATGTTATTTATCATTAATTTTGACAAGGGATGGGGAACTAAATGTATAAAGATGGAGGAATCTAAAATTGAGAGATTGGATCTTGTTTTCTTCTCATTGTTGTTTGAATCTTTCACCGGAGTAGTTCTTCAGCAATTTGGTGAATTGTTTCAGCGTCAGCATCTTGATCTATCATGTAATTAGCACTCTAGATCACCACTGGCTACTACACTTCTGAGAAGTGGATGGTTTGATACACCCACACCCACTCTCTATTCATTTCTTTCATTTAATAATGATTTCTGCAATAACAAGAAGTGGATGGTTTGATACATTTGTTTCTGAAAAAAAAAATTTGAGTTTAGAATCTGAAGTACAAGGGTGATAATCAATGTTTGATGATGCAGTATGGGCGCCTAAACAACCAATCAAGCAGCCAGTATAGGGGCGCCAGATCGACGTCCATCACCGCCACCGCCCTTGGCGGGGGAGGGAAGACGGTCGACAGGTGGCTGAAGGACAGGAGGGAGAAAAATAAGGAAGAGACTAGGGCCCAGAATGCTCAGCTTCACGCCGCTGTGTCGGTTGCTGGTGTTGCATCCGCTGTGGCTGCTATAGCTGCTGCTACTGCTGCCTCCTCTGGGTCCCGTAAGGACCAGGAGATGGCGAGAACTGACATGGCGGTGGCCTCTGCAGCAACACTAGTTGCTGCTTAGTGTGTCGAAGCTGCGAAGGCCATGGGTGCTGACCACGAGCACTTGGCTTGTGTCGTTAGCTCGGCTGTCAAAGTCCAATCAGCTGGTGATATCATGACGTTAACTGCAGCTGCTGCTACAGGTAATACGATTTGTGCCCAACTAAATGTGCCTTACATGTCGGTCTAAGTAGTAAAATCGACGAGTTACTTTTGTCCCATGACAGTTGAATATGTCGTACTGTGGTTGTTGAGTATGGTTGTTGTTTAGTTTCTGCATTAATTGATTCTTAATTGGTAGCTAGGTAAAAAATGTAGTATGATCCGTTAAAGATCAATTTGCTTGTTGTGTATGATTTTACAATCGTGTGTCCCAAAGTGGCATCGATTGATATGAGTTGCGCCAATGGGATTGCAGCTTTGCGCGGGCCAGCAACACTAAAATCAAGGGTACTAAAGGATGTTTGGAACATAGCAGCTGTTCTCCCAATGGAGAAAGGTGTGGTCAGTGGCAGTGCCAATGGTAGTAATGGTTCCTCTGGTAGCTACAGCGGTGAACTTCTTCCGGAGGAGAACTTTCTCGGTATATGCAGCAAAGAGTTAATTGACAGAGGTTGCGAGTTGCTTAAGCGAACAAGGAAAGGTAAAATCACAACTTTCTCTATACCGGCATTGGCAATTTTGTGCTTACTCTATTGTCTCCAACTCTAGTAATTCTTACCAAATTTTACGGATGCAGATGATCTTCACTGGAAGATTGTCTCTGTTTTACATCAACAGACTGAATCAAGCAAGTAATTGAACATGGATTGAATTGAAGTCACCTACCAGATTATTAGTGATCTAAATAGCTGTAGCTAAAAAGTTTTTTTTCTTAGGATCATAAGATATATTTGTCGATGTGCTTTATTTGTTTTGAGATGTTGTGGCTAGCCAATTTTGTGGCTATGAATAGTGGCGGCGTATTTTGTAAATGTGACAATATGATGGTAGTATATATGTATATGTTTTTATTAAACGACCTACCATTTTGAAGACCATGCAAAATGCGATGTTGTATCGACAAAAGCGTGTTGCCTAACCCAAAATAATACATCGGATTAAATATGAAAATAGTAGTGCATTCATACAACTAACATCAGATCCGTCTATTGAAACAGATGTCAATATAGTTATACACATCAGTTATAACAAAAAATGTGATGTCGATAATATGGAAATAGATCAGTTATGCCTATATTTCATGTGGTCAGTTTAATTAAAACAATATAAAATCATAAATTATACATCGAACATGATTATAAACATGATCACACAATAAAAAATTGTTGTCTATTTTGTATTAAGACATCACTTATTTTTATAAATAAAGATGTAAATGTCACTTTTTTGCTTTAGGAGGACATCTTCACATGTTTTCAAATGGCAAATTATGAATACTCATCAACAAGTGAATATGTCATAACAAAAAATGAGGGGTTCTAATGAAGAAAAGACATCTGCTTAAAACCGATGTGGAAAAGTTTGATCTTTTACTACACGCACAAAGAGATCGGAATTTTTTTTGAAAGACAACTGTTGACAACAGATGTATAATTGAAGTTTTCTAGTAGTGTTGGTAGTCTAGTTAGGCTGCATGCACATATGGCAAACTCTAGGTAAGTGGTTAAAAACTTCGCTTTACTTTTGGGAACGGGTTACATACTATAGGTAAGTGGTAAAGAACTTCGTAGTACTTTTAGGGATGACTTCAGAAAATAACCCTTGTCACACTTTTGTATTACCATGTCAGGTGAAAGGAGGTATCATGTCACTGATTTGAATTTGATGTTTGACATTTCGGTGGTTGACACTTTGATAAGGAAATCACCCATGTATTGACACTTGTTTCAACTGATGTTTACATTTCTGAGTGTTTGTGCTAGTCGTGTAAGGAAATCACCCTTGTCACCTTATTGAAATAAGGGACACGATAATTATTTAAGTTGACACGGGATTCCAATTGGGTGACAAGGGTGATTTCCTTACAACTTATAACCAAAGTTTCGAGCATGACAACATAGTCAACCACTGCCTAACAAATATCATAAAAATACCATAACATTCTACAACTTATAACTAGCGACAGAAGATAAAGAAAGCAACAAAGTTCATAGCAACGTACTACAATACTAACCTAGTGAACTACCGTCTACAACTAAATGTTTTGAGCAACAACCATGTTCATCACAATCCACGACAATAACAACGATGTTCATAACAACCTTCTACAATAACAACAAAGTTCATAACACTGGGCAATGATGATCACAGCGGCGATCATAACCGTCTACCATGGAAGATGCCAAAAGCAAGTATGTGCATGTACGCCCCGATGAATGCGTCGTTAAGACCGTCGAAGGTGGGGGCGTCCTTTGTGAGGAGTTGCATGAACCTCATCGTGTATGGTCCGCAGTCTCCACTGCAATATGGGATGCTTAAGTCAGATTCATAACAACCGGATACCACTATGAGACGAAGAGATATGTAAGGGTTCCACATAAATTACCTCTGCTTGTTCTGCGACATCCTTTTCTCGCGATTAAGGGCGAACGACTTTGGCAACTTATCGGCGTAGGTGGCGTTCAACGCGGGTGGGCATTCATCAGTACCGGCATAAGGTGGGTGATGCAGCTTAAGTGTGCCGGCAGATGGCGGTCCCTCACGATGTAAACATCCGAATCATAAACCCTTACATGCCACCCGATCAGATCAATCTCTATGGCGATCCAATGAATACTGTCCACGTTCAACGGTAGAAGGATGAGTTCCGCCCCTTCCAACGAACGGCCTATCGTTGTCGGGGATCACCCGTCGAAGTAGCCAAGCAGCTTATGGTCCGCTTCGTAGCTGTCCGCATCGCTGCTGTATTTGTCCCACTCAGTCTGCAGATAGCGGCCGAAATATGTGTCCACAAATACAACTCGACGACCAACGTAACCGCCCCTCTCCGTTACCCCTTTACACAGAAGATAGCATGCTTGTTCCATGTGCTGCATCGATTATAAACCTAGTAAAAATCCAATACTATTGCAGTACCTATTACACTAAATACCGTGTCATTCACTAAACAAAGGTAATCAGTTAGGCGGGTTTCGTACCTCAAAGTTTAGCCAAACTGTGGGCGTTTTTAGTGCGGTGAAGAACTCATTCGTAAGCGCCGTGTCGTACGCAGTCTTCCAGCTCTCCCCATCCCCGATGCACAACCACAACCACAATGTTAGGAGAATGGAGTCATGTCTGCAATCAGTTGGGTACGTCTACTAATGAGGGTTACCTATCGTGGCTATCCATCCAGCGGAGGAAGCCATCATTGTCTGAGACGGATACAAGACCCAGCTTAATCGCGTTCGTGTCTTCGACAACGTTCTTCCCTTTTTGGCCCCGCGGTTTCTTCTGATGGGGGGGGGGGGACTTGACTTCTCCTTCACCTCTTGGACCTCTCTTACTCTTCTTGCCTCGAACGGGCTCTGCTCTTGCAGCCTCTGAGATCCGGCGATTGGTTAGAAAGTTTCAACTGCCATGCCGAAAATTTTCGTACCCCCGTGTCACCCAAATAATTAACCGTGTCGGTTGACAGTGATAAACTTATCAGTTAACTACTACTGCAGATTCAAATGACAATCCCAGTTTTGATTCACCCTTGACCCTGAACTGGAAATACCATGTGAAGTAACAACCAATTTACATTCCCATCCTGTCCTTCCGGTGTTAGCTGGTCATGTACTGTAGGTTGTACCTCCGTTCACCCGGCCTTAAGGTTGTTCTCCTCAGCCTCCCTATGTTTCCCGGCATTCTCTCCACTAACATCTCTCTCTTGTGGCTGCACACTTCCTCCAACGGCCTCGGCTTTCGCAGCCTCTGAGACCTAGTAATTGGTTATGGTTATTTCAATTGTCATTCAGATAATTTATTTGTTCCCTTGTCACCAGACAGAATGAAACATGTCGCTTGAGGTAAATAACCGTGTCAGTTGTCTACAATATATTGAAATATGAAAATCTTGATTCTATTAATCCTTGACCCATGGGGAGAAAATACCAGGTGAACTAACACCCAATTTACCTTCCCATCCTGTCCTTTCGGTGTGGGCTGGTCGTGGACTGTAGGTGGTACCTTCGTTGAGCCGGCCTTAAGGTTATTCTCCTCAGCCTCCCTATGTTTCCCGGCATTCTTTTCACTGACATCTCTCCCTTGTGGCTGCACACTTCCTCCAACGGCCTCGACTTTCGCAGCCTCTGAGACCTGACAATTGGTTATGGTTATTTCAATTGTCATTCAGATAATTTATTTGTTCTCTTGCCACCAGACAAATTGAAACGTGTCGCTTGAGGTAAATAACCGTGTTAGTTGTCTACAATATATTGAAATATTAAAATCTTGATTCTATTAACCCTTGACCCATTTGGAGAAAATACCAGGTGAACTAACAACCAATTTACCTCATCTTGTCCTTCTGGTGACTGGTCATCCACCTTAGTTGGCCCCTCTGTCCCCCTGACATGTTGGTGGTAATCCTCTCCACGGAGATCGCTCATTGGTTTCTGCACACCTCCTGCATTCGAATGACCATCTCGCATCCCATTCACAACACATTCCAAGACCTTCATCTGAAACACAGAGTACATAAATGAGGGGTGGTTCGCAAATGTTATTCGTCATTGGGAGAAAAGTTACCCGTTTCACTTATGGAATATACCCGTGTCAGCAATGGGGGAAAAGTTACACGTACCTTGTCTTCCAAGCTCCGCATCCATGTTGACATAGTTCCCAGCCTCTCCAACATCAGTTCAAGTATCTTCCCCACCTTATCTTCCCAGGATTCCCTGGTCCCATCTCGTTTCTCCGAACTCGGGCCGGGCTTGCCGGAGCCTTCACCGTAATAACAGGGTGCTAATGCAGCCTCAATGTCATCAAAGTAGAGGTCAGGCTCCTCATGCTAGTAGAAGCACCCGAGCATCAATTCAAACTTGTCGGCCTTTGGTACTAGTATCGGGTTATCTTCAACCTATATGCTTTCCGAATTCTCTGGGTCCATGCGGGTTTGGATCGTCTCATAGCTTAGATTGTCGTCATCGGCTGTCCACCTCAGCATGCGAGGCAACGCCGTCTTCGACACCCTGTTCGCAAAATCCTCCCTAATTCCCGGTACCGCTTCGTACAGCCAAATCTACAACAACCACACATGACACTCGAGTTCATCAATTGCACTTAATAATGAAAATATAACTTCGGCCGCGTAGGTAACCTGGAACGCATACGGAAAACCCATTAGGCAATAACAATGTTTACCATCCTTTGCCTTCGGCTTCAAGTCAGTGACACGTCGTTCTATGACACCCGACAAGGACTCGTGGGTGGTCTCGTACACAATTTTGCCTCATGGGTATTCCAGGAACCGATCTACGTTCTCCACAATCTTCACAATCCCCCCTCGTATGGGTTTCCTGGGTTCTCCCCCCAGCAGAACTCCTTCGACGATGAGGAGGAGAGCGATCTTAAAACGCTTTCTCGCACTCGGCTCCTTCAAGATGGAGTTCTTGAACGCGTTCTCTAGCTCACCCACCTTCATGTTGTCCGTTCCGAATAAATCATTGAGAGCATTCTTTGTCATCTTGTCATCCTCCATCTCCGTGTCTTCCCCCCGAACTCGACCACATTGCAACCCAGTAATGAGCGCAAACTCCTTAATCGAGAATCGCCGGAGCTTGTCTTGTAGCATGTACCAAGTCTCCCACTTCTTCTCCGTCACAAGCTGTCGTTGTAACACGCAATGCAGCAGTTGTGACGAGAATTGAACCCGGTTTGCCAATTGCACAATCCTCCCAAACTGACTTCGCTGCAGCTTCTCCCAATCGACGGGGTTGTCCCAGTCGTCCAAGTTCACAAACCGCGACACTCTCGAACAATGGTTCACCCGCCCCCAGAATTGCTTCTCCTCCGGGACTGCGAGTCGTGGCTTCACCTTCTTCGGTGGCGGGACACCCTTCCTCCTCAAGTTCTAGGACCGAACCATCCCCTTCCTGCAATTAAGTGGACATGAACATAATTAAATATCCAGACAAAATCATTCCCCATGTCACCTAAGTCATAACCCGTGTCACCCAACAACAAAACTCATGTCAGGAATGTCAGTTGGCTTCTCCGAATACTCCGTCGCATACCCGTTTTTTACATGTGTTCTTCTGACGCCGATAGGCTACGTGAGAGGACCCGCAAACCTCCCTCGCTCTTCGTCAACCTCCCTCGGTCTGCAATCTCAATTCCAAAGATCCCCATATCCCTATTTCCCCTTATCCCCCAATTTCCAAAATTTCTCCATTCCCACAATGCATGCATTTGAACGACATAGTGGAAGATTGCAAATTAAGTGGAGATTCAGAGTAACGGAGAAGGGAGAGGGATTTCAAGAAGAAGTTGTGCGTTGTACCTCTATTCCAACGCGCTTCTCTCCGGTACGGTCTTCTCCTGCGTGTTCCTCCGGTACGGTCTTCTCCGGCCATATGTTCACAGCGATCGGCTTTGTGTCAATTGACTTTAATCTTTCCCTTCAATTCATAGGGGTGACCTTCTCATATGCCCTATATTAATAGTCCCTCCGTTTCCCTTGTGGTGGTGGTTTTTTTCCCCCAACTACAATGAATGCAAGTTGGTGAAAGTTAATTTCTTTTCTTTTGTTTAACTTTTTTTTTTTCCAGAGAGAATATATGGTTTTCCTTTTATTCTATTTTTTGAAGTAGGTCAAACAAACTGTGCAACCAACTACCAACTGCCAGTTGGAAAGATTCCTTTTCGATTGTTGTTTTGTGGTTTTCTCCCAGTATCGGGTCACGTTATTGCATGCACATGTCACTTTTCAGGTTTTTTCGTGTCAATATTCACTCTCTCAAATTCCTGCGTATAGGCGAAATCACCCATGTCATCACTTATAATCCCCGTGTCATCTTACACTATCTACCTTGTCACCAATTTGGATCGATTGGACAACGTACCAAGTGCACCCATGTTCATATCTACACTACCAAGGTTAAGAAAATACATATCCATGTCCACATACATAAACTACCAAATTTGGATCGATTGGACATGAACATGTAAGGACAATACACGTTCATGTCCACATTCGACAACTACCAAGTTTCACAAAATATCCAAAAATCCTACTTCAACTATTATAACTGCGTGTTTTGATTGGAATCAAGTGTTCACAACAAACATTCAATCGCCACTCCAAAGTCTAGCATCCGAGTCGACCATGGAAGACACCAACGACTAGCATCTGCCGGTATGCCCCAATATACGTGTCGTCCAATCCATCGAAGGTCGGGGCGGTCTCCAGCAAGAGCTGCATGAATCTAATGGTATATGGGCCACAATCACCGCTGCAATGGGGAACAATCCGTCAGAACTCGGACATCGATACCACATCGTTTGAAACGAAATTGAATCATAGGACCCAACTTCCCTTAGCTTGTTTTATGGAAGACCCATGTCCCGGTGAAAGGCAAACGACGTGGGGACCTTATCCGCATACTTTACCTTCAGCTCGGGGTGTGATCGCATGACGACAAGGATGAGGCTGGTCACCGGCATTAAGATAGGCTGGAGCTAGCGTTCCGTCATGACGTGGACATCGCAGTCACACACCCTCACCTCCCACTCCTTCAGATCGATTGCAAGCGCAACCCAATGTTTATTCTTCACGTTCAAGGGAAGGAGGATGAGGTCCGTACTTGACCACGGTCGCCCCATCGTCTTCGGGGACCGGCCTTCTAAGTACGCCAGCAAAGCATTACTGGGCTTGTACGCTTCGGAGTTGGCACTGTACTCCTTCCATTCTCGCGGTAGATAGAGTCCCGTCAAGCACGTATCTACAACGATGGCTCGACTGCCAATGTCATCGGCCTTGTCTGAGACCTCTTTGTGCAGAAGGTAGCAACACTCCTCCATCTCCTGCATGAAGTGAACCGCAATGAAAATCCAAACTCCTGACACGTGAAATTTCAAAGGTGACACGTATTCATACCACTGTGCCAAACCAAGCTCGGGGTGTCTTCAGGGAGGTGAGGAACTCCTTCGTCACATCCGCACCGCAGGCTGACTTGCGCACCTCCACGTCTTCACTCCACGGTAAATTTATGTCAGGTATAGTGGACATTCACCTATCTACATTCGCCGTCTATTCGAGAGTAAGACACATAAGTTACGTACCTTGCGAGCCAACTTGTTAGGCCGCCGTAGTCCATCGCGGACACAATTCCTAGCGCAACAGCATCAGCGGGAACACTGGCTATCTTCTGGGCTCGCGGTTTCTTGGCCGGGGGAGCCAGCTCCTCTCCATCACCCTTCCTCGTCTTCTTCGCCCCCTTAGATGCATACACCTGGGATACCCGGGGCTTCGTCATATCATCACCTTCAGTTTTCTTTCCCCCATCATCAGGACCAGACCCCTTGCCACCAGCATCTCCCAATTGTGAAGAAATCAAACTTCAACTTCGGCTGAAACTATCCCGTGTCTTATAACATAAATAGTCATGTCATACAACTACGTTCTCCCTGTCACCATGAATTCATAGAAAAAACTTACATCCTTGGTCTTTCCTACCCCTCATCCCCTGCCTTGATGGATTCACCTTGACCTAGCTTGTCCCCGTCATCAGCACCAGATCCCTTGGCAACAGCATCTCCCAACTGCAAATGAAATCAAACTTCAAATTGGTCTGAATCTATCCCGTGTCACATAACATCAATGGTCATGTCATACAACTACGTTCTCCCTATCACCATGGATTGATAAAAATACCTACCTCCTTCATCTTTCCTGCCCCCCCAATCCCCTTCCTTGACAGATTCATCTTCAAGTAGCTTGTCCCCTTCATCGCCCAAATGCAGATCAAATCAAACTTCAAATTGGGCTCAAACTATCCCGTGTCACTTCACATAAAAATTCAAGTCATACAAAAAACTTCTCCCTGACACTATGATTTAATAAAAATACCTACCTCGTTGCTCTTTCCTGCCCCCCCCCCCCCAATCCCCTGCCTTGACAGATTCACCTTCAGCGTGCTTGTCCCCGTCATCTCCCAACTGCAGAGCAAATCAAACTTCAATTTGGGCTCAAACTATCCCGTGTCATTTCACTTAATAAATCATGTCACACAAATAAATTCTCTTTGTCACCCTAGAATGATAAATACATGTCACGGTTACCAGCAGCTTATCTTACCACCTTGTCCACCAAGGGTCTTCTCACTGCCTTCAGATGCAATTGACTTCACCAAGTCGTCAAGTTGGACCTGAAAAACAAATTCACGTTGAAATTGGATCCCCGATTTCCAGTCGGACACAACATCGTAACGTATGTCACGCAAAAACAAACTTACATTGTCATGACTTTCATCCAAATCATCCCGTTCTTTCTGATCGTCAGTGTGTTGTTTCTCTTCGTCGTCCTTTTCACTCAACCCCCCCCCCCCCCCCCCCGCTTTATCTGCAGGAATTTCAAATGAAGTGCTCACAACCTGGGTTGTTTCTTGCCCGGCCATCCCCTTCCTTTTACCAACCCGCAACAGTTCAGTGACACCCACCTCCAACAATTTCAGATGCAGGTCAACACTAGCATTTTATTACGTGACACATTTCAAATGTAATCAATACCCAACATATGCAAATACGAATCTTTCAAATTAAGTTCCACACCAACAACTTCATACTTCATATCAGACTATGGTCACCAAATTCACTTCATAATAATCACATTTAATTCATATCGGACTAGGCCCTACTCAAGGTTCAATATCAATACTATGTGTCACATGTCCCATTTCACGTGTTAGAAGTCCATTTACCTTTTTCGTCAACACAGTTCTCCATACTCTCCACAAAACAAATATATGGGATTCAATTAAGTACCTTCCCCTCCATCTTCTCCATCCAGCTTGACATTGTCCCCAGCTTCTCCATAACTGCTTCGAGTGTCTTGGCCACGTCGTCCACTCAGCCATCCTTCTCATTGGCTGATGTTCGCGTCTTTTGGGAGCTCCCACCAGGGGCTTCAAAATGGCTCAGGAAGGGTGCCACTAAGTCGTCGAACAGGGGGTCGGACTCCTCATCCTCGTAGACACATCCATCCATCAACTCCAGCTCACTTTCCTCCGGGATGAGTACTGGGATATCCTCAATCTCAACAGCATTGTGACAGGATATCTCATCGTAAGAGAGGTTCTCATCTTTGAGGGTCCATCTCAGGCAACGAGGAAAAGCCGTGTGCGACACATTCGAGGCAAACTGGAGCCCCCATTTCGACATGGATTCGAACATCCAAATCTACAACGCATCCGCACTCAATTTATAAGATTTTCAGCATATGAATTACAAACTTATCGTTGTACAATACTATGGGTGTGGTCGAGAAGGTTACTTGAAAGCAAATCGGATAACCCATCAGCCCATAATCGTTGCGCTTCTTGCGATCTTCTGGCTTCAACTCAGCATCCCGGCGCTTTACGGCGCCGTCCAGCGATGCGTGTGTCGCCTCATAAATGACCCTCCCCCATGTAAATGCCAAGAACCGACCGACATTCTCCACCAACCTCATGATCCAGCTGCGCAATCCCTTCCTCTTTTCCTCCCCCAACAACACGCCTTCCACAATGAAGAGAAGCACAAGCTTAAATTGTTTTCGCAGGCTCCGCACCGCCAACAGTGAGTTCTACAGTTCGTTCTCCAGCTCCCCCACCGTCATCCTCTCATTTCCGAAAAAGTCCTTTATAGCTTTGTCGTCGTCCTCCATCTCAGTCGCTCTTGGTCGACTGCACCGTAGCCCGGTAACTAAGGCGAACTCCTTGATCGAGAACCTCCGGAGCTTCCCCTTTATCCTATACCAGGTCTCCCACTCCTTCTCAGTCTCAACCTGGCACTGGGGTACATAATGCACCATTTGTGACGAGAATTTGACGCGGTGCGCCAACTGCACAACCCCACCCAGCTGCGAGTCAAGGAGCTTCTGCCAGTCAACAGGGTCGACATAGTCGTCGATGTTGTTGAGCATCAACAATCTTGATCCCTGGTTCACCCGTGCCCAGAAGTGCCTATTTTTCGGGACTAAGTATTGGGGCTCACGCTTACTGGACCTCAGATTCTTTGTCCTCACCATTTGTTTCCTGCAATTTCGGTCAGACGAACAAAATCAGTTTTAAACTTATATTCATCTCCCCTTGTCACATAATGCTAGATCCACACTCAACAGACAGACAAACCCATGTCACTACACCCATATCACTAAACAATTTCCAAATCAAACACAGGCAATACCTTAATTCAAATCCCAGGTCAATTTTCCCTATCCTTCTTAAATCGACCACCAAAAACTTCCCCTTATCAAAGTACAAAAACAAATATTCAATCCCTTCTTATTCAATTGGATACCCCTGTCACTCAAGTCGAAACCCATCTCACCCCTTATGAATTCCATACTATCAAATTTCAAATCAGACACAACCAATATCTCAATCCTCCTTCAATCGCCCACCTACGACATCCACATATCCCAATTTCCACACCTCGTCATTTCCCCTTTTCCACCTACTACCACAACAAAATTCGAAACCCTTCTCTCCGAATTGGAAACCCATGTCACCCAATTACAAACCCCTGTCACCCAATTCGAAACTCAAACCACCAATTTCCCCTATCCATAGTTCCCCGACCATTCCCCTAACCCAATTCGAAAACCCCTTTTAACCAATTGGAAACCCCAACCACCGATTTCCCCTTTCCATGCCCGAAAACCACCCATGCCACCACGACTCACCATTCTCCATACACGAAAACCACCACCACCACCCACCATTCAGGCCACCATTTCCCTAACCCCTTCACCAACTGCTTCCCCGACCCACACCCGCACACAGTACCAGCAAAGGGAGAAGAGGAAGACCGAGGGGCGTACCTGTGTGCTCTTTCGTCGGTGTTCATGGGTGCTGTGTAATCTCCGGCGATTGTGGACGTGGGTGCTCTCTCTCCTTTTCTTTTAGTCTCTCTCGGTGTCTCTGCAACTGTAGGGGAAAACCGCTCTCTCTCTCTCTCTCTCTCTCTCTCTCTGCTATTCCGATTGTTTGAAACGAGAGAGAGGAGTGCGATGAGATTGCATTTAATAACCTCCCCCCTTTTTTTTTTCCTTCCCGCCATCTCTCTCCCCTAGTTTCATGATGGCCCTAAGCCCCCTCTTTTATTTTCCTTTTTTTTTGGGCAAAACTAGATGGGGATAGCCGGTTTTGGAGGGGGGGGGGGGGGAGGGGGGGTTTAACTTGCACATTTGTTCAAATTTGGGCAAAAGTTGCTAGTTGTCCAAATTTTCAAGCCCATGTGTTAGTTTTGCAAACTTGTTTTTTGTTCTATTCACTACCATTTCCTTTATATTTAATATTAAAATTGTATAAAAACCATTTATAATTGAACCTTATTTTATACATCACTAAACAATATTGAAATAAACAACATTGACTTAATATTTAAGATTTTCAACTGGGTATCCACAGAGCGATCAATTTTAGACTTCTTGAAGTTTTGCTAGAAAAATATTGTCTTAGAATTATCAACATGTCTGGTGTCTAGAGTTACATGTGGGAGATCGAGATTCTCATCACTAATTATCAGCTCCACTCTTGTTCCTTCTTGGAGGTGGGTTGGGGCCATGTCCTCCATGGTGGCAATTTAGTGGTTGATCGGATTTTTCACTACTACATTCTTTTAAGAGGAAATGGTAGTGAATAACACACAAAAAAAAAAGTTTGCAAAACTAACACATGGGCTTGAAAATTTGCACAACTAGCAACTTTTGCCCAAATTTGCACAAATGTGCAAGTTAACCCCCCCCCCCCCCCCCCCCCCCCCCCAAAAAAAAAAAACCGGCTATCCCCATCTAGTTTTGCCTTAAAAAAAGAAAAAATAAAAGAGAGAGCTTAGGGCCATCTAGAAACTGGGAGAGAGAGAGGGCGGGAAGAAGAAAAAAAGGGGAGGTTATTAAATGCAATCCCATCACACTCCTCTCTCTCGTTTCAAACAATCGGAATAGCAAAGAGAGAGAGAGAGATCGGTTTTCCCCTGCAGTTGCAGAGACACCGAGAGAGACGAAAAGCAAAGGAGAGAGAGCACCCACGTCCACCATCGCCGGAGATTACACAGCACCCACGAACGTCGATGAAAGAGCACACAGGTATGCCCCTCGGTCTTTCTCTTCTCCCTTTGTTGGTACTGTGCGCGGGTGTGGATCGAGGAAGCAGTTGGTGAAGGGTTTAGGGCAATGGTGGCCTGAATGGTGGGTCGTAGTGGTGGTTTTCGTGTATGGAGAATGGTGAGTCGTGGTGGCATGGGTGGTTTTCGGGTATAGAAAGGGGAAATCGGTGGTTAGGGTTTCCAATTGGCTAACAGGGGTTTTCGAATTGGGTTAGGGGAATGGTCGGGGACCTATGGATAGGGGAAATTGGTGGTTTGAGTTTCGAATTAGGTGACAAGGGTTTGTAATTGGGTGACAGAGGTTTCCAATTCGGAGAGAAGGGTTCCGAATTTTGTTGTGGTAGTAGGTGGAAAAGGGGAAATGACGAGGTGTGGAAATCGGGATATGTGGATGTCGTAGGTGGACGATTGAAGGAGGATTGAGGTATTGGTTGTGTCTGACTTGAGTGACAGGGGTATTCAATTGAATGAGAAAGGATTGAATATTTGTTTTTGTACTTCAATAAGGGGAAGTTTTTGGTGGTCGATTTAAGAAGGATAGGGAAAATTGACATGGGATTTGAATTAAGGTATTGCCTGTGTTTGATTTGGAAATTGTTTAGTGACAGGGGTGCAGTGACATGGGTTTGTCTGGCAGTTGAGTGTGGATCTAGCATTATGTGACAAGGGAAGATGAATATAAGTTGAATACTGATTTTTTTCGTCTAACTGAAATTGCGGGAAATAAATGATGAGGACAGAGAACTGAGGTCCAGTAAGCGGGAGCCCCAATACTTAGTCTCGGAAAATAGGCACTTCCGGGCATGGGTGAACCAGAGATCAAGATTGTCTATGCTCAACAACATCGACGACTATGTCGACCCTGTTGATTGGCAGAAGCTCCTTGACTCGCAGCTGGGTGGGGTTGTGCAGTTGGCGCACCGCGTCAAATTCTCGTCACAAATGGTGCATTATGTACTCTAGCGCCAGGTTGAGACTGAGAAGGAGTGGGAGACTTGATACAGGATAAAGGGGAAGCTCCGGAGATTCTCGATCAAGGAGTTCACCTTAGTTACCGGGCTACGGTGCAGTCGACCAAGAGCGGCTGAGATGGAGGATGACGACAAAGCTATAAAGGACTTTTTCGGAAACGAGAGGATGACGGTGGGGGAGCTGGAGAACGAACTGAAGAACTCACTGTTGGCGGTGCGGAGCCTGTGAAAACGATTTAAGCTCGTGCTTCTCTTCATTGTGGAATGCGTGTTGCTGGGGGAGGAACAGAGGAAGGGGTTGCGCAGCTGGATCGTGAGGTTGGTGGAGAATGTCGATCGGTTCTTGGCATTCCCATGGGGGAGGGTCATTTATGAGGCGACACACGCATCGCTGGACGGCGCCGTAAAGCGTCGGGATGCTGAGTTGAAGCCAGAAGATCGCAAGAAGCGCAACGATTATGGGTTGATGGGTTATCCACTTTGCTTCCAGGTAACCTTCTCGACCACACCCATAGTATTGTACAACGATAAGTTTGTAATTCATATGCTGAAAATCTTATAAATTGAGTGCGGATGCGTTGTAGATTTGGTTGTTCGAATCCATGTCGAAATGGGGGCTCCAGTTTGCCTCGAATGTGTCGCACACGGCTTTTCCTCGTTGCCTGAGATGGACCCTCAAAGATGAGAACCTCTCTTACGATGAGATATCCTGTCACAATGCTGTTGAGATTGAGGATATCTGATAGCATATATTTAGTGATGATTTTATGGCATGTTTGCATTGGGTTTAGGGCCTTTGAGTAAGCATTATATATATTTTTGGCCCTTTTTGGTTTAGTTTGGTGGAATCGGTGTCTACCGCTCGGTTGTTATGATTTCAGGCGTTGCGGAGCGGTTTTGGTGTCGATTCGAGAGTTTAAAGAGAAAGAGGTGGCTCGATGATGTTCGCTACGCTAAAAAGTCGTCAAAGATGAGCTAGGAAGCACGGAATCAAGGAAACATGCCAAAAGAAGCGAAACAAGCTCGGGAAAGTTAAGCTCCAGAAACCACTCGGCCGAGTGGTGCCAGAGTGAAGTCAAGACGAACAAGCCAGAAGGCACTCGACCGAGTGCAGAAATCACTCGAGACTCACTCTGGTCGAGTGCTTTACAAGAGTCCACTCGACCGAATGCAGAAACCACTCGGCCGAGTGTTTCCTGTGTTTCGAATTAAATTCGTTTTCTTTTCTAAACAAAAGGGGATTCGAAAGGTTGAAACGGGGGGAGACCAGTGGAGGCCGAAAAATCTGACATTGTAGGAGAGCTTTTGAGAGCTTTGGAGACTAGAGATTTTTGGAAAGAAAAACTTGTTCGATCTATCAAATTCCGGTAATTTCCGTTCCATCTCCGTTGTTCTATGTTTGTCTTGCCGAATTTGATTGAATCAAGCATGTACTTATCCATGAGTTGCTAGATTTCCTGTTCTAGGGTTGGGATTGTCCCTACAATGCGAAAATAGGCTTGTTCTTAGTATTGTTTGAATGATATTTGATTCTATTTGGTGATTTAATCCTATCACGCCAGCCCTAGTTGACGAGAGTCGATTAGAACTGATTTTGGGGTTTGAAATCGAGAGACTAAGACCTCGAATTGGAACCTAGATGGTGAATTTAGGCCGAGAGGCTATTGGAACCATTTGAACCATAGGATTAAGCCTATAGTTTAGTTCATCGAAAGAGAAATTGAACTTCTTGTGGATCTCTAGATCGTCATAGACATTTTAGGTGATAATTGTATCGACTGAGACCGAGATGGTTATGTTTGCATGATTATTACCTAGAATTCTAAGCACGGAAAGGGTCTAAATTGGTTGGTTGAGACCGAGAGGCGATCATTAACCAATTTAGACACATTTGCCTTGATTCCGAGAGGAACTTTGCGATTACCTTGGACGATCTACCTTCACTTTTGAATTAGATATCATTCAAGCAAGAAAATATTTTGGTCTATTGATGATGCATTGTTGGTAAATCCTTGACCCTAGAACGCCTTCCCCATATATATCTTTCAACATTAAATCGATTTTCTTGGTTACTTTATACACACTCTCTCAAATCTGTTTGTCTATTCTGAACTTGGTTGAACTAGCTTGAAATTACAATCGATACTCCTTCGGTCCTTGTGGATACGACACTTGATTACTACAACTAAACCCCATACACTTGTGGGTGTAGGTTTTTAGCCTATCAATATCCCAGTACTCATCCCGGAGGAAAGTGAGTTGGAGTTGATGGATGGATGTGTCTACGAGGATGAGGAGTCCGACCCCCTGTTCGACGACTTAGTGCCACCTTTCTTGAGCCATTTTGAAGCCCCTGGTGGGAGCTTCCAAAAGACGCGAACATCAGCCAATGAGAAGGACGGCTGGGTGGACGACATGGCCAAGACACTCGAGGCAGTTATGGAGAAGTTGGGGACAATGTCAAGCTGGATGGAGAAGATGGAGGGGAAGGTAAGTAATTGAATCCCATATATTCGTTTTGTGGAGTGTTTGGAGAACTGTGTTGACGACAAAGGTAAATGGACTCCTAACACGTGAAATTGGACATGTGACACGTAGTATTGATATTGAACGGATATGCTTTGAATTTGAGTAGGGCCTAGCCTGATATGAATTAAATGTGATTGTTCTGAAGTGAATTTGGTGACCTTAGTCTGATATGAAGTTGTTGGTGTGAAACTTAATTTGAAAGATTCGTATTTGCATATGTTGGGTATTGATTACATTTGAAAGGTGTCACGTAATAAATTGCTAGTGTTGACCTGCAACTGAAATTGTTGGAGGTGGACGTCACTGAACTGTGGGTTGGTAAAGGGAAAGGGATGGCCGGACACGAAACAACCCATGGTGTGAGCACTTCATTTGAAATTCCTGCAGATAAAGCAGGGGAGGGGTTGGGTGAAAAGGACGACGCATGGGCATTGCCAAACTGTTTTTTGGGATAAGGACATGTCAACCTGAACATACAGATTATGCAGCAGCCTGGTTTGATAAAGGGTTTTGTAACTCTATTAAAGACCTTGTGGTTTGTGGAGGTCCTTTTTTTGGGGATCTCCAATGGCGATTGGCTTCCTTCCCCATCCGATTTGGAGGTATGGGGTTGTACTCCGCAGTAAAAGCTTCATCGTATGCTTTTGTAGCATCTAGGGTTCAATCTTTGGTGTTGCGGGACCATATATTGCGAGATAGCAGGATAAGTGGTATGGACTCTGATTTTCATAGAGCATTGGGTAATCTTCATGTTGCACTCTCTGACTATGACCTTGTTAGTTTTGCTAATAAGGGTACCGCCCCCTCTAAACCCAACATATTTTAGCGAGTGCTTTTTTTGGTAAAATTATTAAGGGGATGGAGGTGAAGTTTAATATGACGGTTAGGCAGAAGGCCATTTTTTTGTTGTTCCTATTGATGGGCTTGGACAACATATGACATCGATGGAGTACCAACAATATCTTCGACCCCCATTGGAGAAATAGGGATGATTCGAGGAGCACACCACTCCCAATCACCGCAAACCCAACACCCTGGGACTCTTGCTACTTTCTCCTCGTTGTAATCTAATGATAGTATTGGAATCGAACAAAATTCGAAAAGAGGAAAAGAAGTACCATATTAGGAACGATCGGAGGCGGAGCAAAGGAAAAGGGAGAAAGGGGAACCAGAGAGAGGGAGAGGTAAGGGAAACTGGGAAAGTGGAAAGGGAAAGCTCTGAGAGGCGGTGATTTTGGAACAGGAAGAAGAAAAAAGATAGTGGCAATTTTGTAATTTTGAAAGAACAGTGTCAGATTTGGGGGCAAAACGACAACGCAACTTTTGACCAAAGCTTGCCTTTTATATATATAGATGTGCAAGAAGTTTGTTGAGTTTGATATTGTAACACCCCCTTCTGTAAACAAGGGAATGTTGCAGCGCCAGTGATTACTCGGACCTTAATGTCTTCGTAACCACCTTAAGCTTATAGGGGCATGCAATCATATATGCTCCCATAAATAAGATGATAACATGCATTTAGAATAAATACAGCGGAAGACTTTTACCAAAAGAAAATTATATTTTTAAATAATATTTACAATCGTTTAACTAGTATAGCGGAAGACTTTTAAATACACCGGATAAATAATTAACCAAATTGAACACATTTGGAATTACCCTTTTTGTTTTAAAACATTTAAAATGATCATTGATGCTCTCCAACGCCTTCGGAACTTCTTCATTACAATATCTATACCTGCAACTTAGGTCTGATGCATCGTATACAAACGAGAGGCACCAGCCGCCACAATCCCTAGGGCGGTTAGTTCAATTAAGACCAAGTGACGTCACGAAATAAAAGACCACTTTACACTAAGGTTTAATTGACCATAAAACGGTATGAACCAAAAGTCCAAAGGAGAGTAATACAGATTATTTGAATGTGAATTCTGCAATACAAAATAGACACTTGACTCAACTTGGAGATTGTTTAAGTTAGGAAGAATAATGGATGTGAATGATAAATCACTCTAGGAAATTATATTTCGAAATGAGACTGGAATATAATTAAGCGCTGAAATTATGACCAACTAATTTACGACCACCGTCTTGTAAATAATTGTATGACTTTAAACTTACAACTTTTATTCAACTAATGAGCTATAATAATAAGATCTATATATTTAATTTGTACTGAATGGGTCCGCTCATGTTTTATTTTAATATCAAGTATACCGAACGGGTCCGCTCGAATTTTCTTTTAGTATCAAGTGTACCGAACGGGTCCGCTCGGATTTTCTTATCGATCACATCCACTGAATGGGTCCGCTCAGTGGATCATTTCCGAGTCTAAAAACGTAGCTTCATGAAACTGGGTAGGAAGCGCTTATCTTCCTGGTTTATAATAAAATCTTTTATATAGCTTGGAAGCGCTCATCTTCCAAATTTAATTTATATTATCGTTTATATACTTTACTGGGAAGCGCTCATCTTTCTTAACTTTAATTTAATATATTCACATTCTATAATACACTAAACTACGATTCCAAAATTCATAACTTAAGTGCACATATTTATATATTTTATAAGGACTAGGTTCAAAAGATAACCTAAGTCCACACCGAACTAATATGCAAACTAGTCGGGAACGGAATGGAATAAACCACAATTATGGATATGCAAACGGATATATCACATAATTAAACTTAGCATGAAGATAAAATAATAAATCATGCTTTCATGGAATATGAGCACATAATGTCATTTATCTAACTTAAATAATCTATAAAAATAACATTACCCATTTAACCACTAGTACAAAATCTATATTATAAGACGCCACATAGACAACGGTGTCTATAATGATGGTGTCTATGTTGAAAAAAATTTGAGATTTTTGGGACGGACAACGGTTATAAATTTAACCGTTGTCTTTTGGTGTGTTTGTATTTATAAAGACAACGGGTGTTTAAAAAACCATTGTTATATATAAGGAAGACTTCTCAAAGACAACGGTTCATAAAACCGTTGTATAAGCCCGATGAGAATCGTTGTCTATTAGATTATAAAGACAACGAATATTTAAAAAACCGTTGTTATATATATAAAAGATGTCTCAAAGAAAACGGTTATTAAAACCGTTGTCTAAGGCTGAATATAATCGTGTTTAGTAAGTCGAAAAGACAACGAATATTTAAAGAACCGTTGTTATATATAGAGAAGACTACTCAAATAAAACGGTTGATAAAACGTTGTGTGTGGCCGATTAGAATCGTTGTCTATTAAGTTATAAAGACCACGAATTTTTAAAAACCGTTGGTGTATATATATATATATATATATATATATATATAGAAGACGTCTCAAAGAAAACGGTTATTAAAACTGTTGTCTATGGTTGAATAAAATTGGCGTTTAGTAAGTTGAAAAGACAACGGGTATTTAAAGAACCGTTGTTATATATGCAGAAGACTTCTCTAACGAAACAGTTAATAAAACCATTGTGTAAGACCGATTAGACCCATTGTCATTGCCCTGAAGTGAGTTGGATACTTCTAAAATAAAACCCTAAATCACCCATTGCACGCTCAGTTCTCTTTCCTTTCTCTCATTCGACTTGCGATTTCGAAGAATTGCTATTGCTACGTTGCTCGCTCAGTCTCTCACCACAGCCACCGCCCACCAGAGTTGTCCATCGTCGCCGGCCACTGCTTTATTCACCGGCCAGCTACTGCTGCGGTTCCTCTCTTTTTGCTTTTGTTTTCTTCTACTTGTTAGATATGAAGTTTCTCCGAATCAGATCGATTTTTCAGAGTAAGTTTTCTCTCCTAACTCTCCTCTCATCCCTCTTTGCTTCTCATATTTGATGTCGTACTATTCCTGAACCCGGCCTCAATCTCCATCTTCCTCGATCAGACCGTTTTGAACCCTTGAAGCCGCCGCCGACTCACTCGATCCGGATCCACCTCCTCGTGCGCGGATTTTTTGGCCTTTGTGGCGCTGCCTCTTGCTGATTGTTCGAGCTCCCTCATCCGCCAATCAATTTATTAGCCAGCCTCGATCCAACAACGCCTCCGGTTAAGCTTGGTTAGTTCGATTTCATTTCTGTCTCGTTTTGCTTTCAACTAGATCTGCGAATTAGGGATTTTGATATTTCGGTGCTCAATTTCGAGCTGTTGATTTATTGAGACTCCAGTTCAGAGTAGCACAGATTCAAGGCTTTGATATTGTGCTTTATTGACCTTGATGAGATCATAAATTGGATGCAACTAGATAGATGTTTGATCTTCATAGTTTTTTTGAGTTGTGGATTTGTTCAGTTATCTAGAAACAGAAGAGGTGATCAAATATTTATCAAATTGCAGTGTAGTTGAGCATAAGAAAAATTAGTGTACCTTTTAGGCCTATAGAAAAGTCAATAATGAGTTATATTGGCTTAATTTGGACCCGATTTTGCTCTCTCTCTCTCGTTTCTATACTGATCGATGCTAAAATTTTCCCCGATTTTGCTCTCTCTCTCTCTCTCTCTCTCGTTTCTATACTGATCGATGCTAAAATTTTGATATTTTTTTCACTGCCTACATTGATGTTGATGTAGAGTTCTGTTATACGGAGTATAAAATTTCTAAATGTGCTTAGGTTTCACATATTTTAATGTTGGATTTATTTTATGATTGAGTCACACACTACATCTATATGTTTAATGTCTCTGATTAATGAATATACTTTTACATGTGATACAGGTAGGTCGTTGATCGAAGAAATTGTTAAGCATTAATATGGAGGAGGTATAAGAGTTTACATCATGTATATAAATCCTTGACTTTTGAGGATAGTTAGCTAGATTTATGTAGGGATATGCCATACTCTTATTTGATTATGTATGTATGCATTAGTACTTGCATGTGATGTTGAATGAAGAATCAGTTGTGTTTTGCGGCATATATATATATATATATATATATATATATATATATATATATATATATATATATATATATATATATATATATATATATATATATATATATATATATATTGTTATGGCTTGATAAATCAATATATAGGTGCTTCTATTGTGGCATAGACCATAGCTAATGGTTGTTTAATTAATGGTTAAAATGTACATTGATAACGGTTAAATATATTTAGACAATGGTTACAATATACTTAGACAACGGTTATAAACTATTTAATTAGTCGGCGTTTAATGATTCATATACAACGGTTGAAAGTTAGTTAGACAACGGTTTAAGCGAATCTAGCCAACGATTTTTATGAATTTAGACAACGGTTAACAATTATATAGACAATGGTTAATATATATATACACAACGGTTTCAGTATACTTATACAATGGTTTGACTCTAAATAGCCAACGATCTATTTTATTAATACAACGGTTGCAAGTATCTTAGACAACGGTTAACGTATACCTAGACAACGATTACAATCTCCTTAGACAACAGTTAAAATGTGATAAGACAACGGTTAAAACCGGATATCCTAACTCGAGACAACGGTTATAGTGACATTAGACAACGGTTAGAACCGGTTAATATGATTCGAACCCAATATTGGAGGTGCATAGACAATGGTTATCCGGAATCTATCACAATGGTTATAACCGTTGTCTAAGTGAACCGTTGTGATAAACCCAACCGTTGTATTTTCAAAAACCACACGGGCTGAAAACCGTTGTGCGTTTTGTAAATTAACCGTTGTGTTAGGGCTTTTTTGTACTAGTGAACATGCCAAAATAGATTATCAATTTAATAAATCACACAAACGGATGGATTGTAATTTATTTAACGCAATTTGGCATGATTCAACTGTAGACAACAACTAGACACGAAAGCATGCAATTGAGCATAGAAAGCTCGGAATATCACTTGCCTTATCGTCTTGTTGGATTTCAATACCAACTATGAATTTCAAGACAGTTAGCGACAACCAATCAAACTATCCATAAGCCTACAAAATAATTCACCAACAATTCCCTCTAAATTGATATAGTCTTTAATCGAATAATTTGATTCGGAAATGCCTTGAATCAATTACGATACCAGATCTTACCGATATCAAAATTATTTGTGAATTCCAATCGACGAACGGAATTGAGTGGCTCGGGCTATTGAAAACAGGCTGCACAATTTACAAAAAAAATTGTGTACTTGTATAAGAACTTAATTCAAAGGATATTGATGGTCCTTATTGAAAATTTAACTAAGGAATGGGCAAAAGGTGTAATTATGTTCCAAAGGAGCCTTGCCGTGTCTTCTTCAACGCCCCCCACTGTTGCACTTACCGAAGGTGTCAGCAAGGACTTGGCGGCAACGGCGACGGCAATGGAGATGGCTATCGGTGGCTTCGACTGGTGGTGGTCTCGACAACAGACGGCGCAAATCCGACGACACGGGCGGTAGCACAGGCGGTCCGACGACAGAAGGAGTTGATGTGAATTTGAGGGTTTTCGATTGGGGTTATATGGGATAAAAATTTTGAGGGAAAATGTTCCTAGCTGAATTTAGAACTTGATGAGATGTGTTTCAAGCTCTAACTTCTCACAAATGGAGAGATATGGTTCCAACATGGTGGAAACCCCTTTTTATCTATTCGGACGATTTCGTAACCGATACTTACAATTGAATATACTATTATCATCATATTCATTGCAGGAATCAATAACACCCATCAATTGGATCAAACCGACATGGCCATGACCGGATTTGGGTGAGAACGAAGTAAGGTGGTAGAATATTCTTAGGATCGAATTGAATGCAATTGTCCAATTTAATGCTTTCAATTAATCCAAGTAACGTTCAGATTTGTTTAGGATGAATGAATGTAGACTCAAATTAAGAAGGATTTGATGGAGATTGAAATTCCACTGGTTTACACTTGCGGGAGGTAGAAGATGAAGTAGAAATCCGGTTATGATCCGGTTTAATAAACCCTAAACCAGTTTAGTTGTAGGATTTTGATCCGCTTATTTATCATACTCCGGTTTTGACCCGGTTCTACTTTGTAAAGTATGGAAGAGTTTTTAAGATATCAACAACACGGGGAAGGTTCAAGTGGAAACACTACTTACCGTAGAAACACCCTTATCATGAAAACTATTAATCCTAACCCTTCATTTTACATCAATGGCTATTAATAAGTGGTGGCAATTTTGAAATATATGTGAACATTGAGCCTCTTTTTATTGAAATTAATTAAAAGAATTTCTGCTCTCCCTTCTATCAGATGCGTTGCCCTCCCCTCATCTCTTTCAGACGTAAAAAACCGCCGCCTCGCCCTTTCCTCACCGGTCGCCGTCGCCACCTCTTTCTTGCCAGTTGATGCTGCCGCATCTCTCTTGCCGGTCGCCGCTTCCGCCTCTTCCTTTCCGGTCGCCGCCTCTCCCCCTCTATTCTCACTAGATCCGTCAAAAATATATTCTCACCTGATTCGATTTTGGGGACGAAGACCCGATTCGATTTTGGATAGCTCTTATTTGATTTTGCGGGATAAAGATCTGAATTGTTCTTTGCCCTTCGAATAGCTTTCAAATCTGGCCAAAACCGTAGAGGAGAAGAGGGTTGAAGATCTGAATCTTGTCAGGTTCGAATTTTAATTTTGATAAAAAAAATTAGTCAGATTCGGTTAGGGATATGGTTCAATGTCTCATATTAATCTCCCATGAATGGTTATTGATTAGTCTACTTTGGGAAAATTTTGAGTTCATCTGATTTGATTTAGCTTATTTCGATTGTGTTTGGGAAATTTCATGTTATTGAGTATGTAGATGATTTTGCAATGTTAGCAGAGAACTTGTTTGCCTTGATTGCTTGTCGCCTAAAGCAATAATAGGTGGAAATTGGAATGGAAGTGGTTTGCAACTTACTCTGACAGGAATCTGAAATTGAAATATAGTTGGCTTTTGTGGATTTGAGTGACTTGCTGGGAATTTCTTGCCATCTTTTTTGTTTAGCTATCAATCTCTTGAAACATGAATGTTTGAATGTTTGAGAGAAAGAGAATCTTTGCTGGCTGGTATAGAATAGGTAGGTTGACATCTTTTTATTGAGTTTAGTTTTGGCATAGAATAGGTAGGTTCAGGTTGACACTATCTTGGCCATTTTTTAGTCTATTAGCTCAAGTGGTAGAGCAGTGTATAGTATGTTATTATACACATGATATGGGTTCGAATCCCATATAGACTTTCTCTACATGGATTATCTAAGAAACACTAGAGAGCAAACATCTGACATGTGAAATAATATCTGAGTAGACAATAAGACAATAGATGAAAAATGGAAGTAATAATTTGGAAGCGATAAGTTGGAATATGAGATAACATCTGAAATGTTAGTTTTGGGACTTTCTGCAAATTTGAGGCTAGTTAGTTCTACTATTATACACTGCACTTCTTGCTTAAGTTCTAAAAGCAGACCGAAAAAATCATTTCATAGAGTCCGAGTGATCGAACAAGCGCTATCTCGTCTTCCTTCTCTTATTCATTCAGGGACACTGGGGGTCATTTCGAGTCGGTGAACTCTCGTGCTTCATTGTTGGAAGAATCATCATCGGATTCCGGGTCGGTGAATTCCCGTGCTAAATTGTAGGACAAGTGGCCACTGGCCAGTGGACATGAAACGAAGCAAGGATCTCATAGTAGAGGACCGAAGAGTGGAGCTGACCATGGTGGAGTCAGGCCACTTGATTTCCTCAACAGCCAGATAAGCTCGGTCTCTTGCCTCTTTGAGATCTTTTCCCTTGGCAGGGACTCCAATGGCAATGAAATTTCCATTTGCGTCCAAGGTTGTACCTGCGAAAATTAGGGAAAATGAAATTGGCCTGTCCTTGCTATCTCCTTGTTTCTTCTTAACCACCATTTGCCATTTCTTGAGGGCATTTGTAATGTGATCATCAAAAAAACAGACTTCTTCATGTGTGACCTAGTAGCTGCGTTGTTTGGAATCTAACCTTACAAAAGTGGAATTTTCAGGCAAAATTCGCAATACAAGCATTTGAATTGATCTTCGACAATTTTGCATCATTCACAGACATTGAAAGTGCTTCCAGATCTAGTGAAAACGAGGACAAGATGGGAAAGGGTCGAGGTGGAGAATCAACACGCAGAAACAGAGGAAGAGGGCGTGAAGATGGAAGAGGCGATGGTGTTCGGAGAAACCCGATGAACGAAGGAAGAGGACGTGAACGTGAGCGATCGGAGAGAGAATCGTGAGCACGAGTTGGAAAGGACGTGAATGGTGGAAAGCAGGAAAGGAAAGGCGGGTTCTTGTTTCTTTAATTTATTTTTAGGCATTAAATGATTGACATTATTAGCCATTGATGTAAAATGGAGGGTTATGATTAGAAGTTTCCATGGTAAGGATGTTTCTATGGTAAGTGGTGTTTCCACTTGAACCTTAAGATATCAACAACACAATGATAATATATATTTAATTATATAAATTTAAATAAATAAAACATTTATCTAACTCAAAATACACTTAATAAATAATAACATAATAATATCTTTTATAAAAGGTATACCACGTACAAACTATATATTTTTATTCTCCTTGAATATTATAAATAATTATTTTATTAACTCATTCAAAATAACATTTAAGACTTTGAAACTTGTTATTATTAGAATAAAATCATTCTTAAACTTTAGTTATAATTATAATAAGTCGAGTTATAAATCAAAATATTTTTAGAACAAATGACATCATGGAGAATATTGAAATAGTTTAATTAAAACTATTTTCACATGAGATATTAAATAGTATAATAATAAATCACATCAAACCTTATATTTAAACCAAAATTCATGTTTTATTTTAGTTGTAATAACTTTCACGATTAAGATAACAATTTCAAACCAAATTTTATGTTTGAAATAATAGGAACCAAATAATAAGATATATATATAACTTTTTTTTTTAATTTCTATTAAAATTTTAACCTTATTTTTATTCAAATTAAAACGAAAATACCCAAAAATACTTTGGGGTATTTCAGATATAGCTAGAGCTACTCATAAGATGGCTTGGCTACTGATCCTAAGGAAAATACCAAATGAAGGTAAATATTATTGCTGAAAGAACCTCCTTCTCTTGATGAAAAGGGTGCTCATAGCTAGCTCTCGTAAAATATAGATTTCCAAACAAAACAAGGAAAAAAATCAAAGGGTTAGTAAATATTATTGCCCTTGGAGATCAAAGAAATGTTAAAGGCAAGACAACATTAAACATAATCAACAATCTTTTGAGTCATGAAATTGTAGAATTTATACACAACTATTATCTTTTAAAGGATGAAGGCTGGACGAGGCCAATATTGAGGATTGAGCAATCTAAAAGGAAAATAATTAAGTAAACATAGTAGAAAGGTGCATCTCAGAGATTTTATGTCATGTAACTTTCTTAAAGCTCCATTAACAGAACTGATTATCTACCGTATTCTTCACTCAGGAGTCGTGTAAGAGATGGAGTGTTGCTTTGTATATGATTTAGAGAGTTAATTAACACTATGAAGGCTCGTGAAAAAAGAATTTAAACTACTTCCTGTCGATTTTTGGGAGAAGTTGAAACTCCCTAAATAGATTTAGCCCATAACCTGTCGATTTTTGGGAGAAGCTTAAACTCCCTAAATAGATTTTGCCCATAAAATTTATAACAGAGAAAAAGACTTTACTGTAGTATTAAGTTACATGTAAAGGCCATTGTATTTATTTTGAGTTCCTTTTATTTCATTTTCAACTTAAATTCCTTAATGGATTTAGCACTGATTGTTAAACATTCATGTGTTGTATAAGACATCCGTATCAACCCATTTAATTTATAGAAGCTTTATTTACAAGTATTGTTTATTTATAATAGGGTTGGGGATCCGGTCTCGACCAGATACCAGACCATCCTCAACTACGATCCCGTGTGTATGTTTTTGGGTTTTGCTGGGTTTATATCAGCATGATCATGGATGCAGAGGATTCGACCATCCGGAGAGCAATGATTAAGACTCATGTTTCCATTGTCCTAATCATTTACACATTTATAACAGTTTGGTTTGTTGGAGGATTGACTGTGTTCCATTTGTATCTTATCAGTACAAACCAAGTATGTTATCAGATGAAATTACTTCATTTTCTGGAGCAAACCTTTCTCGTTCATTGATTCATTCCTGCTTGATCTATATTTTCTAGGTGCATTTTATACTCCTTTTCTAGACCACATACAAGAACTTTAGATATAAATACGACCATAGGGCAAACACGTACAATAAAGGCGTGGTCCAAAACTTCCAAGAGATCTTCTACACCGGCATTCCACCATTCAAAAACCACTTCAGAGCAAAAGCCCCAAGGGAGCCTCCACTACAAAGTCGGCTCATGGTTGTTGGATTTGTGAGCCCAAGCATGGGAAAGGGAAGAGACGACATAGACATGGGCTGAAAAGCAACGTGTCTATAAATCGAAAGACATTGACATGCAAAAGTTGAGTTCCCAAGTGCGAGGCACATGGGGATGCAACTAGTAATAGGAAAGTAGAATTGGATTATAAATATTTTGTAAATATATAAGGATAAAATATGAAAAGAAAAACAAAAAATCATAAACAAACAAAAATACGGTTTTGATTAGGCTTACTTCATCCAAAGTCTTCATATCTAAGGGATGTAGCAAACGATTGGTTGCAGACGAAGACTAGCTTGAGCTTTGTAAAGTAATTTTGGAATAAAATCTCTTATAATATCCATGAATTTGCATACAATATTTGATTAGATTTTGTGTGTATCTTACACAATACAAATCTGAATTGCCACGTAGATTCTCATCTTTGAAAATCATCTCCAAATGTGATTTGATTCCAATGTAGATTGTCGGGCACTCCACAATCGAATGATCCATATACGAATTTTTCAAGGGCTTTACTATTTACACAGTTAAAATATTGCGTTTTACACGGTCTAATCCGCAAATGCGGAGTGCGGATGCGCACTTATTTTTTTCAATTCACCAAATCCCAACCAGCAAGCTCCTCATCTTCTCCATTAATCCAACCACCATCTCCGATGTAATCCTCCACGGCCGCCTCCGACGCCGTCGCCGCCCGTCACTAATCCCTTGGAAATCCGGTGACACGAACCTGAATCCGCTTGGAAATCCGCTTCCCGACCTTGTTGAAATCGCAGGCGAACGTCCTCCAAATTGGCGTCGGCGGTGAAATGGTCTGAAACCCTAGGTTGAGTGAATTGAAAAGAAAGAGGAAAGGGGGTAGGGTTACCTTCTTACAGAGAAAATCAACAACCGACATTCAATTTCATGAAACTTCACATCCGAATTCAAACTAGATCTTGCGATTCGCCGCCGGCGTGAAAACAAATGCAGCCGCCTCTTTCAAGCAGATGATGTTTGATTACAACGTAGATTGTCAGGATGTAGCAAAAGAACCACCGATATGAAAGAAAAATTGAGTGTGGAAAATAAAGCAAAGATGATTATTTATAAAATAACAATAAGTGTAAATTTACAGATGAAGTTGAAGATGAAACCAAGAATGAATCTTACATCACTTACATGATATATAAAGAAACAATAAAGAAAATAAAAATATAAAGTCACCACAATCGATCTATTTTTAATTTTGTTAAGTTATAAATGTGATTTGGTGTAGGCAAATAATCACAAAATAATAGTGTATGTGGTGTAAGCAAATCAAAATCACCGAATGTGATTTAATTTTGGAAAACACGGCAATATGTGCAACGCAAAAAGAATCACACAAAAATGATTGTTGTGATTTCACTTGAAAAAGAAAGGCAATTTAGCAAGGAAAGAAATCAAAATAATATTTTATATGATTTGATAGCATTATCTAGAAATACAAATAAAAGGGTGTTGTAGGAGGAAATCGAGATTGCAAATAAAATATAAATAAAGCAAAGCAAACCGATTAGATCCCAGCAAATAATGTTCAAGACTCCCTCCCGATATAGCAGTAGGAAGTCAGATTCGATCCTCGAGGAAGCTGGTCAGCGGATCCTAGGCAGCGGAGGAATCCCACGAGCAGAAATCGACTTCAGGGTGCTCGACCTCGACTAAGGTTAGTCGACAGGGGCCAGGCAAGTTGAATCTCATCAAGCAGCAGTCACTGGATTTTGGTCGATCTCAAGAAGATTGCTCGATGTCGAGCAAATTGGTCATAGTCGAGGAATCTGTTCGAAATCGAGTTGGCTGTAGAGACAAAAGCGACGGCGATCTTTGCTTGATCGAGAATCAGTAGTCGAGGTCGACCAGATTTGGTCGAAATCGAGCAGTAACAGAAAATAAACGAATGCAAAACTTCGAGTCTAAACGATGGATGAAAGAGAACTTCAAAGATCGGGGTTTGCAACAACGATTACCATGAAAGCGGAATTATAAATCATAAAAGATGGTGACTTTATCGATAAAGGAGAAGGCTTTCACCCAATCCGACAAGTAGGAATATAAATCTCGCGATAAATAACCCTAATTGTATCTATTCCTTTTCATAATTAGAATTTATAAACTTCCGAATAGAAATCCTAATTACTACCTAAGTTTCACAACATGAGTTCTTTAATTTCTCAATCAAAGATTAAGCACATCGAATAGAATAAGATAACGATAAAGTACATTCTTTTGCAATCGCTAATCCACCAACATGGCTCTCGTTGGGCTCACCCCAACCCTAGAAGTAAGTGGACTACTCGCGCCTCATCATAGCAATCGACATCATTGATGTGAAATAAACTTGCATAAACTATATTCAAAGTCTTTACAATCCCGACACTCAAACTTTCGTAGAATGCCAAAACCCTAAAACCTTTGAACTCCCAAACTATATGTGGAACTACTTCTCTTAAATTGAATGAATGAAAATCAGCCCCATGGGCTTTATTTATAGGGCTTAATCCTTGCTCATCAAGGAAAGGAAACTATATCTACTTTCTAAAGATAAAACTAAATAAAGATAAAGCATTAATCTAAAAGGAAATATCTAAATATCTTTTAATATTAATGAATAATCTTCTCTCCTTTGATATATCTTGATAAAACTTGATAGATTCGGACCTCCTTCGCATCCAAGCAAATCAACTCGACTTCGGATAGGCCCAACGGACTCTCAACCCAGAAAACTTTTGGTCGATATCAAGTAAACATGTCGATCTCGGCTTCACTTGGCTTTCTTGAGCAGCTTCTCCTCGGATTCTCGAACTCGGGTAGCTGCTAGGTTTGGTCGATGTCGAGCAAACATGTCGACATCGAGTAAAGTTTGGCTTGAGTTGTCTTCTCTTCTCAGCTTCTCGATCTGGTTTCCTTCCTCGAGCTCGCTCTGCTCACATTTTTGGTCGATGTCGAGGAAGTCTCCTCGAAATCGAGTAACTCTCAGCTTCCTTCTTCTCCTCTTGGTTTCGTCCCGGAACGGCTCTAAATTCTGTAATATTAAACCAAAACTTATGTAGACCTCTATTTCTTGCAAATAAGCATATATTACATAAATTTAACATATTCCCAGCCCGAAATATGCAAAGTATATAGAATAAGGAGCTAAAATGTGCATAAAAACATGGCTATTTTAGTCGACGTCAAATCACCCCATACTTAAGCTTGCTTGTCCCCAAACAATAACTTGGATGGTCATTCAGGGGAAACCTGCAAAGACTCTCAACATAATAGATTCATTGTCATATTACCCAACACTCAATTGCCATCCTTGAAAAGGTACTTGGTGCCTACAAATCTGTGTCTGTGAATGAAAAGCAATCTCTGCACACAAAAGGAGGTTTATACAACAACAATTTTATGTGACAAAGCAACAATAATCAAGAGGATTTTATTTAAGCTAAAAAATGAGTAGATAGGTAAAAGGCTAAAGGTAGGCAATTTTTGGCCATGTGGTGTTAAATCCGGGGAAATGGATTATTTCCAAACTTTCTCAACCACGTCCCTTCTTCATAAGATTCATCACCTTTCATAATGCTTTTGTCAATAATAATGATTTTACCTCTCTAACCTCAGCACTGCCTTCTCACGAGTCGCAAACATGGGTGTCATGAATGGCCCCGGATACTTAGTGCTTTGGACTCCTCACCTGTTTTTCCCATCTCACTGCACCATTATCTCAGCGAGCAGGGTCGATCTACCTTTATCTCCTGAGGTGACCAGATTTTTTCAACATAATCCCCGAATAGGGTATAATGTAAAAATGGGCAATATAAGACATATGTGGAGCAATAATTATATCAAGGCAAATAAGGCTTATAATATGGCTTTTTTGATGCAATTGGGTAAAGGTATGGCTAGAAATATGAAAATGAGCATATATGGAAATTTAAAATCCTCCATCCTCTTATCGTGCATAATGTCAAAAGCAACATCAATTTACCTCACTTTTGTGGTTTTACCATAAAAATTGGCACGTCATTGAGACTTCCCTTTTCTAGGCAATCTTGTGCAATATCTCTAACGAATCCATCATTTTCATCCTCGAGTGTTGCCTTGGCTTCCATGACTCTCTTCTTTGAACTTTTTTCAAGATTGGTTGATATCCTTACAACTCTTCTGAAAAATGCATCTTTTGAATAATATAGAATTTAACCATGCAAATACGATATTCAAAATATGCCACTAAACTCAATACAGAGTTGTGTCATGTCCTAAATAATCCGATACAAACCAAATAAAATTTTAAAATACAGTCCGGAAGCACATAAAAATAATAAAGTCATAAACATAGTCATTACTCGCACCTCCACTACCCAGAACCGCCGCCGAAAGGCTCCTTTCCCCAGATCCGGCCGCTTTTCCCCGATTCCGGCCACCTCGAGCCCGGATCTAGCCATCCCGACCACCTGCAGCCCCTGCCGAGCCCAGCTTCCTTTCACCCACGTGCCTGACAAGTTCAAACCACCACTTTCGCACTTCTTGAACCAAAACCGAGAACCCAACCCTCAATTTTCGAAATCGGGGATAAGCCTGACGGAATCTCCTTTCCTACAAGATAGTTAGCAAAATCCGCATACCAGGGTACCTTTGATCCTCTTATAGCATATATATCATGTATACGACTAGTAGGAGGGGTAAAGAAGAAATCCTCACTGGAATCTGTACGAAAAATCTCACCTGAAGACTCACTAGAGGTTGGTCGATTTCGAGTAAAGCTACTCGATATCGAGGAAGGTGCGATGTCTACTGGTGTTGTGCTCGACTTCTGGTGGTCCATCGAGTTGGATTTGGTCGACGTCGAGTAAATGTTGCTCGATGTCGAGTAACTTTGTAGCTCAAAACCATGCAAGGAAGAATACTCACCAGATTTACTCGATGTCGAGGAAGGTTGGTCGACGTCGAGGAAGGTTGTTTCCGTCCGCATCAGGTGCTCGTCGGGGTGAGAGTCATCGATTGGTGTGGTGTCCTGGGCTTCCTCTAGCATGTCTTTGGGGAGCCTAGATAGGTGATCGGCGACTGAATTTTCTGTGCCCTTTTTGTCCTTTAGCTCAACATCGAATTCTTGGAGTAGAAGCACCCATCGTAACAGCCTTGGTTTAGCATCCTTCTTTGTCATCAGATATCTAAGAGCAGCATGGTCAGTATGGACAATAACTTTAGATCCAACAAGATAAGAGAGAAACTTTTCAAAAGCAAAAACCACAACAAAAAATTCCTTCTCTATTGTGGTGTACTTAGCCTGAACCACATCAAGAGTCTTGCTTTCATAGTAGATGACATGAAGTTTCTTGTCCTTTCGTTGTCCTAGAACTGCTCCCACATCATAATCGCTGGCATCACACATGATTTCGAAAGGTAGTGACCAATCCGGCGATTGAATGATTTGAGCGGAGATAAGAGCTTCTTTTAACCTGTTGAAGGCTTCAAGACATTCGCTAGAAAATACAAACTTAACATCTTCCATGAGAAGGTTAGTTAATGGTTTGACAATTTTAGAGAAATCTTGAATAAACCTTCTATAAAAACCTGCGTGACCAAGGAAACTCCTTATCTCTTTGATGGATGATGGTGGGGGCAATTTCTCCACTAGCTCTATCTCGGCCCTGTCCACCTCAATGCCTTTCTTAGATACCTTGTGGCCTAGCACGATTCCTTCCCTTACCACAAAGTGGCACTTTTCCCAGTTAAGAACCAAATTTGTCTCTTCGCAACGCTTGAGTACCCTGCGCAGGTTAGAGAGACAAATATCGAAAGTAGTACCATAAACAGAGAAATCATCCATAAATACCTCCACTATATCCTCTATCATGTCGGAGAAGATGGCCATCATACACCTTTGAAAGGTGGCAGGGGCATTGCAAAGGCCGAAGGGCATCCTCCTATATTCAAAAGTTCCGTAGGGGCAAGTGAAGGTGGTCTTTTCTTGATCTTCAGGATGAATAGGAACCTGCCAAAAACCAGAATATCCATCCAGGTAACAAAAGTAATCGTGTTCAGCTAACCTTTCGAGTACCTGATCAATGAAGGGGAGCGGGAAATGATCCTTCCTGGTGGCGGTGTTGAGCTTTCTATAATCTATGCACATCCGCCAGCTGGTAGTGATTCATTTAGGAACAAGCTCTCCCTTCTCATTCTCCTCAACGGTCATTCCACCCTTCTTAGGGACAACATGAACTGGACTTACCCACTTGTTGTCGGAGATTGGATAGATGATTCCTGCGTCTAGCATGCGCATGATCTCTTTCTTGACCACCTCCTTCATGTTGGGGTTAAGCTTCCTTTGATGCTCAATTGTTTCCCTGTGATCACCTTCCAAAAGAATTCTATGCATACAAGTAATGGGTGAAATACCTTTTATGTCCTCTAGAGAATAACCAATGGCTTTCCTGTGAGTGCGGATGACTTCCACTAGCTTGTCTACTTCCTGTGTGTTTAATGAAGCACTGATAATCACAGGAAAAGTAGAGTCAGGACCAAGGAATTCATACCTAAGGGTGTCAGGTAAGGGCTTCAGCACCGGAGAAGGGCCTTGTGGAATCAAGATGGGCTCTACTTCCTCTGTCTTCATGATCTCACCTAGGTAATCCGTCTCAATCCTCATGAAAGAAGCATCCAAATCAGCTAAATAAGTTGACGTCGACCAAGCATACATCGAAGACAACGCTGAATCGGACATAGGGTTGTACAACTGCATAGAACTGCTCAACAACAAGTTAGAATAATCGAAATCGAGTAAAAAATCAGAATTCACCTTTGATGCAGATTTGGTCGATGTCGAGGAGTCTTGCTCGATATCGAGTAAAATTGCAGTGGTCGAGTTGTCTTTCTCGACTTTGGGTGTTCCTGCAGGGACAAAAGTAGTCGATGTCGAGGATAACTGCTCGACATCGAGGAGATTTGGAGGACTTACCTTTCCTGGAGAACTGGTCGAGGTCAAAGTCGGGCAAGGTTCCTCGAAATCGAGTTGATTGGTCGATGTCGATTTGATCTGCTTGATTTCGAGTGAGTCGTTCAGCTCCGCCGATAATGCGTCATCGGAGAACTCTTCCTCGCTTGATTCTGCAACAACTAGTTCCTTCTCTAACGTGGATTCTGCCTTTATAACAGCCTCTTCTTGTGCCAAAAGTCTTCCTGCAGGCTCATCGCAAGAGATAACATTAAATTTCGAATAAATAGGTTTTATTTCCATTACCTCTTCCGTGTCCGGATTGAAAAAGTATTCAATAATCTCATCCCCAATGGTGAAGGTGAGAAGTCCCCTTTTCACACCAATGTTGGCATATGCTGTTGTTAGGAATAGTCGCCCTAGGATGATGGGGCAAGCTGGGTCCTCTGCCATTTCTACTAAAAGAAAATCTGTAGGGACAAAGAATTTACCAACCTTAATAGGAACATCATCAACAATACCTGTGGGGATTACCACCGTGTTGTTTGCCATGTAGAGCTTGGCATCCACAGGTTCCATGGCGCCTATCTTTACCTTTGACCAGATGGATAGGGGCATGATGCTTACACTCGCTCCTAGGTCACACAGTGCCTTAAAACGATATCGACCAAGTCCAACAGTGATAGCAAACTTACCTGGGTCAGGTCGCTTCTCAGGGAAATCCATCTTCTTGCATTCATTAGCAATCTCAGTCATTGATCGCTTGTTGCTAAGAATCTCCTTGAGGAACATGACGTAGGCAGGCATCTCATTAAGTGCTTCTGTAAAAGGAATAGTAACATTTAGACTATGAAGCAATTTCACAAAACGCTTAAACTTACCATCAGTTGGATCTTTCAGGTTCTTAGAAGGGAACGGGAGTGTCTTCTTAGTTTTCTGAGCCATAACAGCTCCGGATGTGATGAAGACTCCTCGACATCGGCTTGTTTTTCCTCGACATCGACTTGATTTTCCTCGATATCGACCACTGTAGTCGACTTCGAGTTGGAGTGTTGTGCAGACGAGTCTTGGCCAGGCTGGTTCTCGACGTCGAGTTGACTTTGGTCGACATCGACCAAATTTTGGTCGACGTCGAGTTGTTGTTGCTCGTTGTCGAGGACAGTTTTGCTCTTTTCTTCTCCATTCTCTGGCTCGTGCAATTTGTGACCGCTCCGTAGCCTTACAGTAGCGACATGTCCGTGCTGCCCCTTGGGATTTGGTTCTGTATGCCCAGGGAGCTACCCGGTTGGTCGTGGAATCTGTGCCACGAATTGACCCATCTGGGTCTCTATATTTCTCTTCCAGATGTCCAGCTCTCTAAATTTTGTATTGATGTTCTGGAGCTGATTAATGATGGTGCCTTGATTCCGGCGCATCTCATCGAGGATCATCTGTAGATCATCCTTTCGCTGGTCCCTTTCCGGATGTCCTGGAGCTCTATATGGCTGGGGGTTCCTAGGAGCATCTTGGTTCCGTTGTGGTTGATAGAACCTTTGGTCCCCTATATAGCGATTGGGACCCCCTGCGTAAGCTACTTCCTCGTGAGTTTCTGCCATCCTGACTTGCTCTGTATGCGGGCACTCTGTAGTGGTGTGCCGATGTGAGCCGCATTCGATGCAAGGTTGGTTGACAAAGAGGTACTTGACTTGCTTGAGTAGCTTGCGATTTTGATCCTTGTAATACTGCTCCCTAACATCTGGGTCAATCTCCTTAGAAGCCTCATAGATGGGCATGGATGGGGTTGGCCTGGCGTAGGCATTCTCATCATAGTTTTTCGAAGCCCCATACTCATTGTCGTAGTTGGTAAGCTTGTCGAGAGTAACCCATGCGTCAGCTGGTGGCATCGTCAGACACTCATAATGAGTATACTAGTTGATTCTATCCTTAGCGGCCAGATCAAGAGAATTGAAGAAAATCTCCTGAACGACATAGGGTGGTTGTCCATGTGTAGGGCAGGATCGCAGTAGATCCTTATATCGTTCCCATGCTTTTGCGAGCGGCTCCCCAGGCTTCTGTTTGAAAGTTGTAATCTTCTAGCGGAGGAGCGTTGTCTTGGCAGGAGGAAAAAATTTGTTGAGAAATTACTGCCTTACTTCAGCCCATGTTGTGAGGGATTGTGGAGGGAGACCTTCAAGCCACTTCAATGCTGGACCGGCCAGAGACCAACGAAAAGCCTTCATCATGACATATTCCAAAGTGGTACCTTCAGCAAGAGTATGACACATATCAGAAAAATTGGTAATATGTTCAAGAGAACATTCATTAAACCTTCCGTAAAAGGCATCATTTTTAATCTCAATCAGGAAAGCAGTGCGAATTTCAAAATTATTGTTAGGGATTAGAATGGCCGATTCTGGCACGACGAGAGTCGGGTGCATGTAATCCCTTGCAGTGGTAGGGTATTGGGCAAGCTCAGCGTCTGCTTGCCTCCTTCGCTCTACTTGATCGAGTTGGCTGTAGAGACAAAAGCGACGGCGATCTTTGCTTGATCGAGAATCAGTAGTTGACGTCGACCAGATTTGGTCGAAATCGAGCAGTAACAGAAAATAAACGAATGCAAAACTTCGAGTCTAAACGATGGATGAAAGAGAACTTCAAAGATCGGGGTTTGCAACAACGATTACCATGAAAGCGGAATTATAAATCATAAAAGATGGTGACTTTATCGATAAAAGAGAAGGCTTTCACCCAATCCGACAAGTAGGAATATAAATCTCGCGATAAATAACCCTAATTGTATCTATTCCTTTTCATAATTAGAATTTATAAACTTCCGAATAGAAATCCTAATTACTACCTAAGTTTCACAACATGATTTCTTTAATTTCTCAATCAAAGATTAAGCACATGGAATAGAATAAGATAACGATAAAGTACCTTCTTTTGCAATCGCTAATCCACCAACATGGCTCTCGTTGGGCTCACCTCAACCCTAGAAGTAGGTGGACTACTCGCGCCTCATCATAGCAATCGACATCATTGATGTGAAATAAACTTGCATAAACTATATTCAAAGTCTTTACAATCCCGGCACTCAAACTTTCGTAGAATGCCAAAACCCTAAAACCTTTGAACTCCTAAACTATATGTGGAACTACTTCTCTTAAATTGAATGAATGAAAATCAGCCCCATGGGCTTTATTTATAGGGCTTAATCCTTGCTAATCAAGGAAAGCAAGCTATATCTATTTTCTAAAGATAAAACTAAATAAAGATAAAGCATTAATCTAAAAGGAAATATCTAAATATCTCTTAATATTAATGAATAATCTTCTCTCCTTTGATATATCTTGATAAAACTTGATAGTTTCGGACCTGCTTCGCATCCAAGCAAATCAACTCGACTTCGGATAGGCCCAACGGACTCTCGGCCCAGAAAACTTTTGGTCGATTTCGACCAATTTGGTCGATATCGAGTAAACATGTCGATCTCGGCTTCACTTCGCTTTCTCGAGCAGCTTCTCCTTGATGTCCATGTTTTATGCCATGTTTTATATCTACTTTTATATCGATTTCTGCATGCATTTCATGCATTTTAGGTTGGATTTATACAAAATCTATGTAGTTTATGCTTAATTGCCATATTATGGAGTCTACACTAGTTTTTGTTTGATTTCGCAGAAATCGGACGCACTTTAGAGCTTAAAGGAAACTCATGAAGAAGCTAAGGATGGTGCAGCTGAAGAAAAGGGCCATTTTTCGGCATTTATCATTCTGAGTCAAGTTCTGATGTCTTCATGAGAGTTGTAGCCCTCGAAAAGAGCTTTCCAACGCATGCTCATATGCGTCAATCCGATGAACGAAGACTCGGGAAAGTGCGTTTAAAGAACAGAACGAGAAGCTGAGCACAGAACGAGAAACTGAGCACAGGTCAATATCGACTCATCCTAGTCAATATCGACTTAATCTGGTCGAAAATCACAAGTCAAATCGATATGGACCAGAAGCAAGAAGTGAAGAAAAGGGCAAGTCGATATTGACCTCAGTAAGTCAATATCGACCACAAAATCAACTCAATATTGACCGGTTCTAGGTCAATATCGACTACAAGTCACTCGATTTTCATCCCAGGAGCCGGAATCGAGTAGCAGAAGAGAAAAGCCGAGAAAAGTTAGTCAATATCGACCTGCCTTGGTCAATATCGACTTACACCCAGCGACGTCACCAATCCGATTCCGAGCTTTACTTAAAGTTTTATCCCGAATCCGTTGGAGATATTTTCGGGAGGAGATTCCTTACGCATGAAGACTTGAGAGATTTTATCTTTTTATTTATCCTAAGGGTTAAAAACAATTGATTACCCTAGGATTTATCTAGTTTTATCTTATCTAGATATATTTATTTCCAAGTAGAATTATATCTTCTATGGTAGATAGAGATATAAATAGAGATTTCCTTCCTTGATTAGCAAGGATTGGAAGCCTATAAATAAAGCCCATGGGGATGAGTTTTATTAATTCAATTTCAGTAGGAGAAGTAGTAGGAGAGAGAGAGAGAGAGAGAGAGAGAGAGAGTGAGTGGCCAAGAGGAGTTGGTGAAGCGAGAGCGGAATTGGCTTCCTTTGGTTGTAAGCTCTATTTTATTTTATTAATGCAAGTTTATTTCCTTTTATTATTAATTTCTTTAATTATGATGAAGCGCGAGTAGTCCACCCACTTCTAGGGTTGGGGTGAGCCCGACGATAGCCATGCATAATTGAGGTAAAGATCCGACTTTTATCATGTTTTAAGCATCTCCTACTTGTTTATGTGTTTATTACCCATCTAATGGAGATCCATGCTAACAACTTGGATTGTAAACATAAAATCGGTAGAGACAATTAGGGTTTCTTGAAAGAGTTGTCTAATTGTTGGAAAAGGCGAAAGCTTGTCCTTTGATGCAATTCATATGATTATCTGTTTGATTCTGCCTTATGCATGCTTTGTTATCGTTGTTGCAAACCCCAATCTTGGAAGTTTCTTTCATAAAGTTTATTCCGAAATCTACCAAAGCTTTGTTCTTTATTTTATTTTATTTTTGTTACTGTTGCCCTACTCGATATTGACCTTCTATAGGTCGATATCTACTTCTGACCTTCGATCTAGAAAGATCGCTGCTCGTTTGTGTCTCTAAACAGGTCGATTTCGAGAAAAAACCAGTCGATATTGACTGACCTAAGACAATATTGAGTGACCCTGACCAGAAATTGACTGACTTGCTGAAAGCTGCCCAAAATCGACTGAACTAAGTCAATATCGACTGTCTCTAGTCAATATTGAGTTGTTCCCTGGAGTCGAAACCGAGTGAGATTTCTCCGCTGCCTAGGATCCGCTGACACGCTTCCTCGTGGATCGATCCTGACTTCCCGCTGCTACATCAGGAGGAGGTCTTGTAATTATTTGCAAGGGACGGAATCTGGTTTGCTGTGATTATTTATATTTAATTTTGCATACTCGATTTCCTCCTACAACACTCCTCGGATTCTCGAACTCGGGTAGCTGCTGGGTTTTGTCGATGTCAAGCAAACATGTCGACATCGAGTAAAGAATGGCTTGAGTTGTCTGCTCTTCTCAGCTTCTCGATCTGGTTTCCTTCCTCGAGCTCGCTCTGCTCACATTTTTGGTCGATGTTGAGGAAGTCTCCTCGAAATCGAGTAACTCTCAGCTTCCTTCTTCTCTTCTTGGTTTCGTCCCGGAATGGCTCCAAATTCTGTAATATTAAACCAAAACTTATGTAGACCTCTATTTCTTGCAAATAAGTATATATTACATAAATTCAACATATTCCTAGTCCGAAATATGCAAAGTATATAGAATAAGGAGCTAAAATGTGCATAAAAACATGGCTATTTTAGTCGACGTCAAATCACCCCATACTTAAGCTTGCTTGTCCCCAAACAATAACTTGGATGGTCATTCAGGGGAAACCTGCAAAGACTCTCAACATAATAGATTCATTGTCATATTACCCAACACTCAATTGCCATCCTTGAAAAGGTACTTGGTGCCTACAAATCTGTGTCTGTGAATGAAAAGCAATCTCTGCACACAAAAGGAGGTTTATACAACAACAATTTTATGTGACAAAGCAACAATAATCAAGAGGATTTTAGTGGACATCAAATGGCACACAAACAATATCATTACTATCGATAATAAAATAGTTATTAAAATAAATAAGTTAAAAATAGGTGTAAAAAATGAACATGTGGCACAATATTAGTGGATAAAAAAAGGCGGGAAATTTTTTAATGACATTAGGACACGTGTCAATCCAGATTCTACTTTAGTACTCTGTATTGTATAGGATATTGATTTGGGTTAGAAGATGAAACTAATTGCTAAAAGAGGAAAGTTTGAGGAATGTTCTTGTGAAAATCATTTGATGATCTTTACAAAAAGATATTAACGAGTTTCAAGATGCTAAATTGTAGCTCTTTTGTTGTAAATGTGTTGAAATGGGACATGTATAAATTATAATTATTATGATTTTATTGTTGTTTTTAAAATTGTGCATGGAATTCGAAAAACTAAGAAATTGCTTGTTTGCTTGCTTGTATGTGTGATATGGTTGATTTTTATGTTTGGTTTGTGTTATTATACTAGGCGTTGTGTGACTTGACTTTTTGGGGATCTCAAGCAAGGTAAGTTATCTGGAACTTACTCATGAGTCGTGACTTGGGCTTCCATGATTGGGTTGTACTCTCTCTGTTTCATAATAAAAGTCGTTTGACTTTTTTACACGTATCTTAAGGAGATAAGAACTCTATAAAATATTATTTTTTTAACGAATTTATTTTTATAAGTTCATACTTATGACTAACAAGTAATGTATAATTTAATTGATTATAAAGGGTTGTCCAATTTCCAAAATTAATTAATCAAATCAAATTAATTACAATTGATATCCAATTACCAAATGATGTCGGATATGAAAACATTATTGTCGAGAGTGAGGGAAGTCTCCTTCTCTCACGTCCCCCGTAATGGCAACAGAGTGGCTGATAAGGTTGCACCATTTGCTGCTCTGCCAGGAACCTCGACATACGTGCCCCGTAATGACAATAGAGTGGTTGATAAGGTTGCACTCTTTGCCGCTCTGCCAGGAACCTCGACATTTACACTGATACAGGTCTTCAAGACCTCATCCGCAAGGATGCTATCAGGTAAGATTATTCCACCCGAATTATTACATGATAAAAAAATTCCAATTGCCAAAATTATCAATTTTGCAACCATCCTGAATAAGGATGACACGCATAAATTGAGAAATGGTCCAAATTTTAAGAACTTTCTTTGGAAAATTACCTAGTGTGGCTTACCCACTGCTGACAGACTCTGTCGTCGTGGTGCTCCAATCCCCAGTCCCTGATGTCTATGCAATCTCGCAACCGAAGACGACACTCACATGTTGCTCAAATTTCCATCTGTAACCTTAATACACTCATTTTCTCCTCGTATCCGACAACAGATCAACGCTCTAATAGCCCAATCTCATGACCTGAAACCTATCTTAGAATTCATAACCAACATCTTCACAAATAAAGAGAAGGAAATCCTTGCCTTTACTTGGTGGACAATCTGGTACATAAGAAACCAACATATATTTAAACAAATCCCCATTCCAAACAATCGAGTTACAAAAAAATTAATACAAACGCATATCGACAACTGGAGAAATGCGTCTATCTTCGACGACGAACTTGATGAGGTGGGTACATCCCCTAAAAAAAAAGATCGATCACCAGACAAAACAAGACGGTAAAAAGAGCAAAACTGTCAGATGGAAGAAACCTCCTCCGGGAACATACAAACTCAATTTTGAAGGGTCCACCCTCAACGATAGAACAAGCTCTACAGGGATCATAATTAGGAACTGGCGTGGGGATCCTATTCTTGTAGGCTATCAAAACATCGGCTGTCATACTCCGTTTGAGGCTGAAGCGTTGGCTTTAAATAATGGTATCCAGAAAATAGGGTTGGCATGGTACGGTAACCACCAAAAAATGGTGATTACCACGTACCAACCACAAACTGGTGGTACACAAATTTTCATACCACGTACCAACCACAAGTCGTGGTTACCGCATATGTGGTAACCACGACTTGTGGTTACCATCGGTATATTACCATGGTTACCAAGCTGTTATTCTGTTTTTATTTTTTTGAAACCCCTTGGCTACCTTCTGGTAGTCATCTAAGTTATCGAACGAAAAAATATGGTTACCAAATATAATATGGTTGCCACCTATTAAAAGATCAAATAAATCAAGTTCACAACCTAAAGTTCAAACCAACAAAGTTCAAAGTCTTGAAACAAATCAAGTTCAATTGTTCAAACATTCAAAATGTTCCTGCAAATTCAAACAAAACAAGTTCAAAGTTTTCAAACATTCAAAATGTTCCTATTTTTTCTAGTAGAAAAAGTAGAAATGACCAATTTAGGTGAAAATCAAAACACAAAATATAAATTAAAAATTTAAAATTTAAAGTTAATAACAATAAAACATTAAATTAAAAAAAATAATATATATACTTGGTAACCATGGTATTCAGATTTCATTATCATTACTGTACCACCTTCATGTGGTTACCACCATGTTGGTTACCATAAGTGTGGTTACCAACATATTCGGTTTGTGGTTGGTACGTAGTTGGTATGTTAATTTCTGTACCATTTGTCAGCCCTACCAGAAAGTATTGCAATTACAAATCGACAAAGCACTAATCGAAGGTGATTCACTGATAATTATAAACTACTTAAAAAACAAACAAAAATGTCCCTGAGAAATTGAAATGATTATGATAGATATTACAATACTACTGTCGAAGGTGAAAGAAGTTTCATCCTTTCACACCTCTCGCATGAGCAATAGAGTGACTGATAAGGTTGCACAATTTGGTCACTTTGCCCAGGGTTTTGACATATCAAAAAATCCTAGTCTCTTTGACCTCATCCGTAAGGATGCCCTCGAATAGAGCCATCTATTCTAAATTCTTGCCTAATCACAAAAAAAAAAAGGTAAATTACAGAAAACCACCCTTAAAATGGGGTTGATTTCAGAAAACCACCCACAAAAAAGTGAAAATACACAAAACCACCCATATACACCCTATGTTAACAGCTAACCACCCAATCCAGCCTTTTCATCCAAAAAGCTGTCAAAAGCCAAAAAAGGGGGAAAAAACACTCAGATCTCTTCCCTCTCAACCTAGCTACCACAAAGGTCTCTCTCCCTCTCAAGTCTCAAGTCTTATATTTCTTTCAATCTCTACCTCTCAATTCTCCGCATATCTCTCCTTCCCATCATTCATCGTCCTCGCTGGCGTGCCTTGCCTCACTACACCGATGCCACTGTTAACGAGGAACAACTGCGGACTACGGTGTCATTCTAGTCCTTGTGACCACCCGACCAACAATGGTTTTTGTTTAGTCGCCTACAAGATTCTTAATTCAGCTTGAGATCAATGGGGCTTTTTTATTATGGAAAAATTTGAGAGCTTAGGAATTAGGGGTTTTTTGTGGTATTTGGTATTCAGTAAGTTCCAATTTGATTTGATACAAGATACTCGGTGTTAGGCTTTGAGGCTTTCATTTGATTTGGTTTCCCATGGAGCTGTCATGGAGGAAGTTCCCCAGCACGTTTGAAATTTTGAATATGAGCTTCATCAACCAACAGAGGAGACAAATGAGGGATACTATGGTCATTTACTTTAAAAACAAATGGGATATTGACAAAACTTTGGGAGTGGGTGGTTCTTTGAAAAGGTATCCTATTTTAAGGGTGGTTTTGTGTAATTTCATTTTTTGCAGGTGGTTTTGTGAAAAGTATTCTATTTTAAGGGTGGTTTTGTGTAATTAATCCAAAAAAAAAGATAAAAGGAAATTGATATTCTATTCAATCCAGATGGAGGGTTTTAGTTTTTTTAGGATAGAAAGAAGATAACCACAAAGTACGGATGGGGTTCACAGCCGCGCCTCGTGTCTCTACTCTCTAGTACATCTGCCTTCTGCTCACGCCTCCACTCCTGCAATCTGCAATCTGAACAGTTCATCGCTCATCTCCTACATAGAGTCGGATCAGATCTGTGAAATTGATACTGAGAACAAAAAATCAAATTGGATAGGATGAATCCCCACAAATCCATTCCAATTCAATTCAGATCAGAAACAAATAACCAATGCTTCAAATTTCAATTCAATATTTCATTCCGGTGGCTTAATTAGCCAGCAATCCAAACAGATCCCACGGGATCGGGTATTACAAGTCAAAAAACGCGAGCCGATAACAAATTATCAGAACGGGAAAGCGAAATCAAGCCTATTCACAGTTATAGAGAGGCTCCGGTCAGGATTAGGAAACAGTTAACCTTGTGAGTAGTGAATCTACAGTAATCTACCGTCTCCGGTGGAAGAGCCGAGACATGAGCCTGGAAAAGGCGGTGTGTAGACGACGGTGAGCTCTGACGGCGTATTCAATCGACTGCTGAATAGCTTCCTCCATAGTCTCCACGAACAAATTGAGGCTCCGAATCGGCGGGATGTACAGCGTCAACGGCACCGCGGAGAAAGCAACGGCGAAGAACAGTTGAAGCATCGGAAAACTCCTTAAATGGCGGCGGCGTGAGGCCGGGGAGCAGATCTTCACCACCGGTATGGATCGATCGAGAGAGGGCGCGCGAAGAGGAGGGAATAAAGCAGAAATATCCGCTCGGAATCGGGGGAGATCGATTGCGAAATCGGTGACTGGTGGGAGGGGGAGGGGATTAGCGATATTTAGCTTTGGAAGCGTTTACTGGTTGAAAGACAGAGACGCCTTGATTTTATGTACTCCGTATTTATACACGTAGCAAAAGGGACAGATATGATATCACAGTTGTGGTAACTGGTACGGGGGTTTTTGGCCCCTCCAGCTTCAGGCCTCGTTCAAATCTTTACAGTATTTTACTGTATTTATTTATTGATTATTTATGGGAATGGGGATAAGATAAAATCAAAGGACTCGTATTTAGTTGTATCGTGATCTTTCGTCACGGAGGCGTCTGGGCCGTCTGGCAATTTGCCGAATTGGGTATAGTATAGCTGTTTTTTTTAAAAAAATAAATAAATAAATATTCTAAACAATATACGATCCATCATCCTTAATTATGGTGTGTTTGAATTATTACCTTTTATGACTTATAATGCATAATAATCCGTATTACATTATACAAAGTAATATCTTATGCTTTATAGATCATAAAATACCGAAATGATGGCAAATGAAATGAACATTATGAAATAAAGAGACAATATAAAGTGGAAAAAAAATGTCAACTCTGCAAAAACTAGACTAAAGAAGCATGAAAGGAACGAAAGAGATGACAAGAGTTAAGAACGGTGGTGAAAAATCATCGACTAGATCCTTAGAAAAAAAAAAAGGTCTTGCCAAAAAAAAATCATCAACCGGGTGAAGTAAGACACATGAGAAACAATGGTAGAATCCTTACATTTCAATCCAACAACTGATTGTCAGATTTGATCACACATCCACCATTCTTCTAAAGTAAACGACCTTAATACATCACTAATGAGGGCATAATTTAAAAAAAAATGATTATTTTTTTTGCATTACAATCAATTCAAACTAATGAGAATATATAGGGATGGGATCTCATGAATTTGATGGTCAAATTCAGGAGTGAAGTTGGATAAATCTCAACCGTTAAAAAATAACCGATAATTAGATTTGTCTCCCTCCTTTTTATACTTTTGTTCTTGTGCTATTTTCTTATCTCATTCTCGTTGATCTAGATTTGCTTGTGTTTACTGATTGTGGTTTCGTTGGCATGATCGTAAATTGAAAATTGTTTTTGAAACTTTGATTTTAGTGGATTGGATGAATCTTCGAATTCCGTAGAGTAGGATTTCATGAACTGCATCAACATATCATGTGCGATCTTGTCCTATTATATATAGTGTTCATTTATATCTTACGATCCGATTATACATTTGAACAATTTTTTTAAAGCGATTTTCATAATAGACGCAAATTATGCTATTCCAAGCTCGAGATAACCTAAATTATTTGCATTGAAATGGTGTTGGGTTCATACCATTTACATCCTAGCAAGGGTATTTAGAGTGGATAAGTGATTCTTCGTTTTTTTTTTTTACAAAGAAGAAAAACATTGGATTTAATTCTTCGTTGGAGTAGTTTTTACCAACATGGTGATTTGGTAAAGAATAAAAAAGGATGGTTATCACAAAATCAATCAATCATTAACTATCACTTCATCAATACTCCCTAATCTTCTCAATTATGAATAAGAATTTAAATAATTATCTAATTATTAAACAATACTTTTACTATATACTCCTTTCATTTTGAAAAACAATGTCACTATTTACTGTATTTATATATCTATGTCTATTAATGAGCTAAAACCTACGAGTATATACAATATCAACTTTATAATTAATTTTTTATTATTTCATACTTATTAGCAATAAATATGAAAAATCATAAAAAAATAAATAGTAACAAAGTTTTATATAGTTGTAGAGTAAATTACACATAACCACCCATAAATTATACAAGTTTTCACATAATCACCCATAAAATTATAAATTACACAAAACCACCCATAAATTAGATTTATTTTCAAAAGACCACCCACCCATGAAATCTCCATTTGTTTTGTTTGGAAAGACTAAAATACCCCTAGTTCAATCTTATTTCTTTTGAAATGAAAGTCATTGTAAGTATTTTCCTATTTAATTTGTCATTTCACTTTGAAAAAAAAAGAATTTAAACATTGTAAAACATATATAAATGTCCGAACCAATATATATGCATCAAAATTTTAATGTGAAGAGCATAGTTGCAATAGCTCTTGTTGGTCTCATCTTCTTCAAATGTTGAATATGTGAATAGACTCTAAAATAAACTTAAATTATTACTCTCTCGGTTTGGAAAACCCCAAATTATTTGAAAACCCCAAATATGTGAATAGGCTCTAAAATAAACTTAAATTTTTGTCGAACAGAGGGAATAATTTGAAAACCCCAAATTATTACTTTTAAAACCCCAAATTATTACTTTTAAAAACTAAGATATGGGGCATTTAATAAATGGGTGGCCTTTTGAAGACAAATATAATTTATGGGTGGTTTTATGTAATTTATAGTTTTATGGATAGTTATGTGAAAACTAACCTAATTTATGAGTGGTTATGTGTAATTTACCCTAAATACTTTTACTATATGTCTATATATATTTTTTTTGGTCAGATCTATATATACTCCTTTCATTTTGAAAAACAATATGAGTATGTCACTAATTTACTATTTAATTATTTATATATCTAAGCTAAAAACTACGGAGTATATAAAATATCAACTTTATAATTAATTATTTATTATTTCATACTTGTTAACAATAAATATGAAAAATCATAAAAAAATAGTAACAAAGTTTTATACTCCCTCCGTTCAACAAAACTTGACGTTTTACTATTCATGCACGCTTTTTTAGGAGCTAAAAACTATATAAAATATTGACTTTTTAAATAATTTTTTTTAACAATTTCGTAGTTATTATTAATAAGTACAAACTTGTTCAAAATTTTTTTTTTAAAAATGAATATTTTATATAGTTTTTATCATTCTAAAAAAGCGTGCGTGAATAGTAAACGACAAGTTTTGTTGAACGGAGGGAGTACTATTGTTGTAATCATCTTTAAAAAAGCATGTGTAAATAGTGAATGTCATTTTTTTAGAGCGGATGTAATAATCTACTATATATTATTCTCTGTGCAATCATATCAACAATATTAAAGAATATATATATATATATATATATATATTTATTTATTTATTTATTCATAGCCCAGTTCGATCGGCTCGGTCGTTCTACATCTGAATTGGGTACAGTGTAACCCGTTTAAGGAGTTGACCCTCCCACTCACAAGGGACTCCATGTTTCCAAGAGGATTAATTTTATAGATATTTTTGAAGGCGAGTTCCCCTACAGCCTCCACCATCGTTTATCTCTCAAATTTAATCATCGTTAGAGATTGAATTTAATGTTAGAAATTAATATTAATGTATCGGTTTGTCTGCCTAAGGACATATGATTAGGGTAATTTATTGAGAAAGAAAATCCTAAATGAAAATGAGGGAATCCTGTAATCGAATTTAAAAATGACTAAAACGGGAGTATTTAGGAGAAATATTTCTTAATTGAGTTTCTTATCGTCCTTGAGGCATAAGATAGAAAACCCATTTAATATATTTGTCCGCATTAAACTAGTATAATAGAATATCAAAGCTACGGAATACTTCTAATATTATCATATTTGATCACTGGGTTCCGATGTCGGTAAAGAGCCAACCGACACTGACCTCCAAAGCCGACAAATATGAGTTGGTAAAGATGTTTTGTAGTGGTTGCGGTGTTGAAATTCTCCCATGGAATGAGTAAAGACGTCGTATTTTTTTTAAATTCTTAATAATCTGATTATTTATTATAGAATCTTTTTTATTTCACTCGAATCAAATCCTTTGAGCGAAATGTGACAAAAGGAAGTTAGGCTGTCGACATAGATACCGGTTGCAGGAGTCGGCAAAGGCTGCTTGTGGTGCAACAAATGAGTGTTGTAGGCTGGGACGTCGGTAGTCGGAATCGGTGAGGTGTTTGTCGACTTCAGAATCAACGAAACGGTCATACATTTGGTAGTAATATTTTAGCCGTGTCTATAACACCCCGATAGAAATCACATGATACAGACATACGGAGTACAAACTTGACATTTTGCAGAAATCATCACTGTCCAAGTGTCCAATGTCATTTTCATATCCATTGGCATTTTGCAGCGACAATGTGGAAGTGAAGTTATTATTAAGGAGTACACAACAAATAAGTTGTGGCTTCCCATTCACTATTCTCTTGGATTGCATTTCTTAGACCAATCAAAGCCTGAACTTTCTTCACAACGGATATTTGACTTTCTTTTCCATTTTTTATCCATCATTTAATTTTCCCTCTCATCACACTCATTCCACAGTTACTCCTTCAATGATCTGTTTGAAAAACCCAAAAATAAGGTATATGAATGTCTTTTTTGCAACACGTTTAATTGTCTATGAAGACCCTATTTTATCATAATGTGTTGGGATAAATAGTCATCCCACATTGATTGTGGGTGGTATAACAAACCAAAATATAAGGTTGGGAGAAGCCCCTACACATTGGCTTAAGCTTTTGTGTAAAGTGGTGGATCTCGACCTTATAAACAAAAATAAAAATAAAACCCGACACGACTCCTGATTTGATACGACCCGCTCGGGATTCTCGGATTCTAACATAATGTCTCCTTTTGATTGATTTGTTTGTTTCATGAATATTTTTTTTAGATCTAGAGGCTCGTTTAGTCTCTCAATTCACTGATATTTGATAGTATTTTGATTTCTTAACTTTTATATATATATATATAACGTCTATAAAGAACTTATTTATAGGAGATTCCATTCCAGCTTACTTATTGAATCTACATTTAGTCATTTTCTCCGAATCTGATTTACTCAAACTATTATTTGATATTGTTTTTAATGACTTGATGATTTCAAATAAAAAAAATGCAGGTAAAATTCTCCAATATGTGTCATATATGCGACGAAAAAACATCAACATTTTTTTATGGAGAAAAAACATCTATATTACATTTTGAAGCTAGCATTAGAATTTAGAAATCATCTTTTTTTTTGGCGGAAGGATTAGAAATCACCTTATGCAAATATATATAATATTACACAATTTAATTAGATTCTGTGTTTTAGGAATTGCCCTTCTTCCGTACACGTGCAATCAATAAACAAATTAAAATTGTTTGAATCTTTTCCACTGAGTATATGATATGATATAATAATATTGCTCTTTCTGGGTTAAACGAAAATCAATTCAGAACAACCAAGCACTCCGATAAGATAATTGTTTTAAAACCAAAAGAATATATCAAAAATATTTGGTCCCAATAAAATATGATCGACTAGTTCTTAAATTGGCTCTTTTTGTAAAATACAAGTCAGTTTGACATCATATATATATTTCTTCAAAACAAAATTGGATTGCAAATTGACTAATCAGTATCCTTTGGGCCAACTCAAAAGTGTTCGTTTTGCTTTTTAAATCAACTCGCTAACAAGGTATTATCAGATTAGTATGTTTTGAATTGAGCTTATTATCTGTTTTGGGTTTAGATTCATTGTCTGATTAAGGTTTTATAACAAATTGAAAATCTAGTTTCTGTTTTGCTTCCATAATAAAGATCTCTATTTCTCTACATGTGAACGTAGGTAATACATTGTTGCCGAATTCGGTTAAATCTCTATGTCTTTCTTCATTTGTTATCGTTGTCGTTATAACAGGTTAAAATCAGTAAACTCCTTCGTCGTTGTTTAAATACATCATTTTGCACACCTCCTAAAATTTATGGTATAAATTCCATTACTATTGATAAACTTTATGACCAAATTCTAGAAAACCAAGGTTTAAATACATCATTTTGGACAAAACCACCCTATAAATTGAAAATTATAAGAAACCACCCATCTCACCTTTTTTTTACCATTAAGATCGTTATTTAATGTGTGAAATTACCATGTTGCTCTTGTGCTTTTAATATATTGAAGGGTAAAAGGAGGATCACCTTTCAACAACTTTCGTTTCTATTTGAGGAGAGGACCGAGAGATGAAGACCAAGATGAACATCTGAGAGAATTTCATACCAACTAAATCAAGGATGATCAACTTTGAACCAACTAAATCAAGGATGAAACATTTGAGAATTGCCAAGAGATAAATTAGAATATTGGTGATAAAGAGACAAAATAGTGATTTTGCACTTTTACCATTAAACTTAACATAAAAGGTGGGATGTGTGGTTTTTTACAAACATCTAGCTTTTAAAGGGTGGTTTTCTGTAATTTTCCATTTAAGGAGTGGTTTTGTACAAAATAGTGTATTTAGAGGGTGGTTTCCTAGAATTTGGCTAAACTTTATCATACTGGCTATTGACAAGATGTTAAAACGGCTCTTAACACGAGAAATTCTACCAATTTGCATAATGAAGTCCTTCCGGCCCATTTACTTGTTAGAGTTAAAGGTTGGGGACTTGGGGTTAAGATGAGTCGGAGAGTGATGAGCCGCAAATGTGATTGCAATATAGGAATCCAAAAAGATGTTAATACTTAGACACTCTGTATAGTTTGATTTGAATTGATTCCATTAATTGAAATTCAAATTATCACAAAAATCTAGTCGAAACCCTAAAAACCTTGCCACCGAAAACTAAACCTTTCGCTAGGGCTGTTACATGAGCTGAGCAGCTCGAGCTCGACTCGGGATCGGCTCGAAAAAAGCTCGACTCGAGCTCGTTCACTTATCTAAACAAGTCGAGTCTGAACATGATTTTAAGCTCGGTTGAAAGCTCGACTCGTTCGATTTAGGCTCGAATAATATGGAATTTCTAAAATTTTCTTTAAGTTAATATGTTAAAACTCGAAAAAAGCTCGGCTGAGCTTGTTCATTTACTAAAACAAGCCGAACTTTAACAAAAAAGAAAGCTCGTTTAAAAATCAGGTTCGGCTCGAGCTCGTTTAACAAATGAACAAGCTTGGCATCTCGTTCGACTCGAATAACACCCCTACCTTTCGCCCCATCCGATCCCCATCTATCTTCCAATTGTACAGACAATAATACAGGGTGGCTTCCTTGCACAAGTGACAAGCCCAAGTTACATTCCCCCGCAGCAAATCATATAAAATTGATTCACTATCGCACCATCGATTCAAGTCTGAACAATGGACTTGATTACACAAAACTCTGGTTCCCTCCTCTTTTCGTTGTTGAACTTAAATCCCCTATCTACCCAAACGTTCGGAACAGACAAAATTGATCCAGGAAAAAAATAGATTAGGTTTCAAATTTTTGATTTGAGTGTTTCTTTCTTCTTTAAACCAGTGAAAATGAAAAGGAGTCATTTCAACCGAAGATAAAGAAATTAAAATGATGCTTACACTTAAGCCCAGGCCCATTATTAAACTTCCCAACCCAACTTATCAACGGCCCAATTTACGAAGAAGGAATAAACGGATTACTTTTGCAAACGCAGAAATAAAACGGCCCAGTTTTTCAAATCACCCTCCGTATAAAATAAACCAGGCCTTGCAAGTTGGACATTCAAATGCAGCTGCTGTCAATGGCGACCAAGGCATGAGTGAGAGAGGTTCCCGATTCCAGGTGATTCCAATGCTCCAGTCTCTCCCACAACTCCCTTCAAACCCCCAACCCTCTCTCCCGGTGCATCAAATCCCCAATCTCCCATCAAATCCCCTTAACAGATTCAGCTTCGAGCAAAATTACAGGCAGATTTGCAGCCACCTCCTCTCCCTTACCCGCTCTCGCTCCCTCTCCCATGGCCTGCAGCTCCATTCCCACATCATCAAATCAGGGCTCCAAACCATCCCCCTAGTTTTCCACCACCTGATCAATTTCTACTCCAAGTGCCAACGCCCCTTTTCTTCCCGCCGGGTTTTCGAAGAGAGTCGGTTCAAATCCGCTACCACTTGGTGCTCTGTGATCTCGGCTTTTACTCAGAATGAGCTCCCGGGACTCGCCCTTGAGTTTTTCCGACAGATGTTGGATGATGGAATTCGGCCGGATGATCATGTCTACCCGAGCGCCACCAAGGCTTGCGCGATTCTGTCGAGGGTCGATGTTGGTAGGTCACTTCATGGGTTTGCTTTGAAGACTAGATTCGATGTTGATTTGTTTGTGGGGAGTTCGATTGTGGATATGTATTCCAAGTGTGGTGAGATTGGGGATGCCCGGAAGGTGTTCGATGAAATGCCTGAGAGAAATGTTGTGTCTTGGACTGGGATGATTTATGGGTATGCTCAGTTGGGCGAAAGTGAGGAGGCTTTGATGTTGTTTAAGAGGGCTTTATACGAACATCTCGATGTTAATGATTTCACCTTGTCAAGCATTATCCATGTTTGTGGCAATTCAACACATTTGGAATTAGGGAAGCAGATTCATGGACTGTGCATGAAAACGAGCTATGATTCGTCAAGTTTTGTCGGGAGTAGTCTGATATCTCTCTACTCCAAGTGTGGTATCGTAGCAGGTGCTTATCGGGTATTTGATGAGGTGACAACCAAAAATCTCGGCATGTGGAATTCAATGTTAATCGCCTGTGCTCAACACGCACATACCAACAGGGTATTAGATTTGTTCTCTGAAATGGAAGCTGTTGGGACGAAGCCTAACTTCATTACTTTCTTGTCCGTGTTATATGCCTGTAGCCATGCTGGGCTTGTTGAAAAGGGTCAATATTACTTCGATCTTATGAAGACATATGGGATTGAACATGGACCTCAACACTATTCAGCACTAGTGGACTTGCTTGGCCGTGCTGGAAAATTGCAAAAGGCCCTATCTGTGATCCAGGATATGCCCATAGAGCCCACAGAATCAGTTTGGTGTGCCTTCTTAACTGGCTGCCGACTGCACGGTAACACCGAGTTGGCTGCATATGCCGCAGACCAGGTTTTCAAGTTAGGCTCGGTGAGTTCAGGCCTTCATGTCCTTCTCTCCAATGCTTATGCAGCTGCGGGAAGATACGAGGAGGCAGCCAGGGCCAGGAAAATGCTGAGGGACAGAGGAGTGAAGAAGGAGACTGGTTTGAGCTGGGTTGAAGAGGGTAACAAAGTTCACAAATTCGTTGCAGGGGACCGGACTCACCCAATGTCACAGGAGATATATCGGAAACTGGAAGAATTAGGGGATGAAATGGAGAAAGCTGGATATGTTGCTGATACTAGCTTTGTGCTCCAGCAAGTAGATGTTAATGAGAAGAATCAAGCAATTAGGTTTCACAGTGAGAGGCTTGCTGTTGCATTTGGACTGATCACCTTCCCACCCAAACGGCCTATTTGTGTGATGAAGAATCTGAGAATATGTGGGGATTGTCATAATGCAATCAAATTCATGTCAAAGTGCACAGGGAGAACGATAATCGTGCGGGATAATAGCAGGTTCCATACATTTGAAGATGGGAGATGTTCATGTGGCGACTATTGGTGATTGGTTTTGTAACAGATTTTACAATTTGAGTATGAATCTGCAGTTTTGACAAGTCCCTTGTGTAGATTCACAAGTTTTGCTTTGTGGCATTTAAAATTTGATCTGGTGTGCCAGCTGCCAAGGGATAAGCTCAGTTGTGGGACCTTGTTTGACTTGTTGCTGCCTGTTTCGTACATCTTAAGGTGCAATTTGGGAGCACAAGGAATTTCTTTTTAGACATTAAAATAATCATTATTTAAATCATTCTTCCAAATATACGACTATACGAGGTTTTATCTGTGACCAAAATGCACCGGGGGAGGTTGATATAGACCACATGAAATCCGGGGGAAGCGTGATGCTTGCTGGTGTAGGTAGCTGGTTGGTCCTAAAACTACTTTGCTGATGGAAACATCCCCATTGCAGTGCAGCCCATTTAAGCCTTGCCCTCCAGTGGTCTTTGACAGATTCTCCTCAACTTACTCGTTCCTGCCAATGGTATTTTGGCTTGTCCTCCTATTGCTATCGAAAGCTGTTGAATCTTCTCCATCCTGGTATTGTAAAAAGCTTAATTTGAGGCATCTGTGCAGGTAGACCATGCCTTCTCTTTGCACGCTGACATCGATTTGTTCATATGCCAGTGAATGGAAATAGCTCTTTTGGCTCAGAAGTCGCAACCTTCCTTACCCATGTGTCAGAGCTCCAGGAAACTGCCCAGTTCGATTTTCTTTAAGAATTGGAGGTTAGTTTGTAAGGTTGATACGTTGATAGGATTTCGATCTAAGGCATCTAAAGTATAACGCATTGATTCTTCACCAGAAACGTTTTTGAGAAGGATGAGCTAGGCATTGAAATTGCCCAAATTGCAATTCCAGCGGCTTTGGCGTTAACAGCAGATCCTCTTGCTTCATTGATTGACACTGCTTTTATAGGGCATATAGGTCTGTTTTCTTTGCTGTTGTTGCTGTTGTTGCTAAATCTTTGCATGGTAAGAGGCTTTGACTGAAATGGGGTTTTCCTTATATTGCACAGAAATATACATACTCATAAAGTACAAATAGTTTTTTACCATGATAATTTAGCAAGTCTTATTGATAAGTTGATAGTTTTACTTTTGAAAAACTAGACCCTCTATACATTCTTCTTGTACATGAAGTTTAAATGTTTAATCAAGCGTATCGCATATGACTGACGAGGCTAATTCCTCCTTGTACTACTGATGATAAATACAGGTCCAGTGGAGCTCGCCGCTGTTGGAGTTGCAATAGCAGTTTTTAATCAAGCTTCCAGAATCGCAATATTTCCACTTGTCAGCATTACAACCTCTTTTGTCGCGGAAGAGGATGCCACAGACAGTGAATTGAAGGTGTTAATACCTGAAAGAGATGGTATTTTTATTCTTGGAAGGGATATTTAACTCATCTTTTGCATGCCTTGAAAGTGTTGGGGATGGGTTTCGTTGCCTATTGCAAGATTGATTGATGGAGCTATTTTTTCACCATATTCAGAACCCAAGCCCTTATCAAGTGGTAGTGGTCATGAAGAAGCTGCCAGCTTGGAGCTGGAAGCCATCAGTGTCGATGACAATGAATCAGAAGACCTCATACCCAAAGAAGGTGCTGCAATTTTTCTTCTTTCGAGTTTACAAAAATGCTTTCATGGATCTCCCACTTTATTTGAAACACAATTCATCATATATGCAGCAAGTAATCATCAAGAAACGGTCCACTTGGAGAATGCAAGAAGGCATATACCGTCAGCTTCAACGGCTATGATGATTGCCGCAATACTTGGCCTTGTTCAAGCATTATTTCTCATATGTGCAGCACAGCCACTCTTGAACTACATGGGCGTTGGTTGGGTAAGTGTCTTATCGACTATCTGTATGGTTATTTCTCATATGTGCAGCACAGCCAATCTTGAACTTCAAGCATTATTCCTCTTTGCCATCGGCTAATGAATAAAATAACCATTCTGGCTCACTTCAATATGGTTATTTGTTGTTCTTTGATTTAGGATTCTGCAATGCTGAAGCCTGCAAGACAGTATTTGACGTTGAGGTCACTAGGAGCTCCGGCTGTTCTTCTTTCTTTGGCAATGCAAGGCGTATTTCGAGGATTCAAGGATACGAAAACTCCTCTATATGCTACTGGTCAGGAGGCTTATTCTTCTTTGCTCACTGAAATTTCCCTTCTAAAATCCTAGAAACTGAAGTCCATTTTAAAGTGCTATTTCTCTTCTTTTTAGCTGCTTTTGGAAGGTTCTTTGAGAAAATTCAGTTTTAGTTTATTTAATTACCCCAAACGCTACCCTAGATCGATCTCCACTTGTACTTTAACCTACATTTGTTACACTCATGTGACTTAACATTAGCTTGAGTCAAATTTCAGAACCAGGCTCGATCACCTACACACTCTCAGTGACCTATAGCAAATCCCTTCCCAAAGTATCATCCTCCCTATTTTTGGTTCCCATCATAAGACTCATTTATTATGATGTGGTGTTTCCCTGGCTGGGCCTATCTAGCATGTTTGATTGCCTAACGATATGACAACTATGATACCTTTGTTTGTCTCTTATACAATAAATCTCATCGAGTTTTGTTTTTGCCTTGTCAACAGTGGCTGGAGATGTTGCAAACATTGTTCTAGATCCCGTACTTATATTCATATTTCGTTTGGGTGTTAGTGGTGCAGCCATTGCCCATGTTATTTCTCAGTGAGTTACTCTCCTAAGTGCTCGGTTTCACAAATTTCATCTTTCTAATTCTGAAGGGTTTGTCCTGTGTAAAAACTTGAGCAACAGAACTTCACTGAATGAACTCCTCTTTTTTTCTTTTTTCTTTTTAATGTATAATATTATTGTCAAGTTTCTCTGAATGTCACATCTTTATGTTACTGCTGCAGGTATATAATCTGCGTGATACTCATGTGGAAGCTGATGTACAAAGTTTATCTTTTGCCACCACGTACTCAAGATCTGAAGTTTGGAAGGTTTCTGAAAAATGGTTAGTGTTGCATAAAAAATGATCACCAACTTATGAAGGCTTTGGCCTTGGCGCTATGCGCCTTCTGTTGTTATTTATATGATTTCAATATAATTTATCGGTTGGTCACGTATAGGGTTCTTGTTGTTGTTGAGAGTCATAGCTGCGACATTCTGTGTCACCTTAGCAGCTTCACTGGCAGCAAGGCATGGGTCTATATCGATGGCAGCATTCCAAATCTGCTTGCAGGTTTGGCTTGCAACCTCGTTGCTTGCTGACGGACTAGCTGTTGCTGGACAAGTACCCATCCCTCCCTCACTTAACAAACAGCCTCTGTATTCAACAACTATCTTTGTATCAGCTTATGATTGGTTTATTACATTTTCCAGGCGATACTCGCCAGTGCGTTTGCAAAGAAAGATTTCGATAGGGTCACATCCGCTGCTGCACGTGTGCTTCAGGTCTGCCATACACTTCACATTTTCTAATACTGTCTGTCCCTCCGTGGTGTTGCTTCTGATCTGCTTGATCGGGTTTATGTGGCAGTTAGGGTTGGTTCTTGGAATGCTGCTCTCTATATTTCTTGTCGTCGTCTTACAGTTCGCTCCAAGATTATTCACAGAGGATGTCAATGTCCTTGCACTCATAAGCCTGGGCATCCCGGTACCTCTCTTTTCCTATATATGCACATTCCCCTAACGTCGTTGATTTTAAAACTTACGTATGGTTGGACTTCAGTTTGTCGCAGTTTCTCAGCCAATTAACGCTTTAGCCTTCGTATTTGATGGCATCAACTACGGGGCATCAGATTTTGCGTATTCTGCATACTCCATGGTAAACAACATAATCCCTTTATCACATTATCTTTAGCCACTTCACTCGTTGTCTTATTCGTCATCTGTGAAATCTTCGTTGGAGCTAGATTTCTGTAGCTATAGTGAGCATCGTATGCTTGTTGTCGTTGTCATCGAGCAATGGATTCATAGGCATCTGGATTGCCTTATCCATCTACATGAGCCTTAGAGCACTTGCTGGCTTTGGGAGGTACTCTTTCTTAGCCTAACAACAAAAAAAGGGATAAGATTCTATCCATTTTTCGCCTTTAAACTAAGGATTTTTTTGACAACAATGTGATGCCATCGGATCGGCGTTTTTTTTGTCTTAGGATCTGGACATCAACTGGACCCTGGAGCTTTCTCAACAAGATTTGATTCCAATGTTTTCATTCTTTTGATTTCTTGATCTCTTACCTCTGGTTATTGTTAATGTAAGTTGGAGAGGAGAGCTATGTGAATGTGGTGGTTGGTATGAGATTATATAGAGAGTTGAGGCATCAATTACACTTTAGACTTGTTTTTGAGGAGAGTGTGTTTGGTAACCTTAACTGAATAGGTAGCTGATAAACTGAATAGATATTTGTGTGTATAAAAAGAAAAGTTCCGAAAAGCTTGGGAGGTGTAGCCGGTGAAAATTCAACTCCAAAATGCTAATTTTTTTAATACAACTCCAAAACGTTAATTAAAATATAATCATAGATTTATTTCATTTAAAACTATATAATATTAAAAAAAAAAACTCTGAAAAGCTACTTGTGTTGTTAAACACACCCTTAGTAAATATGTTTTTTTTTGTCTTAAACTTTTGTTCTCATAATTTTCTCTCCTTAGAGAAAACCTTCATAGTCTACGCTATACATTACACATCTGTAATGGATAATATTACAATAAACCATTTCGGAATGATTCAATTGGAAAGGGCTTGATGGTAGTACTCAAAGGTTCTCGGTGACCGCTCTTTATTTACCAAATTCAAGGATAATATTACAATATTCAGATGACCGCTATTTATTTACCAAGTCCGAGGATAATATTACAATATAATATGTATTACTACGATATTGTGTATAGTAATAATATATGGTTATTCAAATAAACCCTAATTCTTTAGGCCCGATTAGGCGATTATATATAGCTTTCATGGTTGATTCTCACTTTTTAAATGTATTAAGGGATGTACATTCATCAACTTCCAATTTTTCTTGGACAAGAATGACTTTCAATTTTGGTTGTTAAACTAAGCCAAACACCTCATTACTTGCATCATCCTTGATTTTATTTTATTTTGTGAGCAATTCAATTCTCAAATTATTAATTACTTTCGTGAAAATGCATAAATATACTTTATTTATTTATTGAAATACGTAGTATATGGTAGTCCACACAGATGACACCAGGGGCGGAGCTGGGGGGTGCTCGAAGCACCCTCTGGCCGGAAAAAAAAATACAAAAAAAATAATTTTTTGTACATATATTTAGTATATTTAAGGTAATATAAGATTTTTAAGTGATATTTAAAGTAGAATTGCTATCTAGCTCAATTGGTAAAGGGAAAGGAAGTGAATTAAATAAATGGTCTTGGGTTCAAATCACAAACTCTTCACTTTTTATTTGTTTTATTATATCTTTATTCCACATAATTATTTAGGGATTTCTTTGTATATTTTTAGTTTCTCTAAACTATTTCAATTAAAAAATGTCATGTCATATTTAAATTTAATGTTTTCCTTCAATATTGTTTTGAAATTAATTCTTCTTGATTTTTTTTCCTATATTTTTTTGTTTCTTTCAACTAAAAATATCATAAATATATCACAATTTTAGTATTTATTCAATATTTTGTAAAAAATCTTCTTTTTAATGTTTTCCTTCAATATTGTTTTGAAATTAATTCTTCTTGATTTTTTTTCCTATATTTTTTTGTTTTTTTTCAACTATTTAACTAAAAATATTATAAATATATCACAATTTTAGTATTTATTCAATATTTTTGTAAAAATCTTCTTAATAGGTATACAAAATATTTTTCGAAAATTGTTTAGCACCCCCTGGATTTCATCCTGGCTCCGCCACTGGATGACACAACGCTTATTGGTACTTTTAATAGACACAACAGAACGGCTTGTTGGGGTCTTCCTCTTGGCTCTCTACCATCTTATGTTTCTTTCAATTGCACTTTCTTGCAATTTTAAAATAAGTCAAATAATGCAAAGAAAATAGACCATTGCACTTTCTTCAAAAAAAAATTATGAAATGTGAATCAATTCTAAGAGCGGATCATTCTGTGAAGCCGGGTATTTATAATTCTACCCTCTCAACAAGTCGTCCAATTTTTTGCAAAAAATAACTCACTTGGGCTAGTTTTGCAAATTTAAAATAGGGGTGTTAGCTTTGAAAAAAGAAAAAGGTTGTGTTAGTTTTTTAAAAGGAAAAGTAAGCAAAAAACAATCTCAAGTCTCAACTCATCTAACACAAAAACATAATTATATTTTGATTTAGTTTTCACATTATTTTTCAATGTAGAACTCTACTCACAACCCAATGGACTTGATTTTTGCATGACAATTCGAGGATAGGAGTGGGGTAGCATATTTGAAGATGCAATTTGAGATAAGAATTTGCTTGCTAATGGAGGGGAATAGGGGTTGGAGTTATGGAGAGGGTGAAGATCGTAATATGGGAGGGGTGGTGAAGTTATAGTTAAGGTGATGGGTAGGGGGAGAGAAAGGGTCTTGTTAAAGTCGGCTAAGTCCGATGGGGCCAACACAAGCTGGGTGAAGGAATCGTAGGTGGAATGCACGAATGTGAGTGAAATTGATTAAAAGAAATGCACGGGTGAATGCCTTAGTAGAAGTGTTCAAGGGTACACATGGCCTAGGAGGCTTTATGTGGAGAATAAAAAGTTTATCCCACATTGGTTTGAGGAGCAAATCAAATACCAAAATATAAGGGATGATGAAGCCTCTACACATTAGCTTAAACTTTTGTAGCTTAAATAGTCAATCTCATCCCGGTCGTGGCGGGACCGGGACGTGGGACGACCCATCCCAATCCTGCAAATCTCGTCCCGTATATGTATAAAATAATGTAATAATATATAATCCCTTAAGAGAAAGGTAATATTTTGGCAACGTGAAGCTATATACACTGCCACACATATACACACTATATATTATACGGAAATTTTGCGAGAGACGAAGAAGACCTTAGATGAAGATCTCAGAGGAGAACTCTACACTAGCGAGACAAGGGCTAGACGCAGTGGTGGATCCTCAACCGAAACTATGAGGGGGCTGGCAGCGAAACTTTACTACAAATTTTTTTATTTTCAGGGTTTGGAATCCGGTCATGCCGGGAGGCTCATCCCCACGCTTATGAGCCTACAATGATTTAACTTTCGATCCTTACCCATGAGCCTACAAAGATTTAATAAATAATGCATAAATTTTAGTTCATGGAACAATTTCAATTTAAACAAGCTAAAAAAATATAGATCTACATGATTTTCATAATATTCACAATGGTATCGCATCTTCCGACCTATTACACAGATTTTCGTTTTCGTTTTTCCGATTTTGTGACCTGGAATTTGCAACTCGAAAGGACGACAATGGCGGCTTTGGTTTCTTCGCAGTCACTCGCTTCAATGGGTGATGATTGGAGGACACGATGGCAAGAGATCGAAGAAATTTTGCGCCGGTTGGGATCTAAGGAGAAATTGACATCTGATCTAGTCGATTCGAATGCACAAGTGGCTGATTGCCCAAAAGAGTCAAGGGATCGAACCCTTCTCATCAAGATTCATCTGCAAAGGTACGAGATTTCATTGGAAGAGTTGGAATGCTTGTTCGCTAGGTTTCGGATGATCGAATGCATAGAAGTTTTATGCCCTGGAGAGCTATATCACTCAAGGATTCGATTCCAGCGGAAAGAATCGGCTATCAGAGCCTTCAAACCATTCAATCACAGGGAAATCTATGACGGATGTTGTCGATTAGAGTTGTTTCTTGAGGCCGAGATCGACGACGGGTTTCAGGAACCTAAGAATCAGCCTCAACCTCTTCTGCACATCAGCGAACACCGGTCGACAGCAAATTCTTCTTGGGAGTCTTGGGAACGACGTATAAGAATGCAAGAGAACCTCCGCAGGATGGAGGCGTTGGTTAAAAAAAGGCATAAGGAGCCCCACCGGAGCAAAGTTCAGGCAACAATTGAAGAAGATGAAGGTTTAGTTAAGGAGAGTGTTCTTGATGAAGAATCATTGCCGAGTAATCCCACAGAAGACGAACCAGACCAAGAAACAGAATTTGAAGGTCCAACCCATGAAACTGAAGTCGACGCTATCACAGAGTCTTCGGTGCAATCGCCGCATGTGGGGGTTCATGGAATTGTAGCAGAGCACAATTTGCTTGAAGGTTGACCCTTTGATTTTGAGCATAGCACAATTTCTGGGGGAATTAGCATTAGAGAGGGCCAAGAAAGTCACAATTCAAAGTTTGATTCAATCGAAGATGGTGACAGACTCGGCTCGAAAGGTGAGTTCTTAAATTCTTCTATGGTTTTGAGTACACTCGATAACAAGATATTGAATTCAGATAAGAGGAGTATTCAGCATAGTAAGTTGCCTAAGGAATTGGGGCTGGAGAACGATTGTAATGTTCTTGAAATTTCTAAAATGTTGGTGCCTAAGCATGCCTATCAAGTGTTTGTTGAAATACCTCCTAGAAGGATAAGTGATGAATTAGTGTTGACTGCGGTGGAGGACAGTGATAGTTCACAGACCATTATTTTCGATCCAAGAGGTGGTAATAGTCACGGTTGTTTAAGTGTTGTTCCGAAAACTAAGTATAGAAATGTGATATTTGGGTTAATTTCTTATAAGAATCTTGCCCGGGATGGTTCTATCATAGAGCAATCATTCTTCGTTCAAGATATTGCTCTCAAGTTGATAAAGAATGGCTTGAAATCATTGCCTTTTGATAGAGGAATTGCCAGCATCGGTGTTATTGAAATTGAGTTGAGTCGAGCTATGGAATCTGTCATGTGTTATACAGGAAGGGGAAGCAATGTTGGGATTATGAGAAGCTTGGTTACAATTCCTTTTGATAGAAAGAAGATAGGTATGGGTATGAGAACCAATTCTAGTGAGGAGATATGCGCATTCAGATTGTTAGTTTTTGATCCTGGTGGAGTCCTAGCATCACAGACTTTTGTTTTGCTAAGTGTTGGATCAACACCACCATATTTTTGTTGGTTAGGAAAACTGCTGTCATGGATAGTCAGTGGCCATGAATATGATGCTTGCTGCTATCATGGATGGTGTGGATTGGCAGGAAGTGTACATACAAAGAACAAGAGGCTACAAGAGGCTATTTGTGGCAAGGTGGACAATTTTACAAGCTGCACAAACACCAAATTGGGGCCTAGCAAAAGGAAATGGATATGTGGCTTCTTGCTGTCATGGGTTGTGTGGAATTAGCAGGGATCGTATGTGCATTGACAATCATCAACCCTTCATATTTTTTCTGGTGTGGGAATTGAAAGGGTGTTGCAAGCTAAAGTAGACTGAAGTACAAATTGAAGTATATTAAAGTTCAAGGCCAGCTCAAGCACTTAATTCCAGTATACACATCGAAGGAAGGGTCCTAGCTTGTACTGTCATGGTTGAAGTGGTTTGGATTTTAGTTTTGGTTAGTATAGTACGTAGTATTGCTTTTACATTGTAATAAGCTTTGGGGAAAAGCTTTTTAAGGGAATGCAATGTTATGTCTTAGTAGATAGGAATTAAGGGTATAAATATCCTATGAGTGGTAATTGTGGATTAATCAAAGTAATAATCCAATGTTTACCCTAATCTCCTCTCTATCTCACTCTTTCAATCTCTATTCTCTCTCTTGTTCTATCTTCTGAACTTCATCTCCCTCCTCCTCTCCTAACTCAATCTCTCTCCCTTTCTTCTCAAATTCCCCAGCTTTCTTCTAATTGGCATTCGGGTCATAACAATGGTATCAGAGCCTTCAAATCATTCAATCACAGTCACGGTTTCGCATCTTTGAGATTTTCAATTGAAATAAACAGTCTTTGAAATTTTCAATTGAAACAAACAGTTACACAGGCTGCAAAAAATTTGAACACTGGCAATTGGGCGAACAGCTTACTGACTCTGAGTCGGCACTCGACAGTTCGGCAATCGGCACCCAGTAGCAGATTCGACTTCGGTTAATCGATTCTCAAGAGGAAAATCAGGGAAGTCAAGTAACCCAATTCAGGAGAGAGGATGGAGTCACATAGAAGATCGATCTACAATCCAATTGCGAGGAAGAAGATGACGATTGACGACTACGATTTCGATTTTAGTCCCTCCACATCTCCAGTTTATTCCATGCGATCTGCAGAAGCGATTTGGCCCTGTGTATCGAGAATTTCTACAACCGTTCAAGGAGATTTCAATCTATAGGCTGCCATGGATTTCTGCGAGATTTCTGCCATGGATTTACATTCGGTAGTCTGGTACCGTTCAAGGAGATTTCAGTCTTTGATTCTCTCTCGATCCTTCATAAAATATAGCAAATTGTTTTCCTAAAGATCCAAACTTCCAATTCCAAATTATATACCTAAAAAAAATAGAGAAAATTTGCCCAACGGGCCCATTTTTGAGCCTTTATTTAGAGAGTGTCTCCCACCCTTGTAAAATTAGGGTTTTGTCCACGTAAATTTTTCTGGACAAAATTACCCCCTAATTTCTTACATAATTCGCCGTATTTCTTACATAATTCGCCGTTTCAGCACCACAAATCCATGGACGCCCTTTCTCCCTCCTTTCCTCTCGCGCCGCTAAGACCTTTGTGAGTTTTCACCCTCCCTCCCCCGCCTTTCTCGCTCTCTCCGTCTCCCTCCCTCGGCCGGAGTCCGGTGCTTGCCGGCGATTCCGAGTCTTCCTCGTCCTCCATCTCCTTCCTCAATCAACAGATCGACGACGGCAACCAGATCGACGGTGCTCCGTTGAAGGATCTCAGATCTCATGGCTCTCTCCCATGGTTGCTCCCATGGTTGTTCCTCGATGGCTCGATCGATTGATTTCTCTCTGATTTTCGTCGACTCGCTCCACCTACGCCGACGTCGTCTTCCTCCTCCGACTCTGTCCTCCTCTCATCCACCACAGATCCGCCGCCCTCCCTCCTCCGACTCTGTCCTCCTCTCATCCACCACATATCCTCAAATCAGTCCGGCGTTGGATGAGGTCGAAGACGGAGGCGATGATGATGCCGATCCAGATCCGGAGGTGAAGACGATGCCGATGAAGATCCGAGGTGAAGACGAACGAGAATTCGGCGAGACGAACGAGAATCTGGACGCAGATCTGGCGTCTCCAATGGGGAACGATGCTGAAATCCTTGTCAAGTGACTCCAATGGCGTGCACTTCCTGTCCGACGGCGCTGTTGCAACGGGATTTCTCTTAGCCGGTTGACGGCGCATCTGAATCGGTCCCTCGCAGCCATCGATCTCGGATCCGAGAAGCCGCCTTGTAGCCAGATCTGTGTGACGACGTCGCCACTGTAGCCAGATCAATTTCAGCCTCAATTTCTTCCATAATTGAGCAAATTTTCATCGCCTCCGACAACCGTGTCCTAGTTTATAGGCCTTGTGGCGTGGATCTGGTGGTGCGGACAGCTGCGTCCTGGTGGTTAGTTTGCCTTCTAATTTCAGCGCATTTGATCAATCTACGCTTCTTTCTTCTTTCTTGCTCTTGCTTGTTCAATCTAAGTGTTGGCATATGTTTTTTTATTTCTAGATCTTTTCCTTCTAAATTACTTGTTCAATCTACTGTTTATACTTCAATGGCTTGTGTCTTAACTATTTTGATAGTTAAATTGATTTGTAACACTGGTTGTTTTGAAGTATAGCCATATTCTCCCAATCTTGCTGTGTGATTACAATACAGTTGAAATGATTTTAAAATATTAATGGATAAAAGGATACTTGATATCAGCAACTTTTGGGAATATGTTTTGGAGTTAAATATGATATTTGCATAGATTGATATGTTTATGATATCAGCAACTTTCATGAATGCACACTTGGCGGTAAAGCAAATATATGACTGTACTGAGTTAAGACGAATTTAGTTTTTTTTTTTTGGGGGGGGGGGGGGGGGGAGTTCCATTTACATGATTTGAGTTCGGATATTGACAATCTCAACAATTGCTGAAATGCGAACGGTAGGTTCAACAATTTCTAAAATGCGGAACTACTGAAATGGAAATACAAATTGTTTTAAGCATTTTTATTGGTAATGAAAAGTGAATTTGTTGTTAGTTTGCTATGTGATTGAGTTTGCTTTGTTAGAGTTTGGATATTGGCAATTTCAGCAATTTTTTTTTGTGGGATCTGAAATGCTGAAATTAATTTTTATTAGAATTTGCTGAAATTGCTGTTGTTGAACTTGCTTTAAATCTCCTTTAAAAGCCTCTTAGTTCAATGGTAGAGCAATGTGCTTATGCACGAATACGTGGGTTCGAATCCCGCATAGGCTAAATTTTATATCTCATAACACGGTTTCAGCAACAATTTCAGCATCAGCAACGTTGCTGAAATCGGGGTTTCAGCATCAACAACAGTGTTGAAATACGCGAAAAAAAAAACCGAAAAAAAAACTGCTGAAACAGAGGGTGGTACATGGGTTTCAGCAATTCTGGAAACGCAAAAAAAAAAACGAAAAAAAAACTGCTGAAACAGATGGTGGCACAGAGGTTTCAGCAATTCCGTTTCAGCAACTCTGGAAACGCGAAAAAAAAACTAAAAAAAAACTAAATTTCGCGGAAATTTTTTTTTGCTGAAAACAAAAATTTCAGCAACTTTATTTTTGGGGTGAACATTTTGCTAATATGGAGAGGGTGGGGGACAATTTCCTAATATAGGCAAAAAATATGGCCTGTATAGTAACTGCCCCAAAAAAATATAAAAAAATTGGGGGGAGGGGGGGTGGGGGGCAGCTGCCCCTACTGGCCCTAAGGGCCATCCGCCTCTAGCTAGACGAAGTGGTCAATGCTGACGAGGGTACGTCAACTATTGGTGGGGAAGTTGGCGGTGTCTGAGGTGAGAAATTTTGAAAGTGCTCAACCTGACAAAGAAGAGGAAAGGAAGGTAGCGCGAGGGAGGATGAAGCCAGCAATCGAAGGTGGCATCGATCTGGTGGATGCCATATATAGATCTGTGTTTCAACCTGAGATTTTTTAAAAACCAAGGTTTGTGGGTTTGAAATTTGGGGATTTTTCAAAAATTAGGGTTTATTGGTTTGGAGTCTTGGATTTGTGGTTCGATTAATTGAAAGTCACAAAATCCAATTTTCGTTAGGCTACTAGAATAAGAAATCAACATAAAGATCACAAAAACAAATAAAATTATACTTTGTTTAATCGATTAGTTCATTACTTTCTTAGCACAATGCATTAGCTTATACTACTAACTTTGCTGATAGTTCGAATTAATTAACATATATGCTATTTCTATTTCATTCATAATCTTATTGTATGCTGAAAATTGATCAATTGTTTGCCACTTTCATTTAGCAGCTTGAATGATTTGGGATCAGCTTATGTGAAGCTTGTCCAGCACCCTGTTGTTATAAAGGATACAAAGGTGAGCATGAGATATTTGTTTTAGTTGTAGAATTTTAATTGTGACACTGTGTTTTGAGAAGTTCAATAAGAGATCGTTTTTATATACATCCACCTAGTGAGCTGGTTACTGAGGAATTTAAGCCACTGGATCTTTTGTTTCATGGAAATTGCTACCCTTTTTTTTTTAAAGGAAATAATTTAGCTTTAGGGGACCCTAAGAGTCAAGGGCATCCATACGGATGAGGGAGGAAAGCAAAAAATCGTCAGGGCTAATATGACTGTGCATGGCAAAGTTCAGATGCGTTAGGTGGTCCGCAACTTGGTTTGCCTCGCGATAGACATAACGAATCTCAACAGAAGAGAAGAAACCTAGCGAGACTAGACTGTCCGAGACAATCATTTCAGAGTCTCCTGAAGGTTTCCCAAGACCTTTCAAGCTGTTGATAACGGTTAGGTTGTCACCCTCAATTTCCAAGTCGGTTATTTGTAGTTCTAATGCGGCCATGATACCTTGACAAGCCCCAAAGCTTTTAGCTCCCGCAACAGAAGAGATCGGGCAAGGACCACAACTGAAAAAGATCGGGGTTCCCAAATGGTTCCTGATTATAAAGCCAAAGGAGCCAAAACTCGACGGCGTGAGAGCCCCGTCAAAATTAAGTTTATGTTTTCCTTTCGATGGGGGTTTCCATTTTGTTTTCTTCCTTCTTTTTATTGTCGTTGTGGTTGTTGATTGCGTGGTTTGGTTGCTGTCAAGTTCTTTAATATTTTTTGTGGATTTCCATAAGGAAATTTGATTAGCGATGAAAGATTTAATGCATCTCACATCCGGGTGTATATCGTCAAATAGTGTCTTGTTTCTAAAGTACTAGATTCCCCACCAGGCAAAGGCAAGAGTAAAAAAACGATCCTTGCCTATGTTATTCTTAATATCTTGTATTATGTCATTGAGGGTAGAGCCTTCCCTAAAGGCATAGGCGGTTTTCCTGTACAACCCTGGATCAATCGCGAGTATGGTGTCTCTTGAAATAGGGCATCCCCATAGCAGGTGAGGGATGTCCTCAAAACTTTAGTCACATTGCGGACAGTTGATTGGGATTCCTATTTGTCTTGATGCAAGTTTAGAAGTAGTGGGTAAGCTGTTTTTTAAGATCTTCCAAAGAAAGGTCTTGATCTTTGGTGGTATATCCAGGTCCCAAATCCATCTCATGCATGATTTTTGATGTTGTTTTAGAATACCCATCATGTCTATAGCTGATTTGGTAAAGAACCAACCATTTCTGCTCCATTTCCAATATAGTATATGAATATCCATATGTATGTTTTTTGGTATAGGTGTCAATTTGATGTTTTCAATTGTTTCTTTTGATAAATTGTAAACAATCAGTCTATTCAATTTTTCATGGTCCCAAGTCTTGTGATCTTTTAAAAACTGGTTTACTGTTGGGTAGTTTCTATTTGATGGGGATGAGGCACCAAAGTAATAAGAGGTGTGTCACCCGTCCAATGATCTAACCAGAAGTTGATGTTCTGTCCATTTCCATTTGACCAACGGATTCCTTGCTTGAATAAAGGGATTAATTTAGTCAATTGAGTCCATTGCCAGGAAGTTGACCCCTTTCGATCATAGTTTAGAAGTTCTTTTTGTTTTAGGAATTTCTCCTTGATTAGTGCCACCCAAGGATTATTCGGTTATGCTAAGATTTTCCATAGCAATTTAAGTTGCAAGGCTTTGTTCATGTCTTCAGATGTTCGGAGACCTAAACCACCATTGGATTTTGATTTACAGATCTCAAACCAGCTGATTAATGGCTTGTGCTTAGGCCCCTTGTTCCAGAGAAAGTTTCTATTTATTTTGTCAAGTTCTGTATGTACTGATTTTGGTAATAAGAAGCACTGCATAAGGTGCAGTGGTTTTGCAGATAAGGTTGTCTTTATCAGGGTGCAACGACCAGCTTGGGAAAGACCATTAGCCTTCCAACGTTGGAGCTGATCTCTAGTTGTTTTTATTAATTCTTCAAAATCTGCTTTAGTTGTGCGACCACTCATGACAGGGCAACCAAGATAATTTCATAGGCTTGTTATGTAAGTAATTTGTAATTCATTGCCGATAAGTTGTTTTTGGTTTCTTTCCACATTTATCGATGTTTGAAATTGTGATTTATGTCTGCCAGCGTCAGTCCTATAGTTTTATAGACCCGGGGCGGAAGAAAATTATGGGCCCTAATATTATACTCTATTCGTTCGAAAACACATGGGTGTTGACATTGGACACGATTTTTTATGAGCTAAAAACTATATAAACTAATAAAAATTAGTACAAAAATAAAAAATTTTATATTTTATATAGTTTTTAGCTCCTAAAAAAAATCTCAAAAATAAAAGTTCATGTATTTTCGAATAGAAGTAGTATATATAAATACCAAATACTCCATCCGTTAATTAAAACTTGATATTTTACTATTTACACATTTTTTGGTGTTAAAAACTATATAAAAGATTTAACTTTTTCAATATTTTTTTAAATAATTTCATACTCATTACTATAAATATGAATTTTTAAATCAAATTAAATAAAAGTTAATGTTTTATATACTTTTTTTATCATTTTTTAAAAAACGTTAATATTTTATATAATTTTTATCATTTAAAAAAACGTGTATAAATAAAAAAACGACACATTTTTATTAAGAGGGAGTCTCCCTCTAATTATCCGTAAAACGGTAAAGACGTTCCCAGTTCAATTCCAATCAATTGAAATTCAAATTGAACGACTAATAAATTAAATTACTTATCAATTTTTTTTAAACTCGTTATTACATGCACTTGAAATAAGGAGTATTTGTGGACTTGTGGGCCCAAGTTCATTAACTGATATACTATTTGTGGAGTTGTGGGCTGAAATAAGGAGTAAATCTTATGGGCCTTTGTTTATTATTTTGCAAATACAGTCAAATTGAAACCGGGATTCAGTGTGGGGCGTGTGGGGCTTTTTTTTTATATAGGCTTAAAATTAATACTATGGGCCCTTTAAAACCTTGGGCCCTGGGCGGGTGCACTTCCTGCCCCTGTTATTGGGCCGGACCTGATGTCTGTTTACTCTTTGACCTGAGATTGATGAGTATTTTGTAAGAATTTTATTAATCTGATGGCAACCTGTCTGTGTTGCAGAGGCAAATATAACAATATCGTGTGGGAAAGCCAAGTAATGAATTCTTGTTCCATTACGTGTTATTTGTATTCCCAGGTGACTCATAGGTTTTGCAGATTCAGCTTGTAATCCTCTACCCAGGATTTCAGATAGTATAAGGAATATATATGGTGATAGCGGGTCCCCTTGTCGAAGTCCTCTCTGTGGGTTAATTAGTTCTGTGGGCTCATTGTTAACGAGTTATGAGTATGTAACCCTGGTTATGCATTCCTTGATCCATCCTGAGAATCGGGGTGAGAAGCTGAATTTGTCTAATACTGTAATAAGGAATTTCCAATCCACTAGGTCAAAAGTTTTTTCCATGTCTAATTTTACTGCCATCCATCCATTGGTTCCTTTCTTTTTTGAAAAGGAGTGAAAGATCTCGTTAGCTATTAGAATATTATCTTGTATGGCCCTACCCGATGTAAAGGCACTTTGCAGGGGGTTAATTATTTTCGGGATTAGTTTTTTCAGTCTAGTAGCAATAATTTTGGAAATAATCTTATATGTGGTAGAACATAAGCTAATTGGTCTATAATGAGATGTGGTTGTTGGGTTTTCACATTTAGGTATGAGTACGATGAAAGTATGGTTTGTTTGTTTAAGAATTCTCCCACTAAGAAAGAATCCTTTTACTACCTTGATGACAGTTGGTTCAATAATGTGCCACTATCTTTTGAAGAAGCCTGCTGGGAACCCATCAGGCCCTGGTGATTTGTCATCTGTCATGCTGAACACCGCCTTTTTGATTTCTGAATTTGTGATCGGGCGTGTAAGCCAATCGTTATCCTCGTCAGTGATTTCCTTATTTATGTTGTTTAGTAGATTACTTGGATGTTGTTCTCGAGGTTGTTGGGAATAACGATTCGAAAAGCCATTTATGTAGATCTCCCTTATATTTTTTTCGGATGTTAAAGTGACCCCAGCTGCTAATTGAATTGATTTTATGATGTTTTTATTCCGTCTTCCTGTAGCAATTTTGTGGAAATATCTTGTGTTTGTATCAATTGATTTTACATGTTTCCTTTTAGCCCTCTGACCCCAGTATTTCTTCTGATAGGCTAGTAGAGAAGCATGCTTAGTCAACAGTCTTTTTATTTTGTTTTCTATATGAGTGTTATAGCAGTTATATAATTTTGATTGCAGTTCTTGTAGTTCTATCTCTACTTGGTCGATTTCCCGGAATATCCAAAAGTGACTTTACTCCATGTTTTGCTTTTTTTTCTTTACTTCCTGTAGTTTTTTTGTTAGCTTAAACATTTGGGATCTCGGGGTATCAAATCTCCATGCTTGTTTAACAAGGGTTTCATAATCAGGTCTACTGGTCCAAGCCAATTCGAACTTGAAAGGCAGAAGCTTAGGCTTCTGGTTATCCATCAAGTCCAGTGTGATTTGTGCGTGATCAGATTTCAGGAAGGCATGATTTTTTGTGTGTAGATTCGGAAATTGTTGTAGTAAGTGAAAACTAACAAGGGCTCTGTCAAGTTTTTCATATATATTATCCACTCCATGGGGTCGTTTCCTCCATGTGAATTTGTTGCCTGTCGTTGGTGCATCTATCAGGTTATGAGTTGTAATGATTTCATTTAGTCTTCGAAATCGGTTTGCCGACGGGGTTAAGCCCCCCCCCCCACTTTGTCTTTAGGTTCAAGAATCTCATTTAGATCACCAATAATCATTACTGGGTGCTCTGTTTTTTGTATTGCCTCCGATAGAGAGGACCAGACACCCTCTTTCTCGTTTTCATGTGGGGGTGCATATACAAAAAAGATTTCTATAGACACCCCAATCAAGTTGTTTGTGTAAGTTGTTTGTATGATTCTGTTGTTAGAATTCACCACTGTGAATGTTTCATTATGAAGCTGGGCTTCTTTCCACAGAAGGCAGATGCCACTAGAAAGGCCTAAAGAGAGGCAGAAATGCATTCTATCAAAACCCGATTTTTTCCAGCGATTCTCCGGGGGTGGGGTTTGTAACTTAGTTTCAGCTAGCATTAGTGTTTTGATGTGTTTTGTCTTAATTGTCGATTCAATATGGGTTCATACATTTCGTTTATTTAGTCCCCTGACATTCCAATAACTAAATTTCATAGTAACCATCTTTGAGAAAATTGGTAATTCTTGTTTTGAGTTTCATCAATTGTTTGATACATAGGATTTGTGTAGTGCATTTGATACATAGGATATCAAAGAGTCCAAGCAATAAATTCCCTTGCAGTAGGAGCATATCAAGGTAAGGTTTTTGTGAATGACCGTCAAATCCCTTGTTAATGGTGATAAAGGTATGGGGGTTGGTGACTATTTTGTGAAAAATGTTATCTGCTAGAGCCAGAAAAAGACCAGTTCCACCAAGAACTTGGGATGTGCAGGGTAAGAACATCTTATTGTTGAGCTTGCAGAACTTTCGGTTTTGAGTAGAATCAGCAATATGTACAAGAACGGGTGCTGTCAAAGATTCCTTACGTAAGCACTGAGCCTGCAAGATATTTTGAGTTTTTTCCTCGGTAGGATGAAATTCCCAATCATGTGTAACATATCTGATTGTTGACAAAGTGGGTTGAGTGTTAGAATATAATGTACAATCATTACATTTGATGCTTTTAGTAAGAGAATACAATAGGTTTTGAAAGCTGTAAGGTTTAAGCATCTTGGCAACAAACACATTTGTAATAGCTATAATACAATGGTGGATAGAGTATAAGTGGAAAGGTACCCTCATACAGTTCAAGTTTTGAAGGAAAATTTGGCTATTAGAGATTCTGTAGGTTCTAATAAAATCAAAGCAAAGTGTAAACCTAGTCTCATAAACAGGGATATGCATAATGTTTAGTTTACATCTGATGTCAAGGTCCGAGTGTGGAAATTGCTACCTTTGTTTCATGTCCAATTACACACCAGATAAAATATATTTCATTGTCAAAGATTTAGTGTTTTGTCCTATTAATTAGCTCAATCAGTAGAGCAATGTGTTTTGACATAAAAATGTTGGTTCGAATCCCACATAGGCCATCTGCATCGTTTTTTTTTTTTTACATTCTGGATACTCTAACTTGTATGTTGTCTATTTTGGAACATGTGAATTTTAGTTAGCTCTTGGAAGATGTCATTTCCTGATTTTTTTTATATATAAATTCATGACACTTAATTCACGACAATATATTTGTGAACGATTGGATTGTATATTAGTGAATGGTAGTTGCCAGAACTTCAAAATAACAATCAGTCAGTCATAGCACAAGCTTTCCTCTTCTAACCGAGTTCCATTTGGGGACTTTTTCAGCTTGTATTTAATAAGAATAAAGAAATTTGGAAATCACACCCATTATATTTCATTGCACGCTCGCAGAAAACCAAGTGCCATATAAATGCATGCATACAAGTGATAAACTGATAACCTTATATGCCTTTCTTGATTTTTTTTTTCCGATTTCTTGAACCATTGGCTTGCAGCAGTTGCTTGGTTAACAACAACAACATCAACTCTTTGCTGCTCAGAAACTCATGTGTTGCACAACAGTTGCTTGGAGAACAACAACTCATTAATGAATGAGTGGAAGAATCACCATATATAATCTTCCTATATAACCTATATTCATACAAGTAAAAAAAATCAGCATAAAACTTTTTTCTTATCACGAAAAATTCAGCATAAAACTTGAATTACCACAAAACTTAACAAGTTTGTAGTTTTCATCTTTTAATTTTGGAGTCTATGTGGGATTTGAACCCACATCATGTGTTGTAGTCACACATTGCTCTCTCATTGAGCTAATAGACTTAATTGAAAACACTTCTGAAAATATTCTAAGGTACGAGATATTATGCCATTTGCTCTCCATCTACAATAACTACTAATTAAGTCCTGTTATTTTGTTGCTCTCTACAATGTGAGTCTCTTATGGAGTGTTAAAATAAGCTTTAGTAAAACTACCTGCATTTGTCTATTTTGTGCATTTACAAGAACTCCACTGATTTTCCTCTCCACCCTTGCGAACACATTTTGACAAATGCAGTCATTCATCAGATCAATCAACTCTTAAAAATCAACATTGTATCTCCACTAAGCCATACATCAAATTCAATTGAAAGAAAATTCTATGGATTTTAATTTCTACTAGCTATGAAATGATTGGCCTAGTGCTAATGTTGGTGGAATGATACGTACACTTGTGCAACTTCTGTTCCTGTGGAATAAATCTGATAATTTAACATCACTCTAGAATGACTTTTCTCTTTTTGACTAATTGCTAAAGGCTTTAACTTCACAATATGATTATTTCAATCACACATTTACCCTTCTAATTGATAAAGAATGGCATCAATTACACTTGTAAAACCTAAATAGACACCAGCAAAAGTTAGACCAAAACAAGTCACATTTTCATGGGAAAGGCATTCACTCTTAGATTTCAAACTAATGAAATGGAAATTCGTAATTTACTTTTTCCCTACAATTAGCTCTTCTAAAAGATTTAGGATCCGAAATTCAATAGTTCGTCACCAAACTTAAACTCAAACTCCAAATTCAAAACCCTAAATTTCGGAGAAATTGAGTAGAAAACAAATCCTAAATCCTAAGTTTCAAAATACTTCAAAGAAGACATACCTTATGTGGAAAACAGAAGTTCGAGAATTGAAGAATCTAGAACGCAAGAGAGAGCAAAGAAAGATGGAGGAAAGAGCTCAGATTGAGCTTTCCATTGAACTGAAAAACTTGAGTCGGTTACAAGGAGAAGGGGGCAATTTATACAAGATGAATTTCACGTGCTAAACAGGTGCTCATTTATTTGAACAAAACGAAGGCAGCATGAGACGACGTCGTTCTATGAAGGCGGGAACTCGAGGTCTTCTTCTTCCTCCCCCCCCCCCCCCCCCCCAAGCTGAAGGTGGTGAAACCAACTGAAGCTTGCTGAGAAGCTCTAAATGTCGGGGAAAAGAAAGAGATTTAGTGAAGATATCTACTAGCTGATCATGAGTAGGAAGGTAAGACAGTGAAATTAGACCTTCACAAAGCTTGTGGCTCACAAAGTGACAGTCGAGATCAACGTGCTTTGTACGTTCGTGAAAAATGGGATTTTTGGCAATATGAATTGCAGCCTGGCTATCACATTTGACTGGAATTGGAGTGATTCCATCAATACCCAATTCGGCAAATAATCGAGATAACCAAGCCAATTCTGCAGTAAGACGACGTAATGAGCGATACTCGGCCTTTGCTGAAGACAAAGAAACCACATATTGTTTCTTGGCTTTCCATGAAATTGGACACCCACCAAAGGTAACAAAATACCCACTGACTGATCGTCGAGTGTGTGAACAGGCAGCCCTGTCAGAGTCATTGTATCCAATCAATTGACAGTGAGAAGAGGAATTGAGAAAAATTCCTAAATCAGGCTTCCCCCTTAGATATTGAAGAGTGTATAGAGCAGCTTTCATGGTGTCAACAGTAGGGACTTGCATAAATTGACTGAGGAATTGCACAGAGAATGCAATATCGGGTCGCGTGTTGCTCAAAAAATTCAATTTCTTTACAAGGCGCCTGTAATTCATAGGATCCTCCAATGGAGGACTAGAAGAATTATGCAGCTTCAAACCTGTTTCTAAAGGAGCAGAAACAGAAGAAGAAGAAACACAGTCGAATTCCTGGAGCATTTCTGAAAGAAATTTCTTCTGGCTCATGACTAAGCCTTGGGGAACTTTAATGAATTCAATGCCTAGAAAATAGTGTAACTCACCTAAATCTTTGATCTTAAAAGTGGTGTCTAGAAACCTTTTAAGATCACTGATAGTAGCAAAATCATTCCCTGTGAGCAAAATATCATCAACATAGATGGCGAGATGAACAACAGATGACCCAGACCGTTTAGTGAACAAAGAGTGATCATTCTCAAAATGGTGATAACCTTGAGAACGAAGGGAAATTGAAAGCTTCTCATACCACTGTCTAGACGCTTGTGGAAGACCATAAAGCGACTTATTTAGTTTGCAGACCAAAGAAGAATCAGAAACGAGAAGGCCTTGTGGGAGACGCATGTACACATCCTCATGAAGGTCACCATGAAGAAATGCATTGTTAAAGTCTAGTTGAAACACATGCCAGTGCTTCTTGAGAGCCACGGATACCAGTGCTCGGACAGTGGTCAATTTGATGACTGGAGAAAATGTCTCAGTGAAATCAATGTCGGCCTTCTGTGTGCACCCTCTTATGACTAAACGAGCCTTGTGGCGATCCAAAGTGCCATCAGCTTTGAGTTTTATTTTAAAAACCCATTTGCAACTAATAGTCTTCTTCCCAGGAGGAAAGGGAACAAGATCCTAAGACCTATTTAACTCAAATGCAGTAAACTCCTTTTCCATAGCCTCTTGCCAAACTTGGTATTGAGCAGCCTCTACATAAGAAGTGGGATCTTTCATAGTGCTAAGATTCGAAAGAAGACGATGATCATCCTGAGACAAAACACTGGCACAAATGGAAAAAGGGGAACGGCAAGGCGGCAAGCAGAGGTTATGGTGTTAATTTGAGCAAACAAAATCTGACAAATAGGATGAAGGAGTATGCATTCTAGTGGAACGTCTAACTGGTGCATTGGGAACAACTTGGGGTATAGGTTCAGGGGAGGGTGCAGGTGCATGATCAGAGGGGACAAAAGGAGGTGCAAGTGAATAAATAGAACTGTCAGGGACAACAAGGGGAAAGGTAACATCTTGAATAATAGGTAGAGATTGAAAGGGAAAAACTTGTTCATAAAAGATAACATTTCTGGATATGATGACTTCTCGAGAATCAATGGTTAGAAGCTTGTAGGCTTTCTTTCCAAAATGGAAACCCAAGAAAATGCAAGCTTGAGATCTGGATTGAAACTTATCCCTCCCTTTGACAGCAGTGGTGGCATAACACAAGCAACTAGATGGTTTCAAATGATCATAAGAAGGAGGCTTAAGGAAAAATCTCTCAAAAGGAGTGGCATTGTGCAACAATTTGGAAGGGAAACGATTGATGAGATAGGTGGCCATCAGAACACATTCACACCAGTATTTGATAGGCAATTGGGATTGGAAAAGTAAAGCTCTGGATGTCTCAAGGAGATGCTTATGCTTTCTCTCAACCACCCCATTCTATTGAGGTGTATATGCACAACTGGTTTGGTGAATGATACCAAATAAAGAGAAGAAAGACAATGCATGTGCACTGAATCCAAGCTCAAAAGCATTGTCATTTCTGATAATTTTTGGGACAATGGAAAATTTGGTCTTGACCATATGAACAAATCTTAATCCCTCAATGAAAGAAAATGCAATGGACTTGGTTGGTAACAAGTGTGTCCAAGTGCATCTAGAGAAGTCATCAACAATTGTAAGAAAATACTTATTGCCATTATATATGGATGTATGGTAAGGTCCCCAAAGATCAATGTGCACCAAATCAAAAGGTTTACTGGTTTTGATGCTACTGTGAGGGAAAGGTAATCTGTGTTGTCTGCATTTATGACAAATTTCACTCATAACAGGCTTTGAAACGTCAATGTCATCACAACAATGCAACAATATGAGTTTGTCAAAAGGCATGTGGCCAAGTCTCAAATGCCAAAGCAAAGATATGTCAGAAGTACAAGCAACGGTTTTACAATTATTCTCACTAGAATGCATAACAGAAGAAATATATGGTTGTGTTTGACTTGCTCTCAAGCAGATAAAGGCCTCCATGTTGTTTACCAGGAACCACTCGCCTCTTCAGTGAAGGGGCCTGCAACATGCAATCAGTGCACGAAAAAGAAACATTACCATCAAGTTGAGAGGTAAGTTTGCTTATAGACAAAAGATTGAACTTGAACTCAGGGACATAAATTAAAAGACATGATTTATGGTCAAGTTAGGCAACACTTGAACAGATCCATGATATTTGAAAATGATAAAAAGAGGCATTTGGTAAGGTTATTTTGTAAGGATGAGGAAGAGGTATGAGATGAACAAAGGAATACTCAACAAAGCACATATGGTCGGTTGCACCAGTGTCAATAATCCAGGAATCACAACATCTCTTTGAATCAAGTTTTGCACTAAGAGCCATGTATCTAGAATAATTTGACAAGACAAAAGGGTGATTACCTGTCATAGAGCAACCAGCAAGATCCAAGTTATGTTGCTGAGATTGAGAAGAAACACCCTTAGTCAACATGCTCATAAGTTGTGCATACTGCTCAATTGTGAACCCTGGTATAGTAGACACTTGTTGGCGGGAGGTGAACTGTCGTGTGTAAACCTCGCCAAAGAAATTCCCACACAAATAACTAAGTATAGTGATAAGTGCAGGGTCGATCCCACAGGGAAATCTAAGAACCAATCTAAAAACTACTTCACCAAGAAATGGGAAATAAACAAGTAAATAGGAGAACTAGAACTAAAAGATCAATATTGCAATTGAAGTAACAAAGCATAAGAATGATAATTTTGGTAACAAATCAATGGAGAAAATAGTTTCACCTGCGCATTCATCGACATTGGTTGGCTTAATTGGTCCTAGACATAAACTCAAGTTGTTTGATTCCTTTAACTTACCTTCTTCCCATCTTAGTTTGAATAAATTAAAGTGCAAAGAGCAAAATTAATCCCTTACACCTTTATGCAACCTAAGCACGGACAAAGATTTAACATAAAGGCAGCACAAATTCCTAAGAATCTAGGCATATGAATAACACCAAGTATGCAAGGTAATCGATGTTTAAGACATATGTTGAAATCTCTACTTAGTCATGATCAAACGAAGGTTCTCACAATCCTAAGCATGCTACTACGGAATTCATTCAATGACGAAAGAACAAAACCCTAGCAAGGCACTATTATGATGGCCAATCACAACAATATCATTGATATGCGCAAGAGAAATCAAAAGAACGGTAGGAAACAACTAATTTTAAGCCTCAGAAACCACCAACCAAGTCTCTAAAACACAGGTGAAACAATAATGGACTTAGCCACTCATAGCGTACCTAAATATCCTTCGAATTGATGGAAAATAAGCAAACTTGAATGGTTGATTGAACTACTGCGAAATATGATTCAAGGTCTGAGAATAAGCATTCCCAAGTCTCTCTAAGTCTAATTTCGTGGCTCCCCTTGATAGGAAAGAAAAGACCCCGAAAACCTAGATACTTTCCTTAAAGATACTGCGGAAATAATCCTAAAATAATAGAAAATATCCTAAAATTATTAAAACTGAAAATAATAGTAAATAAGTCTCAGAATATCTTCCTTAAACCCTAAGGAATAAATCTTCCAAATATTGGATCGAATCTCCCACCGAAAAGATAGAATTTGAATCTTGAACTGATGTTCTCTGGACGATCTCGCCGCCGCGACTAGGAACTTGCGACCGCGACACATAGGTTTCAGCAAACCTCTCGTAGGCATAACTCCATGGTGAACTGGTGAATCTCGCGGTGGAGACTCAAGGACTTGCAGCTGCGACTGGTGGACTTCGGCCGCGATTGGTGGACTTTGTATGACCCTTCTCGGGGGTTGCCTTCACGGTGAAACACGGAGACTCACGACAGCGACATGGGACTCACGGTTGCGACTGGTGGTCTTCGTGTGTTCTTGCTCTTCTTTCTTGACCTTTGCTTTACTTGCTTTCTTTTCTTCTTCTTCTTCATTCCAATGAGAACTCTTCCAATCTAACCACAAGCCGGAACTACGAACCTACATAAAACAATCAAAATAGCGTAGTTTCCGAACTTTCCAACCAAAAGAGCAAAATACGAAATTAACTCTAAAACCTAACCAAACAACCATAAAACACAACTAAAACTACTCTATAATGCCTATATAAATATGCATTATCACTTGTACCTCACCATCAGATTCACCTGAAGCTTGAGCAACTACCATTCTTTCTTTAGGTGCCTTAGAATCAGAAGGATAACCAATGAGTTTATAGCAAAACTCAACCTTGTGTCCGGTTTTCTTGCAATGAGTGCAAACATATAAGGAGCACATTTTCCAGGGACAGTGCTCTCAGATTTGTTCGATTTCTGAGTTTGAGACTGAGTAGAAGATTGAGGAGGAGACGACGATTTCTGGTGCTGAGAATACATAGCAGAAGAATACCCAGCAAATTGAGTAATAGACTTGAAATCTCGCTGCTTCTCCTCTTGACTAAGCAAAGAATAAGCTTCTGCAATGGTAGGACTCGGCTTCATCATCAAGATTTGGCCTCTGATTGAACTATAACAGCCATTTAGTCCCATCATAAGCTCCAAAAACTTCTTCATTTCATTTGTGTGGTTGTGATTCTGTACAAATTTCTTCGTTTGATGATTGTTCGTCACTTATTATGTCCATAATTTGTCCCGTCCTTTGGCGTTGGATCGTTGCCTTTGTGTGGTTGTGATTAGTTCCAAAAGAGGTTGCAGTATTGAGTGTCCTGTTTGATCGGGTGGATCGTGGCCAGGGACGGAGCCAGAAATTTATCAAAGGGGGCGAAGTTTTATACAAGTTGTTGATTCACTCTTTGATAGATTTTTTTATAGTACGTTTAGCGAACCAAAACTATGATATTTTATATTAAACGATGATATTTTAGTTTAAACAAAGTTTTTTTTAGTTCAAAACACAATGTTTTTTTGTTCAAAACGGCGGTGTTTAAATTTAAAATTGTTTCAGTAGTTGTTATATATTTTTTTCTGTTTAAACGAAAAAATGATGTCGTTTTAATCAATAACAATAATTTTTTTTTTGTCTAAAAATATATCGTTTGAAACCTACAAAGTCAATATGCAACTTCTTGTTCTGTTAGCATGCAATAACTTGTAACAAGATATACAAACTTTAAACTTGCATAATTTCTTATATAATTATCGAATTTAATAATATAACCTCTTGTTTCGAAGTTCTTTGGTTGAATTATATTGTCGAAATATCAAATTAAGTAAAATATAAAATAATCGTGCTTTATTAAAAGACATTTGAAATAATTAATCTATGTTTAACTTTCAAACGGTCATAACTTTTTACTCGTTTATCTGATTCAGGCCTATAATATATCAAAACGAAGCTATCGTCGCGTAGAAAAAATATATGTGATTTGTCGGATGAAAAGGAGGGTGTATGCTCCCGCTTTCCCCCGCCTAAATCTGTCTATGACCGTGGCAGTGTTCGTGGTATTCGAATATCCCTTATTTAGATGAGGTCTGAGGGAAACGTCGGTGTTCCGCACTTCCCCAGGTGTCTTCCTTTTTGATAGTGGGTTACTGCTCTCCATCTTCTCGTCGTCGAGATACGTGTGATTCTTAGCACTCTCCCGTGTTCTCGACATTCGTTGTTCGCCTTGGGTTTTCCTCGACTTCTCCGCTTTTTGACATAATTTATGGGGGGTTTGAGTTTTTTCTTTTATCCTTGTTGATTTGCGTTTTATTGTATGTTGTATGTTGACAATCGTCCGTCTGTTGATTCGTCAACCTCTTGAGTTACCTGACAACCATATATCAAAATTTTACCTAATAGAAAAAAAAATATAAAGTTGAAAAAATAAGGTGAAACTAATTAAAATAAGTCCACATTTGGAGGGATGTTAAAAAATATCTTCATCTATCAATTACTCCCTCCGTTGATTAAAACTTAACGTTTTACTATTTACGCACGTTTTTTAAGGTGTTAAAAACTATATAAAATATTACTACTAAGTATGAATTTATCAAAACAAATGTAAAAAATAGTTAATATTTTATATAGTTCTTAACGTTTTAAAAAAACGTGCATGAATAGTAAACGACAAGTTTTAATTAACAGATAAGAAAATAGGGTGGCTACGGCGTAGGTGTTATATGCACCCATGGCCATGTCCACTCATTATTGCAATTTGAAAAGAAAGAAAAAAGGACAGATCCTAAAGTCATCCTTGTTTTGAAGTCTTATAGAAAAGATTATAGATTCGTCCTATAATATACATCTTTTTTTTTTAAAATATACCAGACATTGACAAACTACAAAAGAAAAAACCGACAAGGCAGGCAAGAAATTATCCCAACAACTGGCTTTCATGTCTTTTGCATCGAGTTTAACACAACACATCGCGTCAAACAAACCCTACTTCATCACATGTAAAGAAAATTGCACCAAAATCCAAAGTTGTTCCCTCATCTCATGTGCCATAAGCCTGCATTAACCCAAAATAAATTCCAAATCCAATGAATTGATTTAATGTAACAGGAATTACATAAGATTACATCAAGCTTTGTATAGCTTCTTTTGGTCTCTTTTTTTTTTGTTTTTTCTGGCAGTGATACATCAATCATAATACAAAATCGAATCACAAAGTAACAAAGCAACTGGGAGTCTTGGATTCCAAGTCCAAAATAATCTGGTGTATCTACCACAGTGGTTTTCTGCTGACCGGCTTAAATCTTTCCTAACTACACATAATTTGTCGTCTAAATGAACACTGTCTGGATCAAATTCCAAGTTACCAACTAATATTATCGTTGGACCACCGCCTTCTTGCTTAACAAAAATCTGGTAACTTTTAGAGCGCCAAATGCTTATCAAGTTCACATTTGTTCAATCCAACCTGCAGATGACACTCTGATCATTTGATTCAGGATTCAGATTGGACTGCCCACTCTGGAATGGAGGATTCATGGCATTCTCTTTTGACTCGTTGGGAGACTCCTTCACGAGAGACTGAAGCCAAGACAGATCTAGCTCTTCCCCATCAGTCCCAAGTTCGAAGGAAGATGATCTCATTTTACCATTTGGCTCATTGTCGTTAACCGGCTGCTCTGGCTTGTTATGGTTAGGGAATCCTCCCCAAGCAGACCTAGGATGCACAGGGGAGCCTACAATGGCAGAGGTGTTGGATCCCAGATCCCGAGCACTAAGGCTCCGAAGCTGATGGAGCTGCAGCTCATGTGATCCCAACACTGAAGAAGAACGAGCGCTCATCGGTGAGACAGGATCCATGCCCCGTGGAGACATCCGGCATGATGGTGAAGCGTGCAAGAAAGGGTGGTCTGCATTTTTAGGAGAAAAGTTTGAAGTGTTAATAGGCGATAGCATGCTCTGCTGTTGCTGCTGAAACTGGTTGAAAATAGCTGACTTGTGAGTCGGTGAGTAGGCAACTGATGACATTGACTGGCCAGCATAGCGGGGAGAAGAATTCTCGGATGAGAGCAGGTCATCCAGGTTGGCTGGATTCAGGGTTCTTAACGACCGCCCAAAACCATTCAAGGAGTTGGAGTTGACAGATAGGAATGACAATTCATTAAGCAACCTGTTCTGCTGTTGCTGCTGCTGCTGCTGCACATCAAATTCACACACCATATCGTAATCTGCTGCAGAAATCATGTCTCTCGCGTTCAGAGATGACCGAAGCCTGCTTGACTGAAGATTGCTACCAGGGAGGCGAAGGGATGGCACATCCTGCTGTGGAGGCCAAGCTGTAGATGGATGAGAGATCCCGTTAGCAGACGGTGACATAGGAGGAGTAAAGGCTGATGGAGACATGACAGATGACGGAGACCCAGGCATGAAGCTCAATGCTGCATTGAAATCCATACCAGCAGCAGCTGCAGCAGAGTTGGCACTTCGTGGGGATGACAGACCAGAGCCCATGGATACATATAAAGGCCTGAGCTCCTCGGGGATGTGAGCAAAGAAACAGACTCTTCTATTGCAGCTGGTGCCATCTTTGCACAGCCGGGTGCGATACTGAGCTGGGTGGAGCCAACACTCAAACACCCCATGCGCATATTCACACATATCCCCTCGTTTACAAGCTCCCTTTCTAAAATCGGGACATGGGACACAGCTGTAGTGGTACTTCCTAGGGTCCCTCCTCCGAGCATTCTCACCTGGGTGAACAAAGGGACACTCTGTCCAGTCATGAGAATAAGCACGAGAACAAGGGCGAACTTTGAACTGATACATCCTGAATTCATCAGTGGCATAAATACTGTTCTTGATGTCAGGAATAGATGAGTTGATTGGGTATTCCTTCTTCTCTGACGAGCAAGAGATGGGAGGTTGATCATCAAACTTTGAGTTCATAGGGGAAGGTGGGGAGTCTGAAGCAGATGATGAAAGTGAACCATTTACTGGAGTGGATGAGAGCAGTGGGGTGTTTGAGCTTGGAGTACTTGTCATTGATACCCTCAAAATACACCCACCAACAGAAGATCTGTTCACAGTCAGAAGCTCCTCCAGAGCGAGTTTGAGATCCTGAAGCTTTGGTGGTGTATTGATTACATCAATAGGGCAATTCCCACTGATGTCTAGAGCGGTTATATCAGCTCCTGCGTTGATAAGCAATTTCACAGCCTCAACAGCGTTAGCTGACCCACCAGAAGCAGCACAATGAAGGGCGGTGCATTTATCCAGCCCACATGATCGATTCACATCAACTAATGACAGAGAGAGAATAAAATTCACAATATCAACACTTCCATACATGGCAGCAACCATCAATGGTGTTCTGTGCTCATAAACCATCTGTTTTGAGCCCTTCTGACGACAGTACCATAATCCAACTTCATCAATTGAAAAGGGGTCACATTCAGCTGATTGTTTGAAGCCCTCAACTTCATTGTTTGCTGCTAGTTCCAGCAGACTAGAAGAAGCATCCCCTGTGTCCACATTCAGATTCTTCATTTCTATGCACGAGCACAGTTATTGGTTGATCAGGTGGAATAGCAAACTGTCAATCAGAAATTAACAGCACATCCTCCAATTATAAGAGAATCCATCTACAGCACAAATGGACGGATTGATTAGACAATACAAAAGCAATATGTTCGACAGCAGACAAGGATTAAAATAAAAGGCCAAAGCCAGATTATGATTCCAAAATAAGATTGTTTGCTGTTCAAGTGTATTAACCCAAGCATAAGCATCACTATCTTAAATAAGCATACCATTGGTATTAGACAAGAAATGCTAAATTTTACCCATCTGACACACTAAAGAGTAGCCTATAATAATACAATCGATAATTAGCTATTTAGCTATATGAGGCAAAATATCAGTAGTGGCGTAACCAATATACAAAGCCATAGTAGTTTAAAATAAACAACTTTTACCACATTAGGAACTGGGAAACATCAGAAAGCAAGCAAGAACTAGTTTATAATAAGCTTTAACAAGTAAAAGATTGAGTATATCAACAAGCCAGCGAAATAACAGAGAAAAAACACAATCGCATAAAAAGAGTAAAATTTTAAATCTCAGCTAGGTCAGATAATTCCTGAATCTTGACAGATATTTCCCAAGTCGTCCAACGGAACCAAGTCCCCCGGGTTACATGCAACAGTTACAGAAAGGTGTACCAAAAAAGCAAGTGCTCCATTCCATATGATTGATGGAACAACACGGAACGGAGAAATGTTCCGGTGGCCGGTACTGAACTGGAAAGAGTTCGGCATCTTCGTTGTGATTGAAGAAGGAGAAAAAAAAGATAACGGCCAACACCAAAAGCAGAGTAAACAGTAAACAGAAAGCAAACACGAGATGAAGTAGAACCAATCACAATAAAATCCGACATAACCACCACTAAAATCGGAAGAAAAGTCAGGAGGATGGAGACCTTACCGTGATGAGCGGGGGAGAAGCACTGGCGATGTGCAAGTGACAGAGAAGATGGAGTGCGAATGTGTGATCATCAGTCATCAGAGAGGAAGGAAGGAGAGAGAGTGAGGGGGAGGAGATTGAAGCTAGGGTTTGAATATATAAAGGGGAGGGGGACTGAACTGAGACTTGAAGGTTTGGGCGAATGAGAGGGAGAGAGAGGGTGTGTCATCATATAAACCGGGTTTTCCAACGAATATAAAAAACCGGGTTCAGTGAAGGTGGGGTCACCTCAACTGGATCTATCAGTATGGATTTTCAGAGCGGATAGCTTTTTAACCTTTTTTTAAGGCCGCACTACCGTACCGGTGCACGCTCATCCACTTCAGGTTTTTTTTTCATTACTCGCACAAAATAAAAGATTATCTAGTGTAGTGTACTTTTTTTTTTGGTTAGGAAAAATTTACCCAAAGGCATGAGATCTGAAAGACCGGGGTTGTTGTAAATATCGACTCCCTATGTGGAGTGATAAAGGTGTGTAACCTTATCAGTTACTCTATTGCCCATACGGGGTACATGAAAGAAAGAAACTTCTTCCACAATCATAGTAAAAGTTGGACATCCGATAGAATGAGTTCGATTTTCCAAGGACATCTAGACTTGTTGTTGAAGTGATTTATTATTATGCTGGAGTCTCCTTCAATTTGAATTTTGTCAATCTGAAGATCAAGAACATGTTGCACCCCAAGTTTGAGTGCTAGTGTTTCCGATGTTAATGCGCTTTTTGTACCAAGCCTTTGGTTAGGGCTGTGCAGAAAAATACGACACGGTTGACACGACACGAAACCGCAACAAAACGATACGAAAAAACACGAAACGATAAAGATACGACACGATTATGACACGAAACGGTAAAACACGACACTAATCGTGTCGTGTTCGGATCGGCATTTCCCCCTTATCGGGTATCCGACACGACACGGTAATTTTTTTAAAAAATAAAATTAGTTTTTTTTAATAATAGATATAAAATTAATATCCTTGAAAATCACATTTCTCCGTTAGCCCAGTTGGTTGGGCCTTCTTTGCGCGGCTGATGAAGTGCAAATGTTCCCGTGTTCGAGTCCGGAATTCTTCAACACGGAGTATCTTTTTGGTTTTTCTAGCCTTTTTTTTTTGTCTATTTACTTTGTCACGGTCTCACGGCTAGGGCTTCGTGAGGATTGGAAGACTTCTTTCATCTTTTTGTTGCGCCGCCAGCTCCACTTCTAGTGCGCAGTCCACTCCGGCTCGTCGTCTCCTCTCCTCGGTTCAGATCCTCAGTCCTCGCCCGTCCTCGGTCTCGTCGTCTCTCCTCTCCGCCAGCCCCAGCCAACAGCTCGGCAACTCGCCTCTCCTCTCCAGCTCTCCTCAATCCTCACTCCCTTTTTCAGAAGTCAGGTCAGGTAGTCTGCAATGCACACTAGCGGCTAGGGTTTCGTCTTCTTCTTTCATCTTCCCGGCGGCGCCGCCCACGCCCACTCTGCTCAGTCGATGGCTCACCTCTCCCTCTCCTCTCCTCACTCCTCAATCGCATCTCAATTCCTCTCTCACTCCCCCTCTCGAGCCTCGGTGGCGCTTGACAGATCCGGCACTAGCGATTGCCCTTGGTCTCGCTCGACGGCGCCCTTGTTCAGACTTCAGATCTTGCATATTCTTCTTTGATTTCCCCCCTCTCACTCTAGCAGACTCGCCGCGGCACCGCCTAGCTCGGCCACGACTCGACCTCTCCCTTTCTTCTCCTCGCTCCTCAGTCTCATCTCGATTCCTCGCTCGCTCGCCCTCTCGAGCCTCGATTCAGATCCGACACTTGCGGTTGCCCTCGTCCTCGCTCGACGGCCGCCCTCAAATCCGGCGTTGTTCAGTGTTCACCCACAAAAACAGGTTCAGGGAAAAAAAACCCTGTACGGCAACATTAGGGGAAAAAAAAAAGAAAAGGTTTTTGTACAAATCGTGTCGTGTCGTGTTATACGGGTATCCGACACGAAACCGTGTCGTGTTATCGTGTCGGATACCCGGTACTTATCGTGTCGTGTTCGGATCGGCACTTTTCCCCTTATCGGTTTCGTGTTTCTATCGTGTCGTGTCGTGTCGTGTCGGATACCCGGTTGTGCACAGCCCTACCTTTGGTATCCAATGTGTATCGGTTGTCCATTCTAGTCTCTGATAACCACACCCGCGGTACTGTAATTATTTACGATTGTGGATCCGTCAAAGTTGAGTTTGAATGTTTCAGTTGGCGGTTTTCTCCATGTAATCTTATGATTCTTGGTTTTCTTTTTGGGGTTGCATAAGCTATGTGGTCTAGAGTGAGGGTTGTCGTCCAAAATGCTGTCATATTGGCGAGTGTTGATCCAATTTGCCTCGTGAGTTTTGATGAGGTGTAAGGTGGCATCAGTTGGTGGAATATGTACTTGTTGAAAGACGTGTTACCAGGTCGTCCATCAGTTAAAAGCAAGTTTTGCTAAAGCTACCTTTGAAAGGTTATTGCCCACTAGAGACATGGTCGATTTTATATCTCTTGAACGGTTAATTTGGTTGGGTATGGTAGAGCTGATGTGTGCCGAAAATTGGAGAAGAGATCTCGGGAATTGACATTCTAACAACAAGTGCACGTCGTCTTCCACAAAACTGTTGCAAATATTGCAGGTAGTAGGGACATGAACTCCTCTTTGGGCTAGTCTAGAAGTTGTTGGGAGTCCATTCTGGCATACTTTCCATAGGAAGTTTTTGACTTTGGGAGGAATGTCTAGACGCCAGATCCGTGCATTACAATCCAAGTGAATGGAAGATTCGGCAGAAACTAATTTATATGCTCTTGATGTGGTGAACCAGCCAGCCCGGTCAGACCACCAATATAATCTATCTTCAAAGTTTGCAGTGGGGAGTGGAATGTTAAGGATTTCCGTCACAATGTTGTGTGGAAGGACAACAGAGAGTTTCTCTTCCCACCATTTACCACCTATAATAAATTTGCTAACTTTATCATCAATGTTATCAATAATCGGGCAATCAACCCTATCCAGGATGGAGGAGGTAGTGATCCAATTATCAATCCAAAACTTGATGGAATTCCCTGTGTCAACTGACCAAATAAGCTACCAGTATTGAACTTCTCTATGAGAGTGGAGAGTGTGGCCCACTGCCAGGACGCAGCACCCGTTTTCTTATATTGGAGAATATTATTTGCTTTAAGATACTTGTATTTGATTATTTGTACCCAAACGCTATCCGACTCAACCAGTGTTTTCCACAAGAGTTTCATTTGTAGTGCTTCATTCATTTCTTTCGATTTCCTAAACCCTAATCCTCCACAAGCTTTTGGTCTACAAATTATGTCTAAGCTTATCAGCGGGCGGTGTAGAAAATCTTTATTCCAAAAAAAAGTTCTATTAATCTGATCCAGTTACTTATGAATTGCTGAAGGCAGCAAAAAAATTCTACACCGTATACAGAGGTTTGGCTGATAGATTTGTGTTTATAAGAATAGTTGTTCCTTGTTGAGATAAAGAATTGGCACGCCATTTGGACAGTTGATCTATTCTAGATTTGCAGATAATATCTTCGAATGTGTCTTTTGTTACTCTGTCATTGATAATTGGACATCCCAGATATTTTTCTAGGGAATTGGCGTTAGTAATGTTTAGGCAATTTTTGAGATCCAGAATTCTGGAGTTTGCGATCCCTTTAGAAAGTTGGAAGCAGGATTTGGTAATTTACTTTTTGTCCTGAGACTTTACAGTAAGAGTCAATAATAGTTTTAACTCTCCTACAAGCATTCAAGCTGCCTTTAGAGAAAATGATAATATCATCAGCAAATGATAAGAAGGGAACACGCGGGCAATTCCTCCCAATTGTGAAGCCTAATGGGCTTTTGTCCGACATTGCGTCCACCGACAGGTGTCGCGCAAGGATTTCAGCACATAGGATAAACAAAAATGGCGAAAGGGGATCCCCTTTCCGCATGCCCATTGAGGGGAAGAACATATTCGTAGGACCGTTATTTACTAGAACAAAGTAGGATACCGTTGTAATACATTCCATGATCCACAAGATGAAGGTAGGGTGGAATCCAAATTTATCAAGAAAAGTTTTTGTGAAATTCCAGTCGACCCTATCATATGTTTTTTCCATGTCCAATTTGATTGCCAACCACCCTTCTCGACCAAGGCGCGATCTGAAGGAATGGAAGATTTCATGGGCTATCAGCACATTGTCTAGAATGACCATGTCTCACACAAAAGCCCCTTGTAACGAGTGAATCAGTCTACCGATTATTCTTTTTAGTCTCTCTGACAAGATTTTTGAAATGATTTTATATAAGGTAGAACATAAGCTTATAGGGCGGTAGTGATTTGTGGTCGATGGGTTATCTACCTTAGGTAGTAGGGATATAAAAGTGTGATTGATTTATTTGAGAATTTTACCCGAGCGGAAAAAACCTTTGATGGCTCTAATAACCGAAATTCCTAATATATCCCAGTATTATTTGTAGAATTCAGCTGTCATTCCACCTCATGTAGTTGACGAAAGATGTTTTCAAATGAGTGCTTGTTCCAATCTTTAGCTTTCTGTTTGAGGATTTTTTTCTCATAAATAAGTTGAAACATTGCAGATCTTGGACAAGAGGCACACCAAGATTGTTTAACAATATTACGGAAGTCCTTGCGCTGAAGCCAGGTGTTCTCAAATTTGAAGGGAGGCTCTTTGAAAAGCGAGCTACAGTCTAGCGATATTGTTATGTTGCACACAGTCTGAAAAAGCGTCGTTTTTAGTGATGAGATTGGGTAGCTTTTGAAGTATTTGGTGATGAACTAGCACACGGTCTAACTTTTCGTAGATGCTATCTGAGACCTTAGGAGACTTTCTCCAAGTAAAAGGATTTCCAAAGGTTGGCTATCTGAGACCTTAGGAGACTTTAATCCACCAGTTACCTACATAGTGAACATGCCACCCTTCCAACAGAGTTTCCACCTCACAATTTTCTCAAAGAAACAAATTAGCTGAGTATGAATACAATTATAAAATTTGGCAAACAAAGACAACCAAATAATCATGATAAGAATATGAGTAAAATCAATTGTGTTGATATTTTTTCCCAATCCCTTCAGGTAGAGGCAATGAAATCCAAAGACTGGAATCAAGATTGCAAAACCCGGGGGCGGAAGGACAAAATTCAAGAACACCTTGCTGCTCAGACCCATGAATCTTAGCAAAAGAGACACGAGGAGCAACAGAAGTTTCAACGGGCGATTCAACAGGCCTAATTTGAGCAAAATTATTTACTATTTCATAGAGGATTTTACCAATTAGCTTAATACAACTACTGAACATCAGTCCAACATCATAATCAAACCAGGATCCAACCACCCCGGAGTTGCAAAAGATGATAAACATGAATCTAAACCTTGTAGAACCCTGTTAAGCATCATAAGGGATGTCCTGATGAGGGTGTGTTCTACTTAAGATACAATAGCAATTAGAGCAAAGCAAACGGATAGTCGAGGCAAGACACCTGTTTACAGTAACATAATTTAGCACACACAATACTTCATCAAACCTGGAGATAGGAGCAAAGATAGCACAAACAATACTTCATCTAGTGTAGTGTACTACTATTGTAATAAAATTATGTACTCTTTTCGGAATTTTTTCCCAAAATATTGACTTAAAAATATTTATTTATCAAATTATTCACAAGTTTACAATAGTTATAAAAAATATTTATTTTTTTGGAAGTTTTATAGAGGAAAGCGGTTTAAAACCGCGTTTTTTTTTACCAAACCGCCAATTTGAAACTAGCGTCAAAGAGAAATTATATATTGGCAATAAAAACGTGATAATTTCAAGCAACGTACGGTTTGAACTTGCGTCTATTTCTTTTTTTTTTATATTTCTAAATAAAAAAAGGGTAGAGCGCATCTTAAAGTCGCCTTTAAAAAAATAGAAATAAAAAATGAAATAAACGCAAGTTCAAATCGTATTTTACCCAAAATTAGGAGTGAAATGTGGTTTGAAACCATGTTTTTATAATAAAAATATAATTTCTTCCTCACACCAGCTTCAAATTGGTGATTTGCATAAGAAATGAAACTTGTAAAAAAATGAATATTTCTATAAATATTTTTTTTTGAAAAATATAAATATTTTGAACTTGTGAATATTTTGGTAAATAAATAGTATTTTTTTAGTCAATATTTTGAAAAAAAGTTCCTCTTTCGGATCAGAAATATAAGATGTTGATTTTATAACAAGTATTTTAAAGAAATAAAAATTATATGAAATATTAATATTTTTAAAACTTGATAATTATTATTAATAAATATTATTATTTTTTTTAAAATTAATATTTTATATATTTTTTCACCCCTCAAGATACGTGTTGAAAAGTAAAAAAATCTTATATTTTAGATCAAATAACGTATTATTTTTAACAGTTATGTACGAATCTTTTTATTTGTTAGAAAATAACTTAAAACTAGTTTTATTTTACCCGCACGCTTGTGCGGTTGATTAATTTATTTTATTATATTAAAAATATTTATTATTTTTTAGTAAATTATGATGGTTTAAACCGTTTATTTGAAATCCTTTTAATTATAAAGGTTTTAAATGCTCTTAAATCAATATACAAACTAAGATGTAAATAATTATTGTTGATTATAATAAGATTTATAACGAACTAATTATAGAGATACATTTTCTATTTTTAGTAAGGAAAGAGATATACTATCTAAAGGTTAGACATAATTTTCTTATGATTTAAATTGTAATCCGATTAAATGATTTAGTATAGTATGTTGGAGATTAATCTTTTCATGACATACATACATAGATACATACATAAGATTTATGCATTCATTAAAAAAAATTCTTGCTTATAAGATATACTGAATAGGTAAAATTTCAATAATCAATAGTAAGAAAGATAGAACTTTTGCTTGGATAAGATCGGTCAGGTATACATAAATTCTTTAATTTGTACATAAAAATATATATAAAAAAAAGATACGTAATAAATCCAAAACAATTCAAACATGTGAGATAAATTTGAAAAATAATCTGAATATTTATATTAAAAATGATAGGTTTTGTAACCACTTAAGATATGATGTTGAATATTTATATTAAAAATTAAATTTAATCTTCAATTAAAATAGACACATATGATGACGTGTCTTAAATAGATTGGATCATCATTAATTGACGTGTCAAATACCCGGGTCAGATTGCACCAGGGTACGACACGTAAGCGAATCGCACCAGAGCCCGCCACATAGGATTTTCACGCCTCTGTTTTAGTATTATATATTGAATTGATGTGTAAGTATCATTTTTAAAAATATTTTATTTATTTATTGTATAACATCGAGTTTGATAATTCTTTGTGGAAAAAAAATGATGGGTTATTTACTACCATCCTCTCAAAAAACGAATGAAATATTTTGTATATTTTTATCATTTATTGACAATTTAACCACTATATATCATAATTTTATGGGATATAATTCAACATAAAAAAAATTATTTATATTGCATTGGAGTATTTGATATGATCTTTTCCTAAAGATAAAACATGATCATTAATTAAAATAGGTTATCCGAAAGAATAAAAATCATTAATTAAAATAGGTTATCCGAAAGAATAAAGATCAAATCCAAAGGATATTCAGATTTAGAACTACAAATAATATCCACGGTCTGACGGTCGATTTCTCATTAAATATATAGTTTGTAAGTGCTTTCTTTCCGTGTTGGCAAAATGTCTGTCGATTTTATCAATACGGAAAGCCGTGTTCACACGCTATTTTCAGATAAAAAAATTTCCATCAAACCTTACTACCTTAGTTGGTAACAATGACATGTAATAATCAATAAATCACGAGTTAAATTTGTCTCTTCTATTATAATGGCTTAAATGCTGCTAACATAGAAATCGGTGAATGATCTTGACCATGTGTAAAAAGAGATTGATTTCAATAAATTAATGTCTGTTGGTGTGAGGGGAAACATGTTGGTTGGTCGATTGGTCTATTTTCAATTCCATATGGTCAAATTAGGTTGACAAATATTTTTATAAAAAAAATAGGACGAATTGAGAAAAAAAAATATTTATTCAATAATCACTTATTATATTCAAAATTGGGAAAATATACCTAAGTATGTTACTACCGTCTAATTATTAGAGCAGTTTATACAAGTGAATTCATTAACATCTATGAGAAACTTGATAGAACCCTTGTACACCCAGAAATCTTACAAAAATTTCAAGATTTAGCAACAACTAACCATGCGTTCACAACATCAGACCACTGTCCAATCTCACTAGAAATTAAAGATGAAATAAATTACAAAGGCAAACCCTTCAAATTTGAAAAAATTTGGCTATCAAGACCAGACTACAAAAATATAGTTAAACAAGCCTGGAGGACAAACGTCACTGGATCGCTCATGTTTAACCTAGTACAAAAAACCCATCGACTAAAAAGACTCACAAAAGATTGGAATAAAAAAACATTTGGAAATATTTTTTCCCAGCTTAAAGAGATAGAAACTAAGCTTATTGACATACAAAAAGAAAGCAATACAAATAGGAACAGCAACGATACTATCCAAGACAGACTTCTACGGAAAAAAGAAAGGCTACTAGAATACCACAAGACCTACTGGAGTCAAAGAGCAAAAACCAAGCACCTTAAGCTTGTCGATACGAATTCAGGATATTTTCACAAAGTTGCAACTGGAAGAAGGAACAGGAAAATAATAAGAAATATAACAACTGCAGAGGGAACCCAAGTTGTAGGAGAACATAACATTGCATCAGAAATAAAGAGAGATTTTGAAAAACGATTTAGGAAAGAAAGTATAAACCAAGAACTCCTAAACAAGTATCTGCATCTTATTAGAACAGAAATCACATCAAGTGACAACGAGATGCTAACGAAATCAGTATCAAATCAAGAAATAAAAAAAGCAGCTTTTGCAATTGGGAAGAACAAATCCCCAGGACCAGATGGCATGATTGCTGAATTCTACCAAACCTATTGGGAAATTGTTGGCCCGGACGTTACAAGGGTGGTCAAGAGTTTCTTTCATTCGGGTAGGATCCTTAAGCAAATAAACCACACTTTCATCTCACTTATCCCAAAGTGCGACAACCCAAACTCGACAAACCACTACAGACCAATAAGTTTATGCACAACAATTTATAAGATAATTGCAAAGATCATAGCAGACAGACTAAAACGAGTTCTTGGGAAAATCATCCACCCACTTCAAGGGGCATTTGTAACCGACAGGGCAATTCAGGATAATGTCCTAATTGCACATGAAATATTCCATTCGTTTAAAAATAGAAAAGGAAAAGAAGGTTGGATAGCCGTGAAACTTGATATGGAAAAGGCCTATGATAGGGTGGATTGGAACTTTCTCTTCCAAGTGTTAACAAAATTTGGCTTTGATCGCCGATTCATCTCTTGGATTGAAGCTTGTGTCAAAACTGTCTCTTTTTCAATCCTTGTAAACGATGGACCAACGGAGATGTTCTTTCCGAAAAGGGGACTTCGACAAGGAGATCCGATCTCCCCGCACCTATTCATTCTAGGTGCTGAAATACTAGCGCGAGCTTTACAAGCTCAAAGCAATGAAACCAGAAAATCGATTGGATTTGAAATTACTCGACAGGGAACCAGAATTCCCTTTCTATCCTTTGCCGATGATATAATGATATTTGCAAAAGCAAACTCAGACTCATGTAACCATATTAAAAGAATTATTGACGACTACTGTCAAATATCAGGACAAAAGGTGAACTACAATAAATCAACCTTCCAAGTAACGCCAGGAGTATCAACCCAACAAAAACAAACAATCCAAAGTATCCTTCACATCACGAATCTGACGACACTTGACAAATACCTTGGATGCCCAATTATAAATGGTAAGGTGAACAGAGATACTTTTGAAGAAACGATTGTCAAAAGTAAAGCACAACTCACAAAGTGGAAGGCAAATGGATTATCCCAACAAGGTCGATCTGTTTTAATTAAATCAAATCTAGCCACGAAACCAAATTATATAATGCAGAGCTTCATGCTCTCTTCAGGGATCCATAAGGAGTTGGACCAAATTAACAGAGGATTCTTCTGGAACAAAGACCACACGTATAAACCGCTTATAGGATGGGACAAAATATGTAGACCTAAATGTTGTGGAGGAATCGGACTAAACAAATCAAAAGACATCAATAAAGCATTGCAAATGAAACTCCTTTGGAAAATACTAGCTGAACCGGAAAACTTATGGGTTAAAACTATAACAGAAAAATACCTCAAATTTGAATCCCTATGGGACTATAAGAAAAAAAGGGAATCTTCATGGCAATGGAGAAAACTTATGGAACTAAAAGATGAATTTTGTGCTGAACTCATTTGGCAAGTTGGTAACGGGAAAACAATTAGATTTTGGATAGACGAATGGATAACAGGAATCAAATTAAAGGACTACAAAATAACAACATATCCAATTGACCCAACTGAAAAGATTGAAAAGTTTATTGGACAAGACAAACAATGGAAGTTAGAGGAACTGCGTGCCTTTCTTCCAGATAATATTATTGACAAAATAAAAAACACGAAAATCCCCCTAAATGAAATAGAAGATCGATTATACTGGAAACCTAGTAGAAACGGTTGGTTCACCACAAAATCTGCTCTGGAAAGTATCACAAAAACTAGAACAACACTAGATCAACAGACACAATGGATCTGGAATATTGAGTGCTTTCCAAAGGTAAAAAATTTTCTTTGGAAAGTTGTCATGGATGGAACCCCCACCAAGCTAAGACTTGCCAGGAAAGGGGTTGATGTTCCCCTCCCCTGCAGTCTTTGCAATCTTAATGATGAAGACTCTGAACACATCTTCATAAACTGTCAATGCTCAAGGGAACTCATTTGGAAAATAGACCAACAGATCGGAAGAACAATACAAAACACTCAAACAAGGAACAAAACTATGAAAGAAATCACAACAGAGATTTTCGCAAATCTGCCAGCAACACAAAAAACAAAACTTGCCATTATTTGGTGGAGCTTATGGACAATTAGAAATAAGATTGTTTTCGATGATCACGGGTTTGCAAATAGACAAAAACAGGAGCAATATATAAAACACCAATTAATACAATGGGAAGAATCCAAAAGGAAATTCTGGGAAGATACAGACCAAAAGAAAAATGTCACCCAACCTACCCAAAGGAGAAGGAAAAATTTGAGATGGCAAAAGCCTGCGGCCGGAGGTTTCAAGCTTAACTTTGATGCTTCTGTGCTTGCTTCTGGCGAGGCTTCGACAGGAGTGGTTATTCGTGATCACCATGGCTCTGTGGTGTTTTGTAGAGGTTCTCTGTGTGGTGAGTTGTCGGCGGTAAAGGCCGAAGCTCTTGCTCTCCACTCTGGGCTTGTTGCTGCTCTACAACTTGGTATTACTAGGATTGAGGTCGAAGGCGACTGTCTTGCGGTAATCAATGCTATAAATGACGTTTGGAGCTGTCCTTGGGAGATCGAAATGATGATTGCCGACTCCCGGCGCCTACTCCAGAGTTTCCAAAGCGCCTCGTGTTCGCATGTCTTTAGAGAGCTCAATCGGGTCGCGGATAAGGTGGCTAACCTTCGGCATCACCTTGACCTTGACTCGCCCGTGCATCATTCTGAGCTCCAAGCTCTCGTCCAAAAGGACGCTCTTGGGTGGTGGATCAGCAGGGCCTGACACCGCCCAAGTTCTTACCTTGTATCAAAAAAAAAAAAAAAAAATTAGAGCAGTTTATACTTAAATTGTTACTCGATATTCTAAACATGAACATCACTTGGGCACCAATCATACCTTTAACTTATTTTTTCTCCACCACATCAGCTACATTATAATTTATAACCTTTTAAATCGTATCGACACAATTTATCACCTAAATAAAGATGTATAAAACAATTTCTACATTTTCTACCTCTTCAGAGGTTTCCTTTACAATCATGGGGTTACCTTGTTCCCCACTTTTTCTACCTCATTTATTTTTATTTATAAATAAAATTCATAAGTGCTTGATATTAATATTATTTAATTTCATGTAGAAAAAAAAATAACAAAAACAATAACATTACATTATGATAAATAACAACTTAATTTCATAACGACTAAAATTGGATCGGAGCCATAGAAATAGTTCCAAAAGTGTTCAAGCAAATTATTCTTCAAAATAAGTGCAAAATCCAATAGATCAAGATGGGGTATATAGAGGAAAAAGTCGTACTCAAATTATCAAGAGATATAAAATAAAATTATGGAATAATTTATATATATTAAAATAATAAATATATATTAAAATAATAAATATATATTATTAATACATTTGAGCTATTAATATACTAAATAAACTAGTTCAGTACCCGCACCGTGTGCGGTTTTTTTACAATTTAAATAAATTTAATATAAATACCCGTTTAGATAGCTAATTAATTTATTTCAAAACTTTTGAATTGTTACACAATTTAAATAAAATTACCATTGATTCTCATTAATATATTGAAAGTATTATCAAACCTTTATATAATTATTATCAAAATCTTACAAAATTGGGTAAAATCTTTCCAAAATATATCTATGTCTAAAAACTTATGAAAATTATTATCTTAAAATTGATTAAGATAAGGAGATAAAAAAAAATTGATTGGTTATTACTATTAAGATAAGGAGAAGATGTCATATGTTACATACGACTTATCATTTATTATATCTATTATATATATCTTCTAAAATTGGTTACATGTGTCACATAGGTAAAATCTTATCTTATATAATAGGTAAAATCTTATCTTATATAGTATTTAACATTCGTTAATATCTTCTAAAAGTATCTATCCATATCTAATCAAATTGGGCCAAAATTTATCTTATGCATATATAGATATATTGATTAAATAGAGTTAGAATAAAATTTTATCTTATGCATATATAGATATATTGATTGATTGAATAGATATATCTAATTTTATCTTGTACATATATTAATTATTTCTTAAAAAAAATGTGATTGGTTCATATGACTACTTTTAAGGAGAAGCCGTCATGTGTCTAAGCCGACTTCTCATTTATTATATATAATAATTGATATGAATAAGAAGTAGTGACCCACTTGTGTATTTGAAAAAAAAAAGGGAAGAGGTTGAGAAGAGGTTACCTTGGTAGAGAGAGATAATCGGCTTCGGCCGTCATCAAACCGACTTCAGCCGCCCGACACTCTCCGATGTGATTCCGGTTGACAATCGTGCTTGAAACAACCCTAGCTCCGGTTTGATCCAAACCAAAAATTGATTTGGGGCTTTTGTAGATCGGTGTCTCATACCCCCAAATCAGTTTTCGCTTGGCCTGATTTGTGCTCATCCTTCCCTCTTTCTCCCCTTGGGTCGATTGTTCGGGAAGCTTTCGATCAATCCGATCTACCCAATCCCGTTTGCCTTCCCCTTTCTTTGGTGGCGTGGGGTTTTCTGTTGCGCCTTCTTGATGGACTGGTTAGTGTTGGTCCTCCTCCTCTGATCCTCTCTTGGATCGTCCCACTTGGTGGTCCATTGATGTCTTGATGGGTCTTCCTCGGCCCGCCGCTTGTATCTCCGACCCCTCTTTACCCCCTTCGTTCACCTTCCTACCGACTCTGCAACTCTGGACATCACCGACCATCTTGATCTTCGGCCTCCATGGCCATTTTTGGCTTGTTTAGACGTTACCTGCTTCTTTTTTCCCTTGGCTCGTGGGTGGCCCGTTGTTGCCCCGTTTGTTGTCCTTTGAACCTTGGGCTAAAAGCTGCCCACAAACCAAAAAAAAAAAGTGTGGCTTGTGCAGCCCGTTATAACTTATAAGCCACCCAATAAAATAAAATAAAAAATTCTTATTTCATATACATATATATATTCTTATATATGAAACTCGAGTAAATCCAAGTTTATATATATACATGATTAAAATCCCGCGAGGGTTTAAACAAATCCCGTAAGGGCTTGGCTAAATTCTTGTAGGCAAGATCTTGTTGGCGTTTTTGTTCGAGCAGCGTGCGGTTCTGCTTCCGACGTTTCTAGGAGGTCTTCTGCTTGGTTGGGGGCGTGTAGTCTGGAGTCGGGACTGACCGGGGTCGTGGTGGTGCGCTCAGGGAGACTCCGTATCCAGGATTGAGCTTCCTTGGAGTTCGTCTGCTCTACCCATAGAAGATAGAGTCCTGATGTACCGCTGGCCCGCGGTGCCACTGTTCAGTAGTGCTTGACTTCATTCTTCGTCGTCGTCCTCAACTTTCTTAGGAGTTGGTCTTCTTGGTCGTCTTTTGTAGAGTTTATTTCTGCTTGTTTCATTTCGCTTGTTGTCTGTATTTCTGTCTTTTAGGTTGTATGTTTGATGGTTCGTCGTCTGCCGACTTTGTCGGCCTCTCGATGAGTCAGACATGTCTAAAATTCGAATTATTACCTTATCAAAAAAAATGGTAGAGAATGATAACCCCTTCTAACCTCATCCCTTAGGGTTTCTCTTACAATAGTGAGTTTACCCTTTTATTATCTTAACTTAATAAAACTAGTCTCTTAGTGCATTGGACTACGAGTTGTTGCTTGACAATTTGACATAATTAAATTATAAGCACTGGGTGAGTGTCAATTCCTTGAAATTGCAGTGATTGAATATTTGGAAATGAGAATTTGCATCTTCAATTTGACTCACCACCAACTCAAATCCCTTGTTATTCAATATGTCTCCCTCCTATCTCCATGTGAGGTGGACGGGATCGGAGTCAGAGGATTTACGATCGGAGTCAGAGGATTTACACCCGACTAAAACTAGTAGGCCCATTCCTTTTTACTCCATGAATTTGATAAATAAATAGCAGTTATTCGGGGTTTGAATCGGAAACTTTTGGATGCTACCTATAAGTCTTTTCCGGTTGAACTATTCCGAAATTGTTATTTCTTTTTACTCCGTCTAAAACTTACTTGGGTTTTTTCACAACTTTTGAATTAGGTACAAAATTTTGACCCATTTGTCATCTTTAATTCTTTATAAACTTGAGAGGCAGATTATAGTTGGGCCGTAGTTGATAACATGAACCTAATAACTAACCTTAATCTTAAATCCTAAATCCTAATTGTAATGGTCGTAGTTGAACACTTGAGAGTAGGGGTGTTATATGAACTGAACAGCTCGAGGTCGGTTCGAGATGGGCTTGAAAAAGCTCGACTCGAGCTCGCTCACTTATTTAAACAAGCCGAGTTTGAACAAAATTTTAAGCTCGGTTGAAAGCTCGGCTCGTTCGAATAAAGCTCGAATAGCTTGACTTCTATGGAATTTCTAAAATTTTCTTCAAGTTAACATGTTATAACCAAGTAGAACTATTTAAAGTTCGAAAAAAACTCGGCTCAGACTCGTTCATTTCCTAAACAAGCCAAGCTTGAACAAAATAAAAAGCTCGTTTAAAAATTAGGTTCGGTTCAGCTTGAGCTCGTTTAGCAAACGAACCAATCTTGAACATGTCAAGTTCGGCTCGTTCGGCTCGAATAACACCCCTCCTTGAGAGGCATATTATAGTTGGGCCGTAGTTGATAACAACCAGCTGAATCCTAAATCCTAATGGTCGTAGTGTCACTTCTCATAATACACAAATACAGCAAAAATCTTAGTTTATTACACTCAAGTTGAGATACACACATTGACCATTCCGGAATGGCTCACCGAAAAGGACTTGTAGATAGTACCCATAAGTCCCCGATTCGAACCCTGGAATGACCGCTCTTTATTTACCAATTGAAGAGATACACACATCATTTTCTCGAATGTGTCAATAGGGAATGTTTTCGAGTGCAAGTTTCACTGGCAAAACAATGACATTTGCACTAAGCTTGCAACTTATCAGCCACCCGGTAAAACACTTTTGTCAATAACTTGTCATAGTGCAAGATCATGCTCTAAAATGTCACATAAATCATGTATACATCAATCAACCCGAAAAACCGGATCAAAGAGACGGATTGGCGAAAGAAGGGTCAACAAAGCGAATAACCGAGTCTACATGGTCACTATAAGGTTCTTTCATTTTCACCAACTCTTGGCAACCAAGATATATGTCATATGACTCCACATTGCAAGAGTAATGGCATGATCAAAGGGAAAAAAGAGGGTTATGAGGTAAAACATGAAGGCTTTGAGATGTTAAGGGTTGAAGTTAAAACAACAAAGCTAATTGTTAGCCGGATAGTTTGATCACGGGAATGAAATCTACCAACGGGTTCACAGGATGCAGTATTAGCCCTCTCGTCCTTGCAGGCGCTCCTCCCTTAAGCAAGGTCAGATCAAGAATGTACCTGTTAACGAGATCATCATCAGGGATACAAGGTTTCAAGGAACAGTCAAGGCATGAATGAATAAGCTTACGCGTTCTTTGACATGGTCTCGTCTACAGCTCCACAGTTCAAGTAGATCCTCCGGTCTACCTTTGATACTGAATGGATCAGAGGTAAACACGCGTCCTCTGGTGCTGCATTTCGGTTTGAAACCTCAGCACTAAAGACTACGGCACATAAACTATAGGACCGAAGGAACACATAGGTAAACACGGAACAAATTCTTGCCTGATTGAATTGAACATTGAGCAGATCCTTTTAGGTCCAAGATTTCCTGCAAAGCAAAGAGACAGCAGTACCGAAAGCACTGAGGCTGCAAGACGAAGAGGAGATTCTAAGCTTGAGAAACAAAAGTAATGGTGACGGGAGGATCACCTTAAGACGCTCATAGCAGGCTTCAAGGTTATCATTTACCAGGATATGATCAAAGATTCCTGATGATTTTCCTTGTTCTATTTCTCCAGTAGCGTTTCCTAGACGCTTTTGGTATTGCGCCTCAGTTTCAGTACCTCTGTTCAGAGCACGGGATTAGATGGCTTAACCCTGGTATAAAAGGAGAATTCGAAGCAACAAGCGAATCCCTGATTGAATAATGCAAAGTACCTGGCAAGAAGACGCTTTTTGAGATCATCTAGTGAAGGTGGGCAGATAAAGATGAAGACCACCTCGAGAGAACTGGCTCTCACTGACCTTGCTCCTTGAACATCAATGTCAAGGATGCATCTCTGCAAGATGAAAAAGAATCTCAAATCACACTTTCAATGGGTCATTGCTGATATAAGCCAATCTCATCTCATTTTTGTAATAGACGCGTTGATGTCTTACCTTGCCAGCATCTGCTACCGTCTCCACAGCCTCAATACTGGTGCCGTAGAGGTTCCCATGGACTTCTGCAGTCTCAAGAAACCTGCCTTCTCTGATGTCAGCCTCCATTGTGCTTCGATCAGTGAAATGGTAATGAACTCCATTCACTTCCTTCTCTCTTGGAGCACGAGTTGTATGGCTCACTGAGAAGCCAAATGTGTCCGGGAAGTCATTCATCAGCTTAGATATCAATGTGCCCTTACCCACCCCTGATGGGCCACTGATCACAGCCGGTTTTCCGGCATACCCACAAACTCCTTTGCTCCAAGCAACTACATTGGTCCCAAGAACATCGCTTTGTCGCCTCACAAATTCGGTGCCCACCTACCAACAAGGCAACAATGAAACCGAAAGGAAACAAAAGAAGGTAAAGGACAATAAAACATCACCAGTCCAAAAATAAGCCATCATCATATGCAAATTGATGATTTTGTATAAAGAAATATCATGTGGCTCCAGTGTTTTCAGATTCTGTCAAAATCATTAACCCAATACAAATTGACACAAAGCAATTGTTCACATAAGGTGGATGAATCTAAAGTACCCACCTCAAGAAACCAAATGGGGTCATCAATGTTTGGATCATTCTTAATAATCAAAATGCGGTTTTCATCGAAAAGCACAACCGAGTAGTCTGTTCCTGGGGTGGGTTTCGTTCCGAAAACTCTAGGGTTTTCCCTGCAATACCACTAGAGCAATTGTTTATAATAGCTCTTAACTAAGCAAATTCCATCACCAGCAACTGCAAAGTCAGTGAGAAAAGCCCACCATTTGCCCGAAGATTCGTCAAAAATCTTTACTTCAATGTAGTTTGCCCATTCACCATCAGATCCACCGATCACATACTAACAATCACATAATATTACCAAAGTCCAAGCATTAGAAGTTAAAGTAACATGGGGCAAAAAAATGGGAAAATAATAGTGATGAATACCTTTTTATTTGCTAAAACAATAGTGATCTCAGCACCTCTATAAACCAAATCAAGCCCATTTGCAGCACTTTTCTGAAGATCATCAGTGCACAAAATTGGAACTTCTCCCTGAATTTACAATTTAAAATCAAAATGAATCAGACAAACCTCCAAGATTTGGGTCTTCATTGAACAAATACAACAAAACAACAATCCAAAAAAAACAGATGGCCATTGATTCAGCTCACCATTGAAGCAATCTCTGTTAGTTCTGTAAGATCACCTCAATGAAACTACAAATAAGGAGATCAGGCACAAAATAGAAAGGAAATCTGAAGCCAGAATTACACAATGCAGACACAAACCCAGACCCCCTATGAATGCAAAGAAACAACACAATACCTGACAGAAGCCAAAGGAATCCAAGTGCCCAGAAATTCAACCAGGGACCAAATGTGATTGACCTAGACAGTAGCAGTACCGATGCTAGATTTGAAATTTCACGATCAGAAGAGGATTAGTTCAACAAGAAACCCTTGAATTGAGGAAATTGGTTTTAAATTGAAATCGAAAAAAGGGTTGAGAAGGGACGGGAAAAATCGCACATTCAATTCGAGTCAGTCAACAGAAACCCATAGAAACGGACCTCTTTCCTTTTGTGCGGTGCCCAATTAGGCAATTCCCTCAATCAAGGTTCTTTCTCCCTTTATTCTCAAAACAAAAAAGGAGAAAGGGTTGGTTAGGATCCGTTTGGATTGAAGCGCTCAAAATATATACCATTATATAATACTCCATAGATCTCAACTGGATTTTGTATGCTCCAAAATTGAGCAAAGTAAATGTGCTTTACGGCTTCTCGACGGAACCTTTTCGGATGTGTTTGAATCCCACGCATACAAAATATTTACTACAAGGACCGAATCAAATTCCAACTGGGCCTCAAGTTCTTCGTCTGGGCCCAATCGGAAAACATACATTCAAACTCGCCCACCAAGTGTTTGATAAAATGCCGATTAGAACTTAGAAATCCCTGTTGGTGGTTGAGTTGTACCATTTTTGATACAGTGCGTGACCAAGATACCCGGTTAAGGAAGATCATGTCGACAAACATGGATCAAATCAAAAGGTAAACATCCCCTTTCGGCATTCCCTTTAGTAAAAGGTATGCTCAAGGCATCATCAGCATTGCATTCACATTCTCTTTTGAGGGTGCTTTGTATTGTTTATCTTATTGCATAATGACACTGATTTGTCTCCTAACAAAGCTGTCACTTTTTGAACCATCAATTATTTTGCACAATACAAGAAAAATGAATCTGATTCACTCTAATGTTCTCAACTCCGGCTGTTCCGTACACAATCAAACCGATTTATACAACTTCGGAAGATCACCCGAAGAGTGACCTCCTCTCGAAAACACCAACATTACTTGCACAATACAAGATAGCAAAAAGATCCAATCAAGCTAACACTATTGATGATGATGAGCTATGTAGAAACCATTATTGATTGCCTTTACGCGATTTCGGTTTCTAGGTATGTTGTTGGGGTAACCTCTGGTGTTTCAAAATGTTTTGGGTCACCCACCCACAAGCTTAAAGTATTGAACACACCACATCACTAGAAGAAGGAGCGTTTGGAGGGCGCTTTTCCGACGGCTCTCATCAAGTTGGCAACCTCAAGAACCCTAGCAACTTTGGTGCCTCTCTTGGCCTCTGCTGAAGCCCTCCTCTCCTCGGCTTTCCTGTGCGCTTTCGCGATGTCGTTTTGCATCTTCTCCATGGCCTTTGCCCTCTTCTCCTCCAGCTTCCTCTGCACACACACCCCACCAAGAAAAATCCCAATCACTCATTACTAAAGTAGCTATAGCTATATTTGATCCAATTGAGTTAGTTAGTTACTTAATCAATCATTCAAGGAATTGACTGTCATCACTTTGTATGGAGGTGATTTTGTTGAATCTAAACCACATGAAGTTTCAACCTTTAGTAAAAAATATGATAGCGATCAATGAAGGACACCTAACCCATACAATCTAAAGCAACCACAATGAGAGTGGACAACCCCATGACCAATCCAAAACGTTGCTTTCCCACTAGGTATGAAATGCACCTTGTATTTAGCTAATACCCCTTCAAATATGGCAAATTACTCAAAATCGCCTGTTAATAGATAAATTACTCAAAACAACGACGACAACACCAACAACACCCCAGTGCATTCCCGCTTAGGACGGGGTCAAAACCACATGTAAAGTTTAAACCGTTAACAAAAATCCACCAGCGGTTTGGAGCCATTCGTTCTATTTCACCAAATCTTATGGGTGATTTTCGGCAATTTTTACTTTAACCCGTGATTTTGAGCAATTTGTCATATGTATTGTGGTTTTCAATCATTTGCCCTTGATTAATCATCTGATCATAAAATTCATGTAACTGAAAATCTAAATCAATCATAAATCATCCGAATAACAATCAACAAGCAATTTTAAATTGAAATTGAAATTGAATTTTTTTCAAACCTCAATTTTCTTCATCTGAGAAGTGGCCTGTTGGACCTGTTCACTCTCCCAGCCATTGATGACTGCATCCTCCCGCTTGAATCGGTTGTTCACCTTCGCCACCTTGGCGTTCTGCCACGCGGCAATCTTGGCCTCCACCTCATCCTTCTTCACCCTCTGAACGGACGCCACCTCTGGCGCGGCGCCCCTCCGGCTCCCGGGCTGCGTCGGCGGGTGGTTGTCCAGCGGGTGGCTATCAAGAACGATCGCCAGGGGGTTCGTCTCCTCGTCGCCCTCCCCGATCATCTCCAGGTTCCGCGGGGCGCTCGGATCGACGACGACGTCGTTTTGGGGGTTACTGTTGGTGGGGGTGTCGGTGTCGGTGGCGAAGGCGGAGCCGGCGAGGACGAGGGCGTTGAACTCGCGGCTGATTGTGGTGAAGTTCTCGGAGGAGTTGGTGGCGTCGCTGGCCATGGATCGGTGGCTGCTGGTCTCCCAGCCATCGGCGGGTCGCCGGACACGTGGACGGCTGGGATTGGGTGGCGGAGGTGAGGTTAGGGCGTGGATATCTCGGAAGTGCTCTTCTTGATCGGATTCATGAGTGGTCGGAGTGGTGATAGTGAGAGCTCTTTGCTCACTCGACATTACCGGAAACTCGGAGAGAGAGAGAGAGAGAGAGCGGAAAAGGGGATTTTTTGAAATGTGATTTAGGGCTTATATTATTTGGTTAATTTGGGAACCTATGGGTTTGAGTCGTTTGACGAGTATTTGAGTTTAATCGATTCGTCTAACATATTACATATGTAAGCCGAATTAGGAAATTGTTTTCCACCAATCACAAGTTGGTGTAGTGGTTATGGGGCTACAAAAGCGTGAGAGGGTCAACCCCTTAAATGAGCCGATCCTCCCTTAAATGGGCCTACAGTAACCCGATCCAGATGTAGAGTGGGTAAAGCCCACTTGAACTGGAAAGGATAAAAAAAAAAGGAAATTGTTTTCCTGAATGGCTAAATATAATAGAGAAACCCACATAATATATCTATTTTTAAAAAATTGATTAAATTGGATGTATTTAGGAAAAATATTTCCTTATTATAATTTCTATTCTAGGCCTGATGCTTAGGATAATTAAATATCTTTTAATATAAACTAATGGTTGATTAGAGTAATTATTAAACCTCAAGGGGAGATTTTGAATTTAAACTTTGTTGGTTAATTGAGTGATTAGATTGTGTTTTACTTCCTATAGGGCTCTATAACACGGTCATTTTCTTCGTCAAATATAATTCTATTGGCTTTTAAGAAAGCCTTTTGTCAAAGTCGGATGGGAATTATATGACTAGGGGTCGTGAATAGGCGCTTCACAAGTGAATTGTGTTGCAGACCACCTTGCTAGATTAGCATTTTCTTATAACATTGATTTGAATATATTGTTTGACCCGCCTAATTATATTGTTCTTCCTTTTTTGAATGATGATATTAGAGGTCGGGCTATTCCTCGTATACTGACTATTTAGCCCTTTTTATTATTAACAAAAGGGCGTATAGATGCGCGAAGAACGCCACCTCTCCTTTTGACCAAAAAAAAAATAGGCGCTTCACATGTGCTAGAAATTCATCATTAGTATATATTGGCAATAAGAAGAGTGATTCACTAATCGTGTGTGTGTGAATTCTTATCTTTTAATCGACTAGTCGACTAGTTAATAACTCTCAATCGATGATCCGACACTTAAATCGAATGATCAAACTGTATTTATCTATTTGTATGTTATACAACTTACAAATACACTTGTAGCTTGAGTTTTGATCAAGAGTACAAAAAATAAACAAAAGTTTGAGAAATAACTAGTCAATTCCCGGATCATCAAATTTCCATGATTTTAACCTCGGTGCTAAACATATCTTCGATTGGAAAAATCTAACACTAAAAATCTCATAGGCTATCATTCTATTCGCTGTTTTCATTACCATTTACTCATTATCAGTCTTTTCAATCACTCAATCCACCTTTTTTTCGAAGCAGAACAAGAATTAGGACTAACGTACGCCGGCGACAAGACGTTGATCCTAGAGTGTTCCGAAGGACGAGAACTTGCAGTTCTGAGTCGGACTTCCAGCTATCATCGACATGACTACTGTAGACCAAACGTACAATCATGTCAGACACAACATTCGAATATTTGAAAACATGACAAATAGTAACATTAGAGAAGAAAGATAGATCGAGAGACGTGTCAGTTTGTAAAAGTTCAATACTTCAATGACAATTAAACAGTCTCCTTCAACAAGAAGGTTGGTTATGCCCAGTTATTCAGCCCTTAGGATGCCCATACAGAGCCTCAATGCCTCCGCAAGATGACAGGAGTGTTATGGCAAGTACCGTTCCCCATCGAAACCGAACCTCTCAATCCACCTTATTGGTCCGATGTCTCAAATTCATTTCACTTTCTTAAAAAAAAGTAGGATTTTCCTCTTCATATGGAGACAAACAAATTAAGTTTAAGCGACATAGAAAAAGAAAACGCGTTCCAAACAGGAGCCATAATTAGAAACAGCCACGTGTTAAACCGAATTCAACCCAGTAGCCAACTAAAAGACAGCACGTGGCATCCACGAGATAACGAGTGGGGCCCGGAGATTTGTCGTATCCATGCAGGTGACGATGAGGAGCCTAACACGTGTTGGTGGCCATTTGCATGAAAGCGCTCTGCCCACTTCGCCTACGTCGTCTGTCACATTCCTCCCATTTATTTCATTTCTGATTATATTTAGGAATCACAATTATTTATTCCATTATCTTTCTTTCTTCATAAATTAAACAACCCAATAATAATAGGGCCAAAACCCAGAAAAATCCCACCTACCTATTCAAGTTATTCATATTTTGGAGCCTAGTTTTTGTAATTGCTTCTAGTTTACAAATTTTAACACACATCTTAGATTTAACTTATAATGTTACATCTATTTGTAGTTTATTGAAGATATTTTACACTCTTTTTGTCCAATTGAACAAATATTCCACAATTGATATTAGAGAAAGAATATGGTAGATGATAAACGTCGACGTCGCCCGTACTCTGTATAAGATTAGAAAAGGTAAAGAAAAACGAGATAATTTTCTTTATTTTAATGATCAATTTGAGCATGAGGTAACTATAATAGCATATGTAGGGGTGGGCGCGGGACGGGACGAGACGGGATGAGGGTCGTCCCGCGTCCCGTCCCGCGTAATTTTTGCGGGACGGGACCGGGACGGGATTCACTAGTTTTTTTTTCAATCCCGCGCGGGCCTTATCCCTCACGGGACGGGACGGGACCGGGACGGGACGGGACGGGCCCTGTCCCTCAAATAATAAACATTATAAAAAAAATCTAAAACTCTTATATATTTTGCGCTTTTTTAAGGCGTAACACGTATATATTTATAATATTTTTTATATTTTACAATTTTCCATATATACACATATATTGTACATAAAATTACACATTTACACATATACACATATATTGTACATAAAATTACACATTTACACATAATACAAAAAAAATATACGATATATTTATATGTAACAGTGTGCATATATATAGACATGCACACACTGCATGTGTTCATGTATACACAGTGTGCATATAGGCGCACACTGTGTTCATATATTGAACATATACATTAATGTATATAACTGTGTATATATATTTATTTATATATTGTATACTTTATATAAATAAATAAATATATATATATATATATATATAATATAATATAATATAATATGCGGGACGGGACGGGATTTGCGGGATAAGGAATCCTCGTCCCGCGTCCCGTCCCGCGTAATTTTTGCGGGACGGGATTCAATATTTTTTTTCCAAATTCCGCCGGACCCGGAACGGGATCGGGACGGACTCGGAATTTGCGGGATTTGTGCCCACCCCTAACCATATGTACGCCTTCTACTTCTCTAATTGTTACACATTTTTTCTACGTTCATAAAACTTCTCTATAATACATTACTTTTTCAATTAAAGTTTTCTTATTTCTCTTTGTCGACTTTTATCTTATCTTATACCAAACTGGCCATTTAAGTTCATTAATTAATTATTTATTTACATTACCCTATTCACCAATAAGAAATAATATGGGTGGGTGCATGCATGGATTAATTCGATCAAGGTGGTATTTTTAGTGATTAGGCAAAACCACGCCCACAACTACTATCGTTTTGGGCCGGCCCATATTGCAAGCCTTGAGAAAACTAGGTTGGAATCTTATCCTACATTGTTTTGGTATTAATGTCCATGTTCAAGTACTGATCGATCATACCTCTTTTTCTTTTTCTTTTTTTTTTCTTTGAAACGGAAATTTTTTGACCATAGAGCTATGCCCTATCAGCCAAGAGCATCCTTGCGGATGAGACTACGTAACCGAGAGTCATCAGGCATCAAAGGACCGTGTGAAGCATAGCTAATACGAGACAGGCGATCAGCCACTAAATTTGCTTCTCGGAAGACATGACGAATCTCGACAGAACCAAAGAAGCCCAGCAAAACTAGACTGTCCGAGGCAATCATTTTAGAGTCTCCAGTAGGCTTCCCCAAACCTTTAAGGCTTTTGATAATTGTTAAGTTATCTCCTTCAATGATTAGATTTATGATATTTAGTTCCTTTGCGGCCAAAAGTCCATTCCAAAGGCCCATGCTCTCAGAGCCACATACAAAGTTAATTGGTGAGGCACCCGAACCACTGAAAATAGGGGCCCCTTTGAAGTCACGTAGAATAAATCCAAACGAGCCTGTCCCACCAGAGGAAAGGGAATCGTCGAAATTCAGTTTGTATGTGCCAATCGGCAGAGATTCCCATTTGGTTCTTTTTCTTTTCAAAATTGTTTTGGTTCGCTCACAGTTCGTGGGTAATCTTATATCTTGTTTACTATCATCTATGTGAGATATTTTCCAAGTAAATATTTGATCATTTACAAATGACAGAATGCGTCTTATGTCAGGAGTGATTTTCTCAAATAATGTTTTGTTTCTGAAATACCATATTCGCCACCAAACGAAGGCAAGATCTTCAAATCTTTTTCTCCCAATTGTGTTTTTTATATCCCATATTGTTTCATTTAAATTTTCCTCTTTATTGAAGCAACCATGAATTTTCATAAATGCACTTGGGTCTTTTGCCATCAGGGTTTCCTTAGTAATGTTCAGTCCCATAACAGATGGGGTAGATCGATCTTCATAGCAGGAGTCAGAGTGTGGGCAATTGGTTGGGATACCAAATCGCCTAGAGGCTAGCCGAACAGTAGTGGGCACTCCATTCCTAAGTATTTTCCACAGGAAAGATTTTATTTTAGGCGGAATATTCAGCCCCCAAACCCAATTAATGTTAGATGTTTCATGGTTTTTGTGTTTATGTATCATATCAATTGCAGATTTTGTTGAAAACCAACCGTTTTTGCTCCATTTCCAGTATAATCTATCTACATGAATGTTTTCCATTAGGTAGGATGTTTTGTGATTGTTCATGTAATTTTTCATGATCCCATGTTTTTTTTATTTTTGAGGTAATGATTTATGTTGATTGTGTCATCAATCTATTGTGTACTTGCGATTAGTGTTTTTAGCGGTGTTGCGCCAATCCAAAGGCCAGACCAAAAATTTATGGACGAGCCATCCCCAATGGACAACCTCAACCCTTGTTTAAATAAAGGTATTAGTTTGATTAACTGTGTCCATTACCATGAAGTTCCCCCTTGCTTTCGGTAATGTAGAATATTTTGTTGTTTTAGGTATTTTTCTTTGATTAGAGTTACCCAAGGGCTGGTAGGATCAGCTAGCAGTTTCAACTGAAGGGCTTTGTTCATGTCCTAAGAGCTACGTAGTCCCAGTCCTCCATTTTCCTTGGTTTTACAGACCTCAAACCAACTGATTAAGGGTTTGTGATTCGGTCCCTTGTTCCAAAGGAAATTTCGATTTATTCTATCTAGTTTTGTGTGGACGGATTCGGGTAGCATGAAGCATTGCATTATATGTAAAGGTTTTGCTGATAGCGTTGTTTTGATTAGGGTACATCGTCCTGCTTGAGAGAGGTAGTTCGCTTTCCATCTATGCAGTTGTGATTTGGTGCTCGTTAGTAGGTCTTTGAATTCATCCTTGGTCATTCGCCCCTCAATTAGCGGACACCCCAGATAACTACCCAGTTTTGTTGTGTGTGCTATTTCAAGTTCATTTCGAATCAGGTTTTTTTGTGTGGCTAATACATTTTTTGACGTTTGGAATTGAAACTTGTGCCTGTTAATACGTTGTCCTGACAATGTTGAGTATTCCTGTAGAATTTTGTTGATTTGGTCACAGCCTGTTTTTGTGGTTGAAGCAAAGATGACAATGTCATCGGCAAAAGCTAAGAAAGGTATTTTTGCTCCACTACGTGTTAGTTTTATTCTTAAATGGCTTTGTGGTTTACCTGACTCGTATTGAAGTCCCCGTGCCAAGATTTCTGATATTATTAAAAATAGATATGGGGAGAGAGGGTCACCCTAGCATAAGCCCCTCTTAGGAAAGAATATTTCGGTGGGTTCATTATTCACCAGTACTGAGTATGTGACCGTGGTTATGCATTCCTTGATCCATTGTGTGAATTTGGGTGAGAAACCAAATTTAAGCAGAATGGAGAGTAAGAAGTCCCAGTCTACCATATCAAAAGCCTTTTCCATATCGAGCTTAACAACCATCCAACATGTTTTTCCATTTTTCTTAGAGAACGAGTGAAAGATTTCATTCGCGATTAGGATATTATCTTGTATAGATCTCCCTGCTGAAAAGGCACTTTGTAATTGGTTAATTAGCTTGGGAATAACTCTTTTAAGTCTTGATGAGAGTACTTTGGATATAATTTTGTATGTTGTTGAGCATAGGCTTATGGGTCTGTAGTGAGATGCTGTGGTAGGATTATCTATCTTTGAAATTAATGCTATAAACGTGTGGTTTGTTTGTTTCAGTATTCTTCCACTAAGGAAAAAACTCTTTATCGCCTTAATTACAGTGGGTTCGACTATATTCCAGTGTTTTTTGAAAAATCCAGCAGGGAACCCGTCAGGTAGGGCTGGGCTTCCGGTCTGGACCAGACCGGAACTTCCGGTCTGGTCCAAGACCGGAAATTCCGATCCGGTCCAAGACCGGTGGACCGGAATTTTCGGAAACATGGACCGTACCGTTTGGATCGGAAATATAACTGCAGCCATTTTTCCCGATTTTTTTTGTTACACTAGTGCAGCAAATTAGCAATACAGATTTCTGAAATCTATATGGCTGCATTTTATACAAAATCTGAATTGCTGTAAAATACAGATTTTGATTGGTCATACTTTGATTGCCGATTTTGGGTAACAGATTGGTCATATTCATATTTTGGGTTACACAGCAGCCGAAATCGACAATCAAAATACAGATTTTGCTAATACATCTTCTGTGTAACCCAAATCTGTAAAATTAGCAATACAGATTTTGGGTAATACAGATTTTGGGTAAATCGTCAATCAAAATACAGATTTCACTGTTTGTGTAACCCAAAATCTGTATTTTACACAAAACAACCCGAAGCTGATAAAAAGGCTTAAAATCGACAATCGAGAAACAATTAGGGAAAAATAGAACAAAAGGGGAGCGGTATACCTAGATTTAGGGTTTCAACGCATCAGTGAAAATCAAAATATGACCAATCTCATGATCCAACAGAGCAATTAGAAATCTGAAATGTGAAACGGTAAGGAAAGGGGGAGGGAAGAAGAACGGAGGACGAGGGTCGACTGAGAGCTGTAACGGCCCGGGATTATGATTCCCGGGTTACGTTTCGAGGGATGAAACCCCTCGTTAGGATCTTGCGCCCCGAGTACAGGTTGAAGGTTTGAAATTCTATCCTAACATTTTAAAGTGGGATTTCATACCCAAATTTCGAAGGGATCGTTGGAATCCCCGGGGAAGTCCCCTGTACCTGTCATAAGTCTAAGCGTGGAAAACCAAAGGTTACACAAATAGCGGAAGTAAAGCATAATACAAAGGGGTGCCACGGTAGGGCCGGGTCAAAATATGATCAACCATTCAAATTTGAGACATAATTAAATTGGTGAAGTTGGAATCTCAACTCTCTCTTTCCACCACGTTAGACCCAGCGGTCATGGACTCAAATCAGCATCAACAGTAGTAGGCATAACGGATACCTAAAAAAATTGATATGGGGCGGGATCAGATCGATGCCCACTTTAGCTCTGCATCCCAACCCTAAGCACACATATACGCTATACCTAATAAAGATGCTTCTAGATGCAAGACGGAATATTAACACACTAACATGCCCCTAAGATCAAGTGCATAATAATAATAAGGCCTTAGCACAAAATACCAAATGGTATATCCCTCTCCTACCTCCACCCCCTTCCGATAGGGCGGAGACTGGCCAGCTCGTGAATGCATTCATTCATAATCGGGGGGCACGCATGCCTAACCCGCTCCACAATAAAGCCCGCAGGCATAATATAAGGAAGTCCATGACTCGATTGACTCAGGGTACCCGATGAGGCTGGGCTACCCTATGGCCCTAGCAAAGACTCTAGGACTATCACAGATAACGGCCGTTCTGTTTACATACACATAAAGAAATAGAATGCTCAACGATCGATGCAACCTAGCATGGTACTACATGGCATGCTGATCATGAATGCAAGCACCTAGTATATCATGCACCTAAAGCAGGGAATAGCTCTATTCAATCTGAGTAAGCTCCGAAGAGACTTACCTGGCGGTGCAGAACAGCAAGACAAGCATTATGATAGATTAAAGATCACCTAGATACAGATCATAACGTCCATATAAGTCTACATTTAACCATCCAATCCCGCAAGCACACATCACTCAATAAAGTATAACTACATCATAATCATCATCTCATCAAGTTCAACCATTCATCATTTCATCACATTCCATAAGACCATATCATTCTCATCATTCCATTTCGCCACATTCGTATATTTGCAATAATACTCATATATCCGCATGATCGTATATCTCCAAATTTCATCATATTAATCATAGCTCACGAGGCATAAGTCAAACGATACGAAATTCTAACATCTCATCATGCCGTTAGTCATTCATTCATGCCATTAATTCACACAAATCATGATATTAGTCAACCATTCACATCAATCATGCTAGTTAGTCACCAATCACATAATTCCCGAGTTAGTCCCGAAACCGCCTTAAAATCCGAATCAACTAGTTAGAAAGTTCGACTTTGGAAAATATTCGTCAAATCCCTTTTTCGAGTTAAATCCGATAAAACCCTTTTTAAATCTTCAGTCTCATAATATTATATTTTATTTAAATCTCAAGATAAGATTTTATATTTTTCTCAATAACGTTATATAGTATTTCAAATTCCATTTTCATAAAATATTTCTATATCCTTTAAAATCCCAATTATTTTATTTTATAAAATCCGACCCTTTATTAATTTACCAAAATCACCTTTATACTTGCAAAACTCCAAACCGATCCCCTTTATTTTGTTAGAACCCCAAAACCGAGCCCTACATCTAAACCCAATTCATTTTTTTTCTGGAAATAGGCCCAATTCATTTGTTTTGCTAAAACAGAACATCTGGCCCAAAAAAAGAAATAGGCCCAAGGCCAATTCTCTTTCATTTAAACCCGAACCACAAAAGGAGGAAAAGAAGGAGGTGGGGCCGGATGTGCTGGCGTGGAACAGATGTGGAAGCTGCGGGACCCACACCTCTTCTTCAACCCCTGTTTCAAACGGATAGAAAAGAGGAGGAAGAGGAGACTCCCGCAGCCCCGCTGGCGTCGACTCCTCCGCCTTCGCCCTTCCTCACTCAGCCCCGGACTTCCCGACCGTTAACCCGACAGAAAGGAAGAAGGGCAGAGAACGAAATCAAACAACAACGATGGGAGAAGGTTCGAACGCTCACCCCGGGGTCTTCGGCTTTCGTGACTTCGTCGGAGCTCGATCTGGACCGCCGAGGTCGGAATCAGAGGTCTTCTGGCCTAGGACGGAAGAGAAGCGTTCAAAGGTTGACCCTTTACAACGTTATCGATCGGAAATCGAAGGATTGAAGGCTTACCGAGGCTTCTCGCGCGAAACGGGGGGTGATGGGCTCGGCGGTGGACTGCTCGCTGCTGCTGTTCGCCGGAGAGGGATGGAGGAAGCTTCTGTTGCTCGGACGAGAGTGGCGGAAGGGAGAGGAGGTGGTGGTGGAGACTGGAAGCAATGGCGCAGAGGTGAGAGGGACGGTAATGGTGGTGGCGTTTGGAGCTGGCGGCAACAGAGAAAGGAGAATGGAGGTGGAGCTGCTTGAAAGGGGAGGTAGAGTGAAGAGGTGGTGAGGAGAGTGAGATTGTAACTTGTGAGGGCCGAGAGTTTTAAAATAATGTGAGGAGGGTGTATTGTGCACAAAGCAAGGGTCAAAGTGAAGGCTCTTTTCTTCTTTTGCTGCAACAGAACAGAGGGGGGGATTGGGAATCAAATCGTGGAGATGGGAGCTTGGAACCAAGGGCTGTTTGGAGGTTTGCCAAAATAAGTTTAGCAAAAGTTGTGGGTAAGGAATTGAGAAGGAGTGTTGAACCTGATTTGGAAAAAGGGCAATGGGGTGAGCTGGCTGCAATTGGGCAAAGACAAGAGGAAGAGGACAACTCACAAGGGCACCCCAAAATTAAACCTCAAAATACCCGCTACATAAATCCCGAAACTCTCTCTCGACCTTATTCCGAATCGTTCAAACTAACTTTTAAAGTTTTCACTCCGAATTTAATAATGAAATCCGGCTTAGCGAGTTTTCCGTTAAATTCCGCTTCTAAATTCATTTTGATATATATATATTTTTTTTTTCGAAAAATTAGGATTTAAAAAATCCGAGCCTTTACATCATCCACCTCTAAAAACAAGTCTCGTCCCCGAGACTAAAACCAAAACAAGCTAGGGGATGATATTGGAAATGGGTGAGTCCAAGGACCATTCCATTGATACTGTAAGTGCCTCATAAGTGCCCCTATGAGATTCTCACAGTATCGTCGTAACGGCCATAATATCCCCGATAGGTCGTAGCGAGAGTGTGATATGGGCCCTTACCACATCCTTACCACGACCTTTGGTTATATCATAACTCGAAAAGCATTATAGCATCTCACTAGGTCTTAGCAAACAATCTATAAGGGCCCCTATAAAATGTCTGTATCCACTTCGTGGGGTGTTATAACGCAAGCTCGGATCGGAAAAGTTTCAAAAGGTTTCCTCAATTCGAAAAGGTTTGGTTTCAAAATCATTAAAGTTCTCAATCGCGTTAAATTTCCCAAAATCTAAGTTAGTCCTTTTTGACATCATTTGAAATCTCTTAACCCGGTGTTAGTCAAGCAAACTTAAATTTCAGGAGGTGGAATCATCCACCTCTAAGGCTAATCCCAATTTTCTTCCTAGGTTCGATGTTAGAATCAAAGTTCATCAATTCGGTTGTAGCATCCCAGCAATTCCAATTCAAGACATTGTATATCATAGCAATCATTCAATATAGAAATCATATCACACGTTCATGAACATATCAGACTCATGTCAAGGATAGTCACATAATACAACATATTTAACATAGTATCATACTCATGCTAATCACCAAGCGTCATCGCATAGGGGCAAACAAGTACTTCCGTCCACTAACATTTCATCAAGTTCAGGGGGTAACTATGTTAGTACTAACAATTCATTATTGTCTATGGCAATTCATCATGGGATCAACATCGTCTACAACATAGAATTCGCACAACACTCGACCCCACGTAACGCACCACACTAAGTCACATCCTCAAGAGAATCTACCTATCACTACCAACCAACCATGACAAAACACGACCACTACTCCTTATCTCTCGCGTCAAGGTCATCCTCACCTTGGTCTACCAACTCAAATTCGATACTATTTCTAAATACCATTGCATTCCGCTTAGCACACAACCTCTCTAGCCTCATAACTATCCACAATTCAAGGCCTACGTCCCAAACAAATTACTAGGTGTCTCAACCTTTGCGTCATCAAGCCATCTAAGGATCAATCTCCTCCAATATTCAAATCCCAAGTCCTAACCTTTCACTCATCTGACAAATCCAAATTCTCGCAGCTCACAATCGCCCAAATTCTCTAATCTGACAACCCAACACTGCGACCAACGATCAAGACTCCATATAAAACACATCCTCACCCTAGGGGTCCTCTACCGCTCTCATCTTTACCTTTTAAGAGAAATCTCAAGTCCTCTATTGAACGGCTCTCGCGACTCAGCCTGACCATCATCTCCCAATGAGACATCTCAAATTACTTTGCTAACCTGATCATACTTCCCGCACTACTAACCACTCTCACTAACCATCCACCTCTAAGAACTCAACTCATACTTACCATCTCACATCTGACACTCTCATCATTATCCTCGACATCACCAACACAAGCATCCTACCTTGCTAGAATCCACCCAACCACCTACTCTTGACAACTCTAACGCAGAAACCGTCCAGTGCTAACTCATAACCACAAATCACCGAGTTCCTCATCAGCCGTGTCTATCCTAAATGACCGATCACATATTCTACCTGCTTGTCCCATTCCGAATATCACGAAGCCTAATCATCCACGACTCCTCAGCCGACCTATCCTAGATCATCGTCTCAACACATTCCCAAATCTTACTAAACCTTAACCATTCGAAATCCTCAAATTGTCCTACTCTAGTTCCTCATCTCTTCATATTCATAAATTGCCTCAAGCTCCTACTTCTTAACCATGACACATTACCGTCCAAGGCCCCCTTTTACCGATCATCATTTCTGCATAATCCCTAAATCGTTCTCATTCGAGTTTCCCAAGTACCACCCTTTCGCCAACCTTCTAAAATCCTTCATTCTCTAGCGCTCTTAATGACTTCTGCCTTACCTAGTTTCCAAATTCCAAGCTCAGAATCTCTCTATCTCAACCTCAAGGACACAGTCTTACTAGAAATCTCAACGGCATCCTTGCCTAGCTACCAACCTTTCCTCTAAGACTCATCTCACATCCTCAAATACCTCAATAGCCAAAATAATCTCCACACATCAATCTCGATTCCTTCCCTATGCTAAAATCCTCGAACAACACATCTAGAAGTCTTTCACTGATGAATTCTCGAAGCACTACCAATTATATCCAAACAATTTCCAAATACTCATCACACGTACATCCCTCATATGAACAACCAAATACCCAAGATTGATATTTCCCCAAACAACCTCACACTATTCTTCCTTAGCAATTCCTCAACTTCCCTCTATACCAAGACCACTCCCAATTACCGCACATACAACCTAGTCACAACTCTACGAATTCTCAAACATCCTTTAGCCGATCATCCTCAACTCCGCCCACGATCCACTCCTAGACTACCTAGACACTCTCCTTGGCACACTAACTCGTCTATCATCACATCCCCTCAAGAATCTCTCCGATACACTCTTGACTCACTCATCCACCTCTAGAACTACACTAATCACCTATACTTGCACCCACTACCTACCGACACTTCTAGCTAGGACCTCTTCCTTGAAATCTCACCATGCTAACTCCACTCTTCACCTAAGACCTACCTGGAAGCTCAAATATACTCACTGAACACTATCTCCGACAAGCCATAACTCACTCGACTCTACCCAAGCTAACACATCCTTCATGCATTCCGTCTCGCATAACCAATGACCAGCTCGAAGACCTCAATCTACCTGCGATTTCCCGATCCGTCTCACCAAGGAAAACACTCGACTCATTCCCAAGAAGAATACACCACCACATACATAACCCATAACCGATTTACTAGCAGGTCAGTACACTTAAGCATATAGGCACATCATCACAAACACAGGTTAGTCAGGCAATCATTCACTACCAGTTCAGCTTATCAGTCATCACACCTCAATTTAGTTAGTTCCAAGCCTATCGCACGACACCGATTCCAGATCGCACAGGAGAGATCACAATTCGGACGAAGAACGTCATTTCTTGAGTCATCTAGGAGGATTACGTCTACAACCGCCATCTTCGAAAGGCGTCCTTCCTTTGGCGACGTCGATCCTAGGGTCCATGGGCCATGGGCCCACCCCACTTCCGTTGCGCCACTCTGGTGCCACTCGATCGCTCGTTTTCTCTTCTATGTCGACGTCCATCAAGGGGATCACGAGGGGTTAGAAGTCACGGAGATAGGGGAGGGCAAGGGAGGATAAATGACTTTCTTAAGAATTCAGACACAAACCAGGACTAGAGATGACGAGACTCAAGACAAGACACAGACTCGAGAGTTACAACAATCCCCTTAAGGTATTCTATAAGGTTACAGGTGCACATGGCAATCACAAAATATTTCAATCATATCATTCCACACTATCATGTACCTATTGAAGGAATAGCGTTCTATGCATCCATAACATTTCACATAATCAACTTTGCATGCACACGGGACATGCTAAAACTTATCATCTCATGCACTAATCATGCTTGACATATTAATATCATGTATGCACAAACCAACAATAGACATATGCAGAATAAGTTATATATGACATAGCGAGCATTATAGGATATCACATGTATGATCCATTACTCACTTAGTGTACACGTAAGTAGGTCAAAACAATGTGGGTTCCAGGTAAGCATGTTAAGATGCACTCTAATAATCGTGTCGAGGGGTATGGTTAAGTCATTTGGGCATAACAACTATCACATCCAACACAACCATATACATGTAGTACGACAAGTATGGCACATAGATGCATGATGGTCAATAATTAGGAGATATATATCCTACATGATACTACCAACACTCATTAAGAAAATACATAGTCAATGAGGTTCAATTTGATCAACTTAACATGCTCACAAATTCATTTCTCATGGCACTCATACAAAGAGGGTTGACCACACTATCATGGACCTAATTCAAAGGAGAGTAACAATGATGGGAATTCATAGATTCGATATATATATTCGTTCATAAGTGCGATCATGCAAGTTATCAGACAAGTCATGCTGAAATATACCAACACACCATGTCATACAATCACCGGCTCATCACCCCGTTTCCCCGTGGGACGCTAATATGACTCGCTCGGTATGACACAAGGACATTCACACTGTTTTCGAGATGAGAGGGTATAATTTGTGTTTAGACTCTCGGGGTAAGAAGACACAGTTGATCAGTATAAGAACCGAGAAGGATAACTCCATAAGACAAATCACTTCTAACTCGAAATTGTTTCATTGACCACCCTCCCTAAAACACTCATGGATTCCCCATATCCGACACACCCCCGGAAGTAGCTAGTTGACCGACCCAAATTTTCCCGTGGAAGACATCAACCTAAGGTACGTGACTCGATAGAAGCATTGGTGGTGGGATACAAAACAGGACTCGAAACGGGGAGAGCGGATGCTCTTCGACCCTTGCTAACATGCCTAAATGTGTTGGTGGGACGGTTGACGGAGTCAGAATCATCGGGGGTTTGAATTATGGAAGAGGTATTCCGACAAGACAGGAGTTCCAATGACATAAAAACAAGGTATTCTCCCGCTATCCCGTTTGCACAGTTATTCAATACATGATTCAAGTCAAGGCATACTGATTAGTTCTCTACCCTAAGCACATTAGCACTCAGCATGGAAGCAATCAACGATCAAGCTATCCTATGGGCCGCCCTTCGAGGGGCGACTAACCTGAGGGGCAAAACCTCACGGTCTCTACCTAACTCGCCACTCCAGCCACTACGACGCAAAGCCTTGGAGTCTTGTAGGCCCATCTGTAAAGAAAAAGCTATATTTTTGCCTACCCGTTCCCAACTACATCCAATAGGGATGGTCTAACGCCTTTACTACCCCTTCGTTTCCCTTTGTTTGATTACCGGATTGATAGAGTCAAGTTCGTATTTAGTCCATTTGAGTTAGCCATATTAAATTCATTTTGCCCTTTCTAAAACATTTTGGAAAACCATTTGAAAACCTTGGGCCATTTTCAAAACCACTTCAACCTATCATACTCGGTTTGCACAACCTCAGCTCTGATACCCCTTTGTAACGGCCCGGGATTATGATTCCCGGGTTACGTTTCGAGGGATGAAACCCCTCGTTAGGATCTTGCGCCCCGAGTACAGGTTGAAGGTTTGAAATTCTATCCTAACATTTTAAAGTGGGATTTCATACCCAAATTTCGAAGGGATCGTTGGAATCCCCGGGGAAGTCCCCTGTACCTGTCATAAGTCTAAGCGTGGAAAACCAAAGGTTACACAAATAGCGGAAGTAAAGCATAATACAAAGGGGTGCCACGGCAGGGCCGGGTCAAAATATGATCAACCATTCAAATTTGAGACATAATTAAATTGGTGAAGTTGGAATCTCAACTCTCTCTTTCCGCCATGTTAGACCCAGCGGTCATGGACTCAAATCAGCATCAACAGTAGTAGGCATAACGGATACCTAAAAAATTTGATATGGGGCGGGATCAGATCGATGCCCACTTTAGCTCTACATCCCAACCCTAAGCACACATATACGCTATACCTAATAAAGATGCTTCTAGATGCAAGACGGAATATTAACACACTAACATGCCCCTAAGATCAAGTGCATAATAATAATAAGGCCTTAGCACAAAATACCAAATGGTATATCCCTCTCCTACCTCCACCCCCTTCCGATAGGGCGGAGACTGGCCAGCTCGTGAATGCATTCATTCATAATCGGGGGGCACGCATGCCTAACCCGCTCCACAATAAAGCCCGCAGGCATAATATAAGGAAGTCCATGACTCGATTGACTCAGGGTACCCGATGAGGCTGGGCTACCCTATGGCCCTAGCAAAGACTCTAGGACTATCACAGATAACGGCCGTTCTGTTTACATACACATAAAGAAATAGAATGCTCAACGATCGATGCAACCTAGCATGGTACTACATGGCATGCTGATCATGAATGCAAGCACCTAGTATATCATGCACCTAAAGCAGGGAATAGCTCTATTCAATCTGAGTAAGCTCCGAAGAGACTTACCTGGCGGTGCAGAACAGCAAGACAAGCATTATGATAGATTAAAGATCACCTAGATACAGATCATAACGTCCATATAAGTCTACATTTAACCATCCAATCCCGCAAGCACACATCACTCAATAAAGTATAACTACATCATAATCATCATCTCATCAAGTTCAACCATTCATCATTTCATCACATTCCATAAGACCATATCATTCTCATCATTCCATTTCGCCACATTCGTATATTTGCAATAATACTCATATATCCGCATGATCGTATATCTCCAAATTTCATCATATTAATCATAGCTCACGAGGCATAAGTCAAACGATACGAAATTCTAACATCTCATCATGCCGTTAGTCATTCATTCATGCCATTAATTCACACAAATCATGATATTAGTCAACCATTCACATCAATCATGCTAGTTAGTCACCAATCACATAATTCCCGAGTTAGTCCCGAAACCGCCTTAAAATCCGAATCAACTAGTTAGAAAGTTCGACTTTGGAAAATATTCGTCAAATCCCTTTTTCGAGTTAAATCCGATAAAACCCTTTTTAAATCTTCAGTCTCATAATATTATATTTTATTTAAATCTCAAGATAAGATTTTATATTTTTCTCAATAACGTTATATAGTATTTCAAATTCCATTTTCATAAAATATTTCTATATCCTTTAAAATCCCAATTATTTTATTTTATAAAATCCGACCCTTTATTAATTTACCAAAATCACCTTTATACTTGCAAAACTCCAAACCGATCCCCTTTATTTTGTTAGAACCCCAAAACCGAGCCCTACATCTAAACCCAATTCATTTTTTTTCTGGAAATAGGCCCAATTCATTTGTTTTGCTAAAACAGAACATCTGGCCCAAAAAAAGAAATAGGCCCAAGGCCAATTCTCTTTCATTTAAACCCGAACCACAAAAGGAGGAAAAGAAGGAGGTGGGGCCGGATGTGCTGGCGTGGAACAGATGTGGAAGCTGCGGGACCCACACCTCTTCTTCAACCCCTGTTTCAAACGGATAGAAAAGAGGAGGAAGAGGAGACTCCCGCAGCCCCGCTGGCGTCGACTCCTCCGCCTTCGCCCTTCCTCACTCAGCCCCGGACTTCCCGACCGTTAACCCGACAGAAAGGAAGAAGGGCAGAGAACGAAATCAAACAACAACGATGGGAGAAGGTTCGAACGCTCACCCCGGGGTCTTCGGCTTTCGTGACTTCGTCGGAGCTCGATCTGGACCGCCGAGGTCGGAATCAGAGGTCTTCTGGCCTAGGACGGAAGAGAAGCGTTCAAAGGTTGACCCTTTACAACGTTATCGATCGGAAATCGAAGGATTGAAGGCTTACCGAGGCTTCTCGCGCGAAACGGGGGGTGATGGGCTCGGCGGTGGACTGCTCGCTGCTGCTGTTCGCCGGAGAGGGATGGAGGAAGCTTCTGTTGCTCGGACGAGAGTGGCGGAAGGGAGAGGAGGTGGTGGTGGAGACTGGAAGCAATGGCGCAGAGGTGAGAGGGACGGTAATGGTGGTGGCGTTTGGAGCTGGCGGCAACAGAGAAAGGAGAATGGAGGTGGAGCTGCTTGAAAGGGGAGGTAGAGTGAAGAGGTGGTGAGGAGAGTGAGATTGTAACTTGTGAGGGCCGAGAGTTTTAAAATAATGTGAGGAGGGTGTATTGTGCACAAAGCAAGGGTCAAAGTGAAGGCTCTTTTCTTCTTTTGCTGCAACAGAACAGAGGGGGGGATTGGGAATCAAATCGTGGAGATGGGAGCTTGGAACCAAGGGCTGTTTGGAGGTTTGCCAAAATAAGTTTAGCAAAAGTTGTGGGTAAGGAATTGAGAAGGAGTGTTGAACCTGATTTGGAAAAAGGGCAATGGGGTGAGCTGGCTGCAATTGGGCAAAGACAAGAGGAAGAGGACAACTCACAAGGGCACCCCAAAATTAAACCTCAAAATACCCGCTACATAAATCCCGAAACTCTCTCTCGACCTTATTCCGAATCGTTCAAACTAACTTTTAAAGTTTTCACTCCGAATTTAATAATGAAATCCGGCTTAGCGAGTTTTCCGTTAAATTCCGCTTCTAAATTCATTTTGATATATATATATTTTTTTTTTCGAAAAATTAGGATTTAAAAAATCCGAGCCTTTACATCATCCACCTCTAAAAACAAGTCTCGTCCCCGAGACTAAAACCAAAACAAGCTAGGGGATGATATTGGAAATGGGTGAGTCCAAGGACCATTCCATTGATACTGTAAGTGCCTCATAAGTGCCCCTATGAGATTCTCACAGTATCGTCGTAACGGCCATAATATCCCCGATAGGTCGTAGCGAGAGTGTGATATGGGCCCTTACCACATCCTTACCACGACCTTTGGTTATATCATAACTCGAAAAGCATTATAGCATCTCACTAGGTCTTAGCAAACAATCTATAAGGGCCCCTATAAAATGTCTGTATCCACTTCGTGGGGTGTTATAACGCAAGCTCGGATCGGAAAAGTTTCAAAAGGTTTCCTCAATTCGAAAAGGTTTGGTTTCAAAATCATTAAAGTTCTCAATCGCGTTAAATTTCCCAAAATCTAAGTTAGTCCTTTTTGACATCATTTGAAATCTCTTAACCCGGTGTTAGTCAAGCAAACTTAAATTTCAGGAGGTGGAATCATCCACCTCTAAGGCTAATCCCAATTTTCTTCCTAGGTTCGATGTTAGAATCAAAGTTCATCAATTCGGTTGTAGCATCCCAGCAATTCCAATTCAAGACATTGTATATCATAGCAATCATTCAATATAGAAATCATATCACACGTTCATGAACATATCAGACTCATGTCAAGGATAGTCACATAATACAACATATTTAACATAGTATCATACTCATGCTAATCACCAAGCGTCATCGCATAGGGGCAAACAAGTACTTCCGTCCACTAACATTTCATCAAGTTCAGGGGGTAACTATGTTAGTACTAACAATTCATTATTGTCTATGGCAATTCATCATGGGATCAACATCGTCTACAACATAGAATTCGCACAACACTCGACCCCACGTAACGCACCACACTAAGTCACATCCTCAAGAGAATCTACCTATCACTACCAACCAACCATGACAAAACACGACCACTACTCCTTATCTCTCGCGTCAAGGTCATCCTCACCTTGGTCTACCAACTCAAATTCGATACTATTTCTAAATACCATTGCATTCCGCTTAGCACACAACCTCTCTAGCCTCATAACTATCCACAATTCAAGGCCTACGTCCCAAACAAATTACTAGGTGTCTCAACCTTTGCGTCATCAAGCCATCTAAGGATCAATCTCCTCCAATATTCAAATCCCAAGTCCTAACCTTTCACTCATCTGACAAATCCAAATTCTCGCAGCTCACAATCGCCCAAATTCTCTAATCTGACAACCCAACACTGCGACCAACGATCAAGACTCCATATAAAACACATCCTCACCCTAGGGGTCCTCTACCGCTCTCATCTTTACCTTTTAAGAGAAATCTCAAGTCCTCTATTGAACGGCTCTCGCGACTCAGCCTGACCATCATCTCCCAATGAGACATCTCAAATTACTTTGCTAACCTGATCATACTTCCCGCACTACTAACCACTCTCACTAACCATCCACCTCTAAGAACTCAACTCATACTTACCATCTCACATCTGACACTCTCATCATTATCCTCGACATCACCAACACAAGCATCCTACCTTGCTAGAATCCACCCAACCACCTACTCTTGACAACTCTAACGCAGAAACCGTCCAGTGCTAACTCATAACCACAAATCACCGAGTTCCTCATCAGCCGTGTCTATCCTAAATGACCGATCACATATTCTACCTGCTTGTCCCATTCCGAATATCACGAAGCCTAATCATCCACGACTCCTCAGCCGACCTATCCTAGATCATCGTCTCAACACATTCCCAAATCTTACTAAACCTTAACCATTCGAAATCCTCAAATTGTCCTACTCTAGTTCCTCATCTCTTCATATTCATAAATTGCCTCAAGCTCCTACTTCTTAACCATGACACATTACCGTCCAAGGCCCCCTTTTACCGATCATCATTTCTGCATAATCCCTAAATCGTTCTCATTCGAGTTTCCCAAGTACCACCCTTTCGCCAACCTTCTAAAATCCTTCATTCTCTAGCGCTCTTAATGACTTCTGCCTTACCTAGTTTCCAAATTCCAAGCTCAGAATCTCTCTATCTCAACCTCAAGGACACAGTCTTACTAGAAATCTCAACGGCATCCTTGCCTAGCTACCAACCTTTCCTCTAAGACTCATCTCACATCCTCAAATACCTCAATAGCCAAAATAATCTCCACACATCAATCTCGATTCCTTCCCTATGCTAAAATCCTCGAACAACACATCTAGAAGTCTTTCACTGATGAATTCTCGAAGCACTACCAATTATATCCAAACAATTTCCAAATACTCATCACACGTACATCCCTCATATGAACAACCAAATACCCAAGATTGATATTTCCCCAAACAACCTCACACTATTCTTCCTTAGCAATTCCTCAACTTCCCTCTATACCAAGACCACTCCCAATTACCGCACATACAACCTAGTCACAACTCTACGAATTCTCAAACATCCTTTAGCCGATCATCCTCAACTCCGCCCACGATCCACTCCTAGACTACCTAGACACTCTCCTTGGCACACTAACTCGTCTATCATCACATCCCCTCAAGAATCTCTCCGATACACTCTTGACTCACTCATCCACCTCTAGAACTACACTAATCACCTATACTTGCACCCACTACCTACCGACACTTCTAGCTAGGACCTCTTCCTTGAAATCTCACCATGCTAACTCCACTCTTCACCTAAGACCTACCTGGAAGCTCAAATATACTCACTGAACACTATCTCCGACAAGCCATAACTCACTCGACTCTACCCAAGCTAACACATCCTTCATGCATTCCGTCTCGCATAACCAATGACCAGCTCGAAGACCTCAATCTACCTGCGATTTCCCGATCCGTCTCACCAAGGAAAACACTCGACTCATTCCCAAGAAGAATACACCACCACATACATAACCCATAACCGATTTACTAGCAGGTCAGTACACTTAAGCATATAGGCACATCATCACAAACACAGGTTAGTCAGGCAATCATTCACTACCAGTTCAGCTTATCAGTCATCACACCTCAATTTAGTTAGTTCCAAGCCTATCGCACGACACCGATTCCAGATCGCACAGGAGAGATCACAATTCGGACGAAGAACGTCATTTCTTGAGTCATCTAGGAGGATTACGTCTACAACCGCCATCTTCGAAAGGCGTCCTTCCTTTGGCGACGTCGATCCTAGGGTCCATGGGCCATGGGCCCACCCCACTTCCGTTGCGCCACTCTGGTGCCACTCGATCGCTCGTTTTCTCTTCTATGTCGACGTCCATCAAGGGGATCACGAGGGGTTAGAAGTCACGGAGATAGGGGAGGGCAAGGGAGGATAAACGACTTTCTTAAGAATTCAGACACAAACCAGGACTAGAGATGACGAGACTCAAGACAAGACACAGACTCGAGAGTTACAACAATCCCCTTAAGGTATTCTATAAGGTTACAGGTGCACATGGCAATCACAAAATATTTCAATCATATCATTCCACACTATCATGTACCTATTGAAGGAATAGCGTTCTATGCATCCATAACATTTCACATAATCAACTTTGCATGCACACGGGACATGCTAAAACTTATCATCTCATGCACTAATCATGCTTGACATATTAATATCATGTATGCACAAACCAACAATAGACATATGCAGAATAAGTTATATATGACATAGCGAGCATTATAGGATATCACATGTATGATCCATTACTCACTTAGTGTACACGTAAGTAGGTCAAAACAATGTGGGTTCCAGGTAAGCATGTTAAGATGCACTCTAATAATCGTGTCGAGGGGTATGGTTAAGTCATTTGGGCATAACAACTATCACATCCAACACAACCATATACATGTAGTACGACAAGTATGGCACATAGATGCATGATGGTCAATAATTAGGAGATATATATCCTACATGATACTACCAACACTCATTAAGAAAATACATAGTCAATGAGGTTCAATTTGATCAACTTAACATGCTCACAAATTCATTTCTCATGGCACTCATACAAAGAGGGTTGACCACACTATCATGGACCTAATTCAAAGGAGAGTAACAATGATGGGAATTCATAGATTCGATATATATATTCGTTCATAAGTGCGATCATGCAAGTTATCAGACAAGTCATGCTGAAATATACCAACACACCATGTCATACAATCACCGGCTCATCACCCCGTTTCCCCGTGGGACGCTAATATGACTCGCTCGGTATGACACAAGGACATTCACACTGTTTTCGAGATGAGAGGGTATAATTTGTGTTTAGACTCTCGGGGTAAGAAGACACAGTTGATCAGTATAAGAACCGAGAAGGATAACTCCATAAGACAAATCACTTCTAACTCGAAATTGTTTCATTGACCACCCTCCCTAAAACACTCATGGATTCCCCATATCCGACACACCCCCGGAAGTAGCTAGTTGACCGACCCAAATTTTCCCGTGGAAGACATCAACCTAAGGTACGTGACTCGATAGAAGCATTGGTGGTGGGATACAAAACAGGACTCGAAACGGGGAGAGCGGATGCTCTTCGACCCTTGCTAACATGCCTAAATGTGTTGGTGGGACGGTTGACGGAGTCAGAATCATCGGGGGTTTGAATTATGGAAGAGGTATTCCGACAAGACAGGAGTTCCAATGACATAAAAACAAGGTATTCTCCCGCTATCCCGTTTGCACAGTTATTCAATACATGATTCAAGTCAAGGCATACTGATTAGTTCTCTACCCTAAGCACATTAGCACTCAGCATGGAAGCAATCAACGATCAAGCTATCCTATGGGCCGCCCTTCGAGGGGCGACTAACCTGAGGGGCAAAACCTCACGGTCTCTACCTAACTCGCCACTCCAGCCACTACGACGCAAAGCCTTGGAGTCTTGTAGGCCCATCTGTAAAGAAAAAGCTATATTTTTGCCTACCCGTTCCCAACTACATCCAATAGGGATGGTCTAACGCCTTTACTACCCCTTCGTTTCCCTTTGTTTGATTACCGGATTGATAGAGTCAAGTTCGTATTTAGTCCATTTGAGTTAGCCATATTAAATTCATTTTGCCCTTTCTAAAACATTTTGGAAAACCATTTGAAAACCTTGGGCCATTTTCAAAACCACTTCAACCTATCATACTCGGTTTGCACAACCTCAGCTCTGATACCCCTTTGTAACGGCCCGGGATTATGATTCCCGGGTTACGTTTCGAGGGATGAAACCCCTCGTTAGGATCTTGCGCCCCGAGTACAGGTTGAAGGTTTGAAATTCTATCCTAACATTTTAAAGTGGGATTTCATACCCAAATTTCGAAGGGATCGTTGGAATCCCCGGGGAAGTCCCCTGTACCTGTCATAAGTCTAAGCGTGGAAAACCAAAGGTTACACAAATAGCGGAAGTAAAGCATAATACAAAGGGGTGCCACGGCAGGGCCGGGTCAAAATATGATCAACCATTCAAATTTGAGACATAATTAAATTGGTGAAGTTGGAATCTCAACTCTCTCTTTCCGCCATGTTAGACCCAGCGGTCATGGACTCAAATCAGCATCAACAGTAGTAGGCATAACGGATACCTAAAAAATTTGATATGGGGCGGGATCAGATCGATGCCCACTTTAGCTCTACATCCCAACCCTAAGCACACATATACGCTATACCTAATAAAGATGCTTCTAGATGCAAGACGGAATATTAACACACTAACATGCCCCTAAGATCAAGTGCATAATAATAATAAGGCCTTAGCACAAAATACCAAATGGTATATCCCTCTCCTACCTCCACCCCCTTCCGATAGGGCGGAGACTGGCCAGCTCGTGAATGCATTCATTCATAATCGGGGGGCACGCATGCCTAACCCGCTCCACAATAAAGCCCGCAGGCATAATATAAGGAAGTCCATGACTCGATTGACTCAGGGTACCCGATGAGGCTGGGCTACCCTATGGCCCTAGCAAAGACTCTAGGACTATCACAGATAACGGCCGTTCTGTTTACATACACATAAAGAAATAGAATGCTCAACGATCGATGCAACCTAGCATGGTACTACATGGCATGCTGATCATGAATGCAAGCACCTAGTATATCATGCACCTAAAGCAGGGAATAGCTCTATTCAATCTGAGTAAGCTCCGAAGAGACTTACCTGGCGGTGCAGAACAGCAAGACAAGCATTATGATAGATTAAAGATCACCTAGATACAGATCATAACGTCCATATAAGTCTACATTTAACCATCCAATCCCGCAAGCACACATCACTCAATAAAGTATAACTACATCATAATCATCATCTCATCAAGTTCAACCATTCATCATTTCATCACATTCCATAAGACCATATCATTCTCATCATTCCATTTCGCCACATTCGTATATTTGCAATAATACTCATATATCCGCATGATCGTATATCTCCAAATTTCATCATATTAATCATAGCTCACGAGGCATAAGTCAAACGATACGAAATTCTAACATCTCATCATGCCGTTAGTCATTCATTCATGCCATTAATTCACACAAATCATGATATTAGTCAACCATTCACATCAATCATGCTAGTTAGTCACCAATCACATAATTCCCGAGTTAGTCCCGAAACCGCCTTAAAATCCGAATCAACTAGTTAGAAAGTTCGACTTTGGAAAATATTCGTCAAATCCCTTTTTCGAGTTAAATCCGATAAAACCCTTTTTAAATCTTCAGTCTCATAATATTATATTTTATTTAAATCTCAAGATAAGATTTTATATTTTTCTCAATAACGTTATATAGTATTTCAAATTCCATTTTCATAAAATATTTCTATATCCTTTAAAATCCCAATTATTTTATTTTATAAAATCCGACCCTTTATTAATTTACCAAAATCACCTTTATACTTGCAAAACTCCAAACCGATCCCCTTTATTTTGTTAGAACCCCAAAACCGAGCCCTACATCTAAACCCAATTCATTTTTTTTCTGGAAATAGGCCCAATTCATTTGTTTTGCTAAAACAGAACATCTGGCCCAAAAAAAGAAATAGGCCCAAGGCCAATTCTCTTTCATTTAAACCCGAACCACAAAAGGAGGAAAAGAAGGAGGTGGGGCCGGATGTGCTGGCGTGGAACAGATGTGGAAGCTGCGGGACCCACACCTCTTCTTCAACCCCTGTTTCAAACGGATAGAAAAGAGGAGGAAGAGGAGACTCCCGCAGCCCCGCTGGCGTCGACTCCTCCGCCTTCGCCCTTCCTCACTCAGCCCCGGACTTCCCGACCGTTAACCCGACAGAAAGGAAGAAGGGCAGAGAACGAAATCAAACAACAACGATGGGAGAAGGTTCGAACGCTCACCCCGGGGTCTTCGGCTTTCGTGACTTCGTCGGAGCTCGATCTGGACCGCCGAGGTCGGAATCAGAGGTCTTCTGGCCTAGGACGGAAGAGAAGCGTTCAAAGGTTGACCCTTTACAACGTTATCGATCGGAAATCGAAGGATTGAAGGCTTACCGAGGCTTCTCGCGCGAAACGGGGGGTGATGGGCTCGGCGGTGGACTGCTCGCTGCTGCTGTTCGCCGGAGAGGGATGGAGGAAGCTTCTGTTGCTCGGACGAGAGTGGCGGAAGGGAGAGGAGGTGGTGGTGGAGACTGGAAGCAATGGCGCAGAGGTGAGAGGGACGGTAATGGTGGTGGCGTTTGGAGCTGGCGGCAACAGAGAAAGGAGAATGGAGGTGGAGCTGCTTGAAAGGGGAGGTAGAGTGAAGAGGTGGTGAGGAGAGTGAGATTGTAACTTGTGAGGGCCGAGAGTTTTAAAATAATGTGAGGAGGGTGTATTGTGCACAAAGCAAGGGTCAAAGTGAAGGCTCTTTTCTTCTTTTGCTGCAACAGAACAGAGGGGGGGATTGGGAATCAAATCGTGGAGATGGGATCTTGGAACCAAGGGCTGTTTGGAGGTTTGCCAAAATAAGTTTAGCAAAAGTTGTGGGTAAGGAATTGAGAAGGAGTGTTGAACCTGATTTGGAAAAAGGGCAATGGGGTGAGCTGGCTGCAATTGGGCAAAGACAAGAGGAAGAGGACAACTCACAAGGGCACCCCAAAATTAAACCTCAAAATACCCGCTACATAAATCCCGAAACTCTCTCTCGACCTTATTCCGAATCGTTCAAACTAACTTTTAAAGTTTTCACTCCGAATTTAATAATGAAATCCGGCTTAGCGAGTTTTCCGTTAAATTCCGCTTCTAAATTCATTTTGATATATATATATTTTTTTTTTCGAAAAATTAGGATTTAAAAAATCCGAGCCTTTACATCATCCACCTCTAAAAACAAGTCTCGTCCCCGAGACTAAAACCAAAACAAGCTAGGGGATGATATTGGAAATGGGTGAGTCCAAGGACCATTCCATTGATACTGTAAGTGCCTCATAAGTGCCCCTATGAGATTCTCACAGTATCGTCGTAACGGCCATAATATCCCCGATAGGTCGTAGCGAGAGTGTGATATGGGCCCTTACCACATCCTTACCACGACCTTTGGTTATATCATAACTCGAAAAGCATTATAGCATCTCACTAGGTCTTAGCAAACAATCTATAAGGGCCCCTATAAAATGTCTGTATCCACTTCGTGGGGTGTTATAACGCAAGCTCGGATCGGAAAAGTTTCAAAAGGTTTCCTCAATTCGAAAAGGTTTGGTTTCAAAATCATTAAAGTTCTCAATCGCGTTAAATTTCCCAAAATCTAAGTTAGTCCTTTTTGACATCATTTGAAATCTCTTAACCCGGTGTTAGTCAAGCAAACTTAAATTTCAGGAGGTGGAATCATCCACCTCTAAGGCTAATCCCAATTTTCTTCCTAGGTTCGATGTTAGAATCAAAGTTCATCAATTCGGTTGTAGCATCCCAGCAATTCCAATTCAAGACATTGTATATCATAGCAATCATTCAATATAGAAATCATATCACACGTTCATGAACATATCAGACTCATGTCAAGGATAGTCACATAATACAACATATTTAACATAGTATCATACTCATGCTAATCACCAAGCGTCATCGCATAGGGGCAAACAAGTACTTCCGTCCACTAACATTTCATCAAGTTCAGGGGGTAACTATGTTAGTACTAACAATTCATTATTGTCTATGGCAATTCATCATGGGATCAACATCGTCTACAACATAGAATTCGCACAACACTCGACCCCACGTAACGCACCACACTAAGTCACATCCTCAAGAGAATCTACCTATCACTACCAACCAACCATGACAAAACACGACCACTACTCCTTATCTCTCGCGTCAAGGTCATCCTCACCTTGGTCTACCAACTCAAATTCGATACTATTTCTAAATACCATTGCATTCCGCTTAGCACACAACCTCTCTAGCCTCATAACTATCCACAATTCAAGGCCTACGTCCCAAACAAATTACTAGGTGTCTCAACCTTTGCGTCATCAAGCCATCTAAGGATCAATCTCCTCCAATATTCAAATCCCAAGTCCTAACCTTTCACTCATCTGACAAATCCAAATTCTCGCAGCTCACAATCGCCCAAATTCTCTAATCTGACAACCCAACACTGCGACCAACGATCAAGACTCCATATAAAACACATCCTCACCCTAGGGGTCCTCTACCGCTCTCATCTTTACCTTTTAAGAGAAATCTCAAGTCCTCTATTGAACGGCTCTCGCGACTCAGCCTGACCATCATCTCCCAATGAGACATCTCAAATTACTTTGCTAACCTGATCATACTTCCCGCACTACTAACCACTCTCACTAACCATCCACCTCTAAGAACTCAACTCATACTTACCATCTCACATCTGACACTCTCATCATTATCCTCGACATCACCAACACAAGCATCCTACCTTGCTAGAATCCACCCAACCACCTACTCTTGACAACTCTAACGCAGAAACCGTCCAGTGCTAACTCATAACCACAAATCACCGAGTTCCTCATCAGCCGTGTCTATCCTAAATGACCGATCACATATTCTACCTGCTTGTCCCATTCCGAATATCACGAAGCCTAATCATCCACGACTCCTCAGCCGACCTATCCTAGATCATCGTCTCAACACATTCCCAAATCTTACTAAACCTTAACCATTCGAAATCCTCAAATTGTCCTACTCTAGTTCCTCATCTCTTCATATTCATAAATTGCCTCAAGCTCCTACTTCTTAACCATGACACATTACCGTCCAAGGCCCCCTTTTACCGATCATCATTTCTGCATAATCCCTAAATCGTTCTCATTCGAGTTTCCCAAGTACCACCCTTTCGCCAACCTTCTAAAATCCTTCATTCTCTAGCGCTCTTAATGACTTCTGCCTTACCTAGTTTCCAAATTCCAAGCTCAGAATCTCTCTATCTCAACCTCAAGGACACAGTCTTACTAGAAATCTCAACGGCATCCTTGCCTAGCTACCAACCTTTCCTCTAAGACTCATCTCACATCCTCAAATACCTCAATAGCCAAAATAATCTCCACACATCAATCTCGATTCCTTCCCTATGCTAAAATCCTCGAACAACACATCTAGAAGTCTTTCACTGATGAATTCTCGAAGCACTACCAATTATATCCAAACAATTTCCAAATACTCATCACACGTACATCCCTCATATGAACAACCAAATACCCAAGATTGATATTTCCCCAAACAACCTCACACTATTCTTCCTTAGCAATTCCTCAACTTCCCTCTATACCAAGACCACTCCCAATTACCGCACATACAACCTAGTCACAACTCTACGAATTCTCAAACATCCTTTAGCCGATCATCCTCAACTCCGCCCACGATCCACTCCTAGACTACCTAGACACTCTCCTTGGCACACTAACTCGTCTATCATCACATCCCCTCAAGAATCTCTCCGATACACTCTTGACTCACTCATCCACCTCTAGAACTACACTAATCACCTATACTTGCACCCACTACCTACCGACACTTCTAGCTAGGACCTCTTCCTTGAAATCTCACCATGCTAACTCCACTCTTCACCTAAGACCTACCTGGAAGCTCAAATATACTCACTGAACACTATCTCCGACAAGCCATAACTCACTCGACTCTACCCAAGCTAACACATCCTTCATGCATTCCGTCTCGCATAACCAATGACCAGCTCGAAGACCTCAATCTACCTGCGATTTCCCGATCCGTCTCACCAAGGAAAACACTCGACTCATTCCCAAGAAGAATACACCACCACATACATAACCCATAACCGATTTACTAGCAGGTCAGTACACTTAAGCATATAGGCACATCATCACAAACACAGGTTAGTCAGGCAATCATTCACTACCAGTTCAGCTTATCAGTCATCACACCTCAATTTAGTTAGTTCCAAGCCTATCGCACGACACCGATTCCAGATCGCACAGGAGAGATCACAATTCGGACGAAGAACGTCATTTCTTGAGTCATCTAGGAGGATTACGTCTACAACCGCCATCTTCGAAAGGCGTCCTTCCTTTGGCGACGTCGATCCTAGGGTCCATGGGCCATGGGCCCACCCCACTTCCGTTGCGCCACTCTGGTGCCACTCGATCGCTCGTTTTCTCTTCTATGTCGACGTCCATCAAGGGGATCACGAGGGGTTAGAAGTCACGGAGATAGGGGAGGGCAAGGGAGGATAAACGACTTTCTTAAGAATTCAGACACAAACCAGGACTAGAGATGACGAGACTCAAGACAAGACACAGACTCGAGAGTTACAACAATCCCCTTAAGGTATTCTATAAGGTTACAGGTGCACATGGCAATCACAAAATATTTCAATCATATCATTCCACACTATCATGTACCTATTGAAGGAATAGCGTTCTATGCATCCATAACATTTCACATAATCAACTTTGCATGCACACGGGACATGCTAAAACTTATCATCTCATGCACTAATCATGCTTGACATATTAATATCATGTATGCACAAACCAACAATAGACATATGCAGAATAAGTTATATATGACATAGCGAGCATTATAGGATATCACATGTATGATCCATTACTCACTTAGTGTACACGTAAGTAGGTCAAAACAATGTGGGTTCCAGGTAAGCATGTTAAGATGCACTCTAATAATCGTGTCGAGGGGTATGGTTAAGTCATTTGGGCATAACAACTATCACATCCAACACAACCATATACATGTAGTACGACAAGTATGGCACATAGATGCATGATGGTCAATAATTAGGAGATATATATCCTACATGATACTACCAACACTCATTAAGAAAATACATAGTCAATGAGGTTCAATTTGATCAACTTAACATGCTCACAAATTCATTTCTCATGGCACTCATACAAAGAGGGTTGACCACACTATCATGGACCTAATTCAAAGGAGAGTAACAATGATGGGAATTCATAGATTCGATATATATATTCGTTCATAAGTGCGATCATGCAAGTTATCAGACAAGTCATGCTGAAATATACCAACACACCATGTCATACAATCACCGGCTCATCACCCCGTTTCCCCGTGGGACGCTAATATGACTCGCTCGGTATGACACAAGGACATTCACACTGTTTTCGAGATGAGAGGGTATAATTTGTGTTTAGACTCTCGGGGTAAGAAGACACAGTTGATCAGTATAAGAACCGAGAAGGATAACTCCATAAGACAAATCACTTCTAACTCGAAATTGTTTCATTGACCACCCTCCCTAAAACACTCATGGATTCCCCATATCCGACACACCCCCGGAAGTAGCTAGTTGACCGACCCAAATTTTCCCGTGGAAGACATCAACCTAAGGTACGTGACTCGATAGAAGCATTGGTGGTGGGATACAAAACAGGACTCGAAACGGGGAGAGCGGATGCTCTTCGACCCTTGCTAACATGCCTAAATGTGTTGGTGGGACGGTTGACGGAGTCAGAATCATCGGGGGTTTGAATTATGGAAGAGGTATTCCGACAAGACAGGAGTTCCAATGACATAAAAACAAGGTATTCTCCCGCTATCCCGTTTGCACAGTTATTCAATACATGATTCAAGTCAAGGCATACTGATTAGTTCTCTACCCTAAGCACATTAGCACTCAGCATGGAAGCAATCAACGATCAAGCTATCCTATGGGCCGCCCTTCGAGGGGCGACTAACCTGAGGGGCAAAACCTCACGGTCTCTACCTAACTCGCCACTCCAGCCACTACGACGCAAAGCCTTGGAGTCTTGTAGGCCCATCTGTAAAGAAAAAGCTATATTTTTGCCTACCCGTTCCCAACTACATCCAATAGGGATGGTCTAACGCCTTTACTACCCCTTCGTTTCCCTTTGTTTGATTACCGGATTGATAGAGTCAAGTTCGTATTTAGTCCATTTGAGTTAGCCATATTAAATTCATTTTGCCCTTTCTAAAACATTTTGGAAAACCATTTGAAAACCTTGGGCCATTTTCAAAACCACTTCAACCTATCATACTCGGTTTGCACAACCTCAGCTCTGATACCCCTTTGTAACGGCCCGGGATTATGATTCCCGGGTTACGTTTCGAGGGATGAAACCCCTCGTTAGGATCTTGCGCCCCGAGTACAGGTTGAAGGTTTGAAATTCTATCCTAACATTTTAAAGTGGGATTTCATACCCAAATTTCGAAGGGATCGTTGGAATCCCCGGGGAAGTCCCCTGTACCTGTCATAAGTCTAAGCGTGGAAAACCAAAGGTTACACAAATAGCGGAAGTAAAGCATAATACAAAGGGGTGCCACGGCAGGGCCGGGTCAAAATATGATCAACCATTCAAATTTGAGACATAATTAAATTGGTGAAGTTGGAATCTCAACTCTCTCTTTCCGCCATGTTAGACCCAGCGGTCATGGACTCAAATCAGCATCAACAGTAGTAGGCATAACGGATACCTAAAAAATTTGATATGGGGCGGGATCAGATCGATGCCCACTTTAGCTCTACATCCCAACCCTAAGCACACATATACGCTATACCTAATAAAGATGCTTCTAGATGCAAGACGGAATATTAACACACTAACATGCCCCTAAGATCAAGTGCATAATAATAATAAGGCCTTAGCACAAAATACCAAATGGTATATCCCTCTCCTACCTCCACCCCCTTCCGATAGGGCGGAGACTGGCCAGCTCGTGAATGCATTCATTCATAATCGGGGGGCACGCATGCCTAACCCGCTCCACAATAAAGCCCGCAGGCATAATATAAGGAAGTCCATGACTCGATTGACTCAGGGTACCCGATGAGGCTGGGCTACCCTATGGCCCTAGCAAAGACTCTAGGACTATCACAGATAACGGCCGTTCTGTTTACATACACATAAAGAAATAGAATGCTCAACGATCGATGCAACCTAGCATGGTACTACATGGCATGCTGATCATGAATGCAAGCACCTAGTATATCATGCACCTAAAGCAGGGAATAGCTCTATTCAATCTGAGTAAGCTCCGAAGAGACTTACCTGGCGGTGCAGAACAGCAAGACAAGCATTATGATAGATTAAAGATCACCTAGATACAGATCATAACGTCCATATAAGTCTACATTTAACCATCCAATCCCGCAAGCACACATCACTCAATAAAGTATAACTACATCATAATCATCATCTCATCAAGTTCAACCATTCATCATTTCATCACATTCCATAAGACCATATCATTCTCATCATTCCATTTCGCCACATTCGTATATTTGCAATAATACTCATATATCCGCATGATCGTATATCTCCAAATTTCATCATATTAATCATAGCTCACGAGGCATAAGTCAAACGATACGAAATTCTAACATCTCATCATGCCGTTAGTCATTCATTCATGCCATTAATTCACACAAATCATGATATTAGTCAACCATTCACATCAATCATGCTAGTTAGTCACCAATCACATAATTCCCGAGTTAGTCCCGAAACCGCCTTAAAATCCGAATCAACTAGTTAGAAAGTTCGACTTTGGAAAATATTCGTCAAATCCCTTTTTCGAGTTAAATCCGATAAAACCCTTTTTAAATCTTCAGTCTCATAATATTATATTTTATTTAAATCTCAAGATAAGATTTTATATTTTTCTCAATAACGTTATATAGTATTTCAAATTCCATTTTCATAAAATATTTCTATATCCTTTAAAATCCCAATTATTTTATTTTATAAAATCCGACCCTTTATTAATTTACCAAAATCACCTTTATACTTGCAAAACTCCAAACCGATCCCCTTTATTTTGTTAGAACCCCAAAACCGAGCCCTACATCTAAACCCAATTCATTTTTTTTCTGGAAATAGGCCCAATTCATTTGTTTTGCTAAAACAGAACATCTGGCCCAAAAAAAGAAATAGGCCCAAGGCCAATTCTCTTTCATTTAAACCCGAACCACAAAAGGAGGAAAAGAAGGAGGTGGGGCCGGATGTGCTGGCGTGGAACAGATGTGGAAGCTGCGGGACCCACACCTCTTCTTCAACCCCTGTTTCAAACGGATAGAAAAGAGGAGGAAGAGGAGACTCCCGCAGCCCCGCTGGCGTCGACTCCTCCGCCTTCGCCCTTCCTCACTCAGCCCCGGACTTCCCGACCGTTAACCCGACAGAAAGGAAGAAGGGCAGAGAACGAAATCAAACAACAACGATGGGAGAAGGTTCGAACGCTCACCCCGGGGTCTTCGGCTTTCGTGACTTCGTCGGAGCTCGATCTGGACCGCCGAGGTCGGAATCAGAGGTCTTCTGGCCTAGGACGGAAGAGAAGCGTTCAAAGGTTGACCCTTTACAACGTTATCGATCGGAAATCGAAGGATTGAAGGCTTACCGAGGCTTCTCGCGCGAAACGGGGGGTGATGGGCTCGGCGGTGGACTGCTCGCTGCTGCTGTTCGCCGGAGAGGGATGGAGGAAGCTTCTGTTGCTCGGACGAGAGTGGCGGAAGGGAGAGGAGGTGGTGGTGGAGACTGGAAGCAATGGCGCAGAGGTGAGAGGGACGGTAATGGTGGTGGCGTTTGGAGCTGGCGGCAACAGAGAAAGGAGAATGGAGGTGGAGCTGCTTGAAAGGGGAGGTAGAGTGAAGAGGTGGTGAGGAGAGTGAGATTGTAACTTGTGAGGGCCGAGAGTTTTAAAATAATGTGAGGAGGGTGTATTGTGCACAAAGCAAGGGTCAAAGTGAAGGCTCTTTTCTTCTTTTGCTGCAACAGAACAGAGGGGGGGATTGGGAATCAAATCGTGGAGATGGGAGCTTGGAACCAAGGGCTGTTTGGAGGTTTGCCAAAATAAGTTTAGCAAAAGTTGTGGGTAAGGAATTGAGAAGGAGTGTTGAACCTGATTTGGAAAAAGGGCAATGGGGTGAGCTGGCTGCAATTGGGCAAAGACAAGAGGAAGAGGACAACTCACAAGGGCACCCCAAAATTAAACCTCAAAATACCCGCTACATAAATCCCGAAACTCTCTCTCGACCTTATTCCGAATCGTTCAAACTAACTTTTAAAGTTTTCACTCCGAATTTAATAATGAAATCCGGCTTAGTGAGTTTTCCGTTAAATTCCGCTTCTAAATTCATTTTGATATATTTTTTTTTTTTTCGAAAAATTAGGATTTAAAAAATCCGAGCCTTTACAAGAGCGGAGCGCCTTCGGGACGGAGGGAGGAGGGCCGACTGAGGAAAGGGAGAAGTGATGGACGGTTTTTAGTCGCGTAAACCGTATCAAAATAAAACTCAAACCTACAACCTAGTATAGCAAGTAAGTAAGAGGTCGATCCCACAGAGAATCAAGTATTCATTTGCAATGTGTATTTACCAATTAGTGAAAAGGGGGATTTTTGGGTGATTGAAATAAGAAAGAAAACAAAATAAACTATAAACAAGTTGATGCAAAACAATTTAAAGAAGATCGCTCTACCTACAACTATCTACTTTATTTGGTTGAATTGATATTGTAACTTCCTCTTGTCCTTTTAGTCTTCCTATGAATGCCCTTGTCCCGACCTAATATAGTTACTAGTCCAATCAGTCCTAGAAACCCTTATCAATCGAACAGTCCCTAAAGAAGGATTTAACCCAATTGATAGCTTTAAGTTCAGAGATTAACCAAGGTATTTGCAGTCCCTAAAGAGGGATTTAACAACACATCCAACTTCCTACCCATCCAATTAGTTCAATCAGCTCTAAAGGGATAAGTTTGCTACTTGGGTTAAGGTTCGCAATCAGGAATCTACAAAACCCTAGCAATTGAATTGATCTAACAAGTTGGCCAGACAAGATAGAACAAAACAATAAACAATCAAGCACAAAGAAGTTGAAGCATTCAATATAGGAAATAAGGAACAAGATTCAGAAACTCACAATCAATCCAAATAAAGCTTCAAATTGCAAGTAGAACGAAGAGAGTTTAGCCGCCCACGGCGAACATCGCTCAAATTTCTAATTGTCTGATGAATGAAAGTAGAATAGAAGTTCTTAAAACAACATAAAACTTGCCTTTTAAAACATCAAAGTCGGCCATAAAAGAAATCAAAAGATTCTAGGGTTTTCATTTAATAAAACGCAGCGCATTCACGCTGGCGGCAGATGCGGCGGCCGCCGCATGGATGCTGCGGCCGCAGCATCAGGATTCCTCTTGCATCGTCCCTGGCGGCGGCCGCTGCATTGGTCTTTCACGGAAAATCCGTCTGGAATCAGCTCTCGACATCAACATGAAAGTTGTAGCTCTCTGAAAGAGCTTTCCAACGCATGGTCATAATAGTCGATCGGACAACCGAGGCCTCCAGAAAGTGCAAAACAAGTTCAGCATGTCTGGCGACAACTTCTGCAGACTTGTTCTTCGTTTAGGTTCGCTTCTTCTTCTCAGGACCTCTTGAGATCTTCATGTAAGCTTCTTCGATCAACTAGACATTCTCATCCAATGCGTTATCAACCCATGTCTCCTCCTCGGATCTACCATTACCTGAAATAATCAATAAAAGCAGGTAGATTCTGACTCCACCAACATAGAGAGAAAATATGCAAATTCTACTTAAATCATGCATGATATGCATCTTAACTAAGCTAAATGCAACCTATTATGCCTACCTAAATGCATGCTATCAAGAAGGAAGAAGAAGAACGGAGGACGAGGGCCGACTGAGAGCGTAGCGCCTTCTGGACGGAGGGCCGACTGAGCCACTGAGGAGCGGTTGCGAGCAAACACGAGGCGGAGACTTGAGAGTCTGTCTATCTGAACAACGAGGCTAGCACCCGTATTTCTTCTTCTTTCTTTCATCCTTTTTTTTAAAAAAAAAATCAGAATCCGGTCCAATTCCGGTCCAACCCGGAAATTCCGGTCTGGTCCCGCGTTTGGACCGGAACCCGGAATACATAATTTTTTGGACCATGGATCAGACCGTAATGTTCCGGTCCGATCCAAAGACCGTAATTTCCGGTCTGGTCCCGATCCGATTCCGATCCGATCCAACTTTTGCCCAGCCCTACCGTCAGGCCATGGGGATTTATCATTAGCAAGGCTGAAAACTGCATTCTTGATTTCTGAGTTTGAGACTTGTCGTGTTAGCCAGTCAATATCGTCATTTGAGATTTCGTTTCCTACATAATGGATCAGATTGCTTGGCAATTGTTGTCTAGTCTGCAGTGAGTACCTTTGGCTGAAGTCTTGTTTTATTAATTTTCTTATGTCCTCTTCACTTGTAATTGTGATACCAGCCATGGTTTGTAGTTGTTTTATTATATTCCTTTTTCGTCTTCCAGTAGCAATTCTATGAAAGTATTTTGTGTTTGCATCAATGGATTTAACATGTGTTCGTTTTGCCCGTTGCCCCCAATATTTTTGTTGGTAAGTTAGGAGTGAAGTATGCTTTGATGGTAACCTTTTGATTTTGTTATCTAGATTGTGGTTATAGGCATTACACAAATTATTTTGTAATTCCAATAGTTATGTTTCTACTTGTTTGATTTGCCGAAACACATTTCCAAAGGTGACTTTGCTCCATATTTTACTTTTCCTTTTGACTTCCTGTAATTTCTTTGTTAATTTGAACAATTGCGATCCCGGAGGATTTAGTCTCCAGGCATTGCGAACAACTGTTTCAAAGTCTGGTCTCGTTGTCCATGCCATTTCAAATTTAAAAGGTTGTAGTTTGGGTTTGCGGTTATCCATGATGTCCAATGTTACTTGCGCATGATCAAATTTTAAGAAAGCATGATTTTTGGTGCATAGGTTAGGAAATTATTTTATTATAGAATGACTAATGATTACACGGTCCAGTTTTTCGAAGATATTGTCTTCACCATGTTCACGTTTCCTCCAAGTGAAATCATTCCCACAAGTTGGTGAATCTACTAAGTTATAGGTATTTATTATATCTTGGAGTTTTGCAAATCTGTTTGCGGATGGAGACCTCCCACCTAACTTATCTTTGGGTTCCAATATTTCATTTAAGTCTCCTATAATAATTAAAGAGCTTTTAGCATTGAGAATATAATCTGATAGGGAAGTCCAGAAAGAGTTTTTCTCATTTGCATAAGGTGTCGCGTAGACAAACAAGATTTCAATGGTAATATTAAGAGCAGTGTTTGTGTAGTCGACTTGGATGATCCGATCAGTAGAGCTTCTTACAATAAAAGTTTCGTTTTGGAATTGTGATTCCTTCCAAAGGAGGCAGAGACCTCCTGAAAGAACTTTTGATGGACAGAAATACATTTTGTCAAGCCTGGTTTCCTCCAACACTTGCCAGGTGGTGGAGTAGTTAGTTTCGTTTCAGCTAGCATAAGAACTTTTATGTGATCTGGCTTTGTAGGGGATTCAATATGTGTCCAGACATTCTTCCTACTTAGCCCCCTAACATTCCAGAAGCTAAACTTTATTAAAACCAATTTGAGGAGAATTGGTACAAGGGAAAGATAGGACCCTACTAAGAGCAGCAATGTCCAATCTATCGGTTTGTTTTGGGTTAAGTTCATTGCTAATATGGTAATTCTTTCCAATTATACTAGCTCTAGTCATTTGGTTGTTGTGTAATAGGGTACCAAAGAAGAATCCTTTGAGCACCCTAAACTTGTTTGTTGCTGTATCTTTAACGTCGGTAGGATGTGGCACATGATGAGATTTGGAATCAAGATCAGTAAGATGAAAGCAACATCCAAACATGGTGTGATAGAAAACAAAGGTTCGATTCAACCTAGAAACACAAGAACTGAGCTGTAATAATTTTAAGCATATAGGAAGTAATAAATTAGCAGCAATTCTGTAGAGCAAGTTAAGAAGTCTACAATGACCTGGATGTACAAAGCTATTATGTAAGTCCTTGAGCATGAGAATAAACATGTGATACAAGTTATAAATCTTATATTGTTTTTGTTTTACAATGTACATACGTATATCCATGATCAGATTAGAATGAATCCTGTGGAGATTATAGTAAACGGAAGGCAGTGTAATGCTTAGGTTGACACATAACAAATAATTTGGTCTGCTGCAGATGACAGACCTAGGGCTTCCAGTGATGAGCATCCTCCAAGATGTTAAAGTGTGTTTGATAACTTCAAATGCTTGATGACAACATTTGATTCTATTGTTTGTTCCTCGAGTCCAAGTGTCCATAGCTATATGCTGCATGGTTTGGAAGTAGATATATTGCTCGAGAGAAGGACTCCCTCGAGCAAAATTAGTGATGTATCTTGAAACAATATCCTCAATAAATGATAAGGCATATAGCAGGTTGATCATAGCTAAAGTGAGACAATAGCAATGTGGTAATTTTCTAAGCAAGAAATGACAGATAATAATTAGCCTTAGTATGTTGTGGTACAAATGAGAGTATAAGATTGGTAAGCACTCATTTAGAGCAAATTCAAACCAGAAGTTAAGAGATAAGATGTGAGGTTGTTTGGAGTAACAAAAGCTCTTAAAAGGTGTAAGTCGACAACAGCATGTTTGTAAATTATTTTTTGTTTGATGATTTTTAGAAATGGTAATACAACAGAAGCTCTTAAAAGCAAGATAGTGCATATTACATTGATCATAAGCTGAGCAGCAACAGTTACAACACGGATTAGAGTACACAGATAGGCTAGCAGTGTGGATTAGAAGGCTTAAACAAGGCCCGATGGTAGCAAAATAAAACAAAAGGATAGATTGTTTTGTTACAAGATATTGCCAAGAAATAGGGTAACAAAGGATATCAAAAGGTGCTGATGGAGATGGGTAGACAAGTGCTTTAAGTTTACTCTGCAGAAAAAGATCATAATAAGAGTAGGAGGAATTACATTTAGGATATATTTTACTGTAAGGCCTATTTGAAATAGACATAAGTGTGTATAGTGTTAGCAATTCACTTCTGACGGGGAGAATATTTAGGGAAAATAAACTAGTTTTAAACTTTAATAGCTGTGAGAGGAAGTAAAATAGGTAATTTATTTTAGCATAAGCATAATGGTGGTAACCATTACAGCTAATGGAATCAGTCCACAAATAGTGAGTAAACAGGTCCTTATGAAATACATGTTGGCTTGTGTCAGGAGCCCTTAAAGCTGATTTGAGATCATATGATCGGTGCTTTAATCCCCTGATAAGAGCCTGTGTGCAGATGATCGGGTGAATGGACTCGAGAGAGAGACTCCCTAGAGTGTAGTTAGTTAAGGGGAGTTTAATGTCATGTGTGATAATACTAAAATACCTATGAACATAGAAGATGTGGTCATGCTTAGAAAAATAGAGACATTTAAATGGTATGATTGTGAGTGGGTTGAGATTAAATTGCTGAGAAAGCAAGAAGCATAGAAAAAGCAACCAATCCAGAATTTTGGATTCAATTTTTTTGGATTCAAAGGGGGTACCAAATGCTCTTCCGAACAAGATGGCATCCATTTCAATTCTATATTGGGGTTGTACTTGTTGCAGTTGGGTAAAAAAGTTTCCTTTGTCCTTATCACACTTAAGTGATTTGGAGGGAGATGTGGGTTTGTGGGTGTCACCCGAAGGCTTACCGTTAGGTTGGGTACTTGTGGGTGTCGGTGAGGCCCCATAGGGACCCCCCTTCCCTTTAGGAGGTTGATGGTTTACCATAAAAGCAAAGGAGTTCCGATTAAAATCAAACCAGACAGTGAACATCGGAAATTTTTGATGGAAAGCAGACATAGAAGGAGTAAGAAGGAGATATGCATACCGTAAGCCCTGAGAGAAGCAGAGGGGCTTCAAGAACTCAGAAAACCAACACCAGATGGATGAAGTCGCATCCAATCGAAAATCCCCATTGTAGAAGGAGGATATAGAGAGGAGCCCTTTGATGGAGCGGACAACGGAGACGAGCCCCAGGAAAGAGAAAAGAGCCCCAAAACCCATCTGAGATCCAAAAATTTTGCCAGTTCCAGAACCAGAAGCATTTAGGATTGATGAGACTATACTGATTCGAGCTTTTGAGAATGATTGGGGTGAGATTTGCAGGGTAGGCTAGTTTTTTTTTTAGAATTGGGTTCTCGATTTGGGGGATGGTTGAAGGTAAAAGGGGGCGCGTACACTGGCGCGTACTCCTTTTGGTTTTTGGGGTTTTCGGGTTCCATTTTTAAGTGTAAGATTCTTTACTGATCGATCATACCTTACTTTATGAGAATCTACATCTTAGTAAATGATAATTCTCATTACTATATATTTATTGGATGGGAGGTTTTGGCCATCGCATTGGGTCATATTCTCATACCTGACTGTTATGGCGGAGCTATGGCCTATGGGGGATAATTGGTCCATAGCTCCGCCAATTTGGTTGCCTCCAATTAGCTTGGAATCTTGGGTTTCGACAAGTTGAGGTGGAGACAAACTCTCATATGGTCTACTCAATGGTGGCCAAGGGTGTAGCGGATCATCATCTTCTTCTACAACACTCGATAATATTACTATTATAATTGTCTTACCTATAAACTTTACACTCGATAATATTTTTCTCACAAATATAATGTATTATCATTAAAGTACCCCTTCAATTAAATTTTATTTACATATAAACTAAGTCATTGTATTCTTTGTTTGTTTGAGAGCGTTTATTCAAAAAAAGTTTATGTTATAGTAATTTGCATAAAATGGATTGAATTTACATAAGGAATTTTTGCTATGTTCCTTTCTTTTGGATTTAATACCTAGGTTTTTTTTATCATTTAATATTTTTCATTAAAAAGTATAAAAAATAATTAGATAGGTGAATAAAATAGGGTAAAAATGTACTTGGTTTAGTTTAGCCATTTAGTATGGCTAAAATAATTGATTGAAATAAAGATTGTGTCGATGTGTCATGCCTTAATAGAATTTGTCTATGAGTGAGGCTAGAGGCAAGATGTCGGAATGGCTATTGACAAGATAATTTCACCTAAATTACCACAAGTCCTTTTCATTTTTTCCGAACACATTACAAAAAGACCCAAAACTCTCTTTTCCGAATCGAAACCTAAATCTGACGAACTAATTGTTTTGATTGAAAACAGCTTAAAATCGATGAAATGAATCAAAATATCAATTGATCGACACACGAATTGGTATATCGCTAGCGTTACGTGAAAGGCGAAAGGAGATTTTTGGTTTTCGTTCGAAAAAACCGTCGAAGGAAGGAGCTCGGCAGATAAGAATGAGGTGCATGAATAAGCTCGGCAGATTTTGGTGAGGTGAATACGTAACCTCGGCGCATACACACGAGGTTATGAAGGAGCCTCGTCTACGTTTTAAGAGGAATATAATGACCCCTTTGAAGATCTTATCTAAATCCTCATTGACATAAGACGAGCTAGATAAATAACCTCGACTTCTGTTGTTGAGGTTAAGGAGGGAGCTCGGCTTCTGTTGTTGAGGTTAAGGAGGGAGCTCGGCTTCTGTTGTTGAGGTTAGAGAGGGAGCTCGACTTCTGTTGTTGAGGTTAGTGAGGGAGCTCGGCTACTTTTGTTGAGGCTATAAAATAGTCTTTACACGTATTGCATAAATTCATTAAATTGTGTATATGTGTGATGGATATTGTTATAATGCAACATATGCTTCTAATAATGAGACAAACTAAATGACTAAATCAGTTTAGAAAATGTTGCTTTCTCCACTTCTGATTGCAACTCTAAATGACTAAATAAATATTATAACTTTATCCAAATTAAATAGTAAATTAGTTCTTCTTAAGCAGACATGAAACAAATTAATGCATATTTTAATGTTTTATCTTACAGTAATTGTTTCAAGTGCCCACTTCCCACTTATCCTCAACCTAAGGATTAATGGCGAGTCCGTCGAGCCAAGCGGTTAATAACGAGGGTCATAGGTCTGCCTGATGTTAAACTGGCATATGTCCAATCAAACATGAGCTTTAGAAGTGATGATCTTGAATAATATTTTTCCATATACTTTTAATGCTAATATGGCGATATCCTTGGTACAACTTGTATATGACAGTTGAAAATTGATCACTTTCTTTCACGATGTGAAACTATTTTCTTTCTTTTTATCCACTTTTCCAGTGATGAAGATCTTTTGACAGTTCTGTATTGAGAAATTCAAAATAATCAAGCACATGGGCGGAGCTAGGGTGTTACCCCCGGAAATATATATATATATATATATATATATATATATATATATATATATATATATATATTATGTTTTCAGTGTTTTATTTCTAATACTAAACTATATACATTGAGTTAGGATCATCTGCTCCCTAGTATGCAAACCTACATGTAACATATAATTATTTAAGGTATTTTTTAACAATTAAAAAATCATATTACTTTTATTAGAAATCATAATAATCATATAAATTGGCATAAACATCATTTTTAATTAAAAAATCAATATATTAAATTTTAAGAATGAACTTATAAAAGAGATTTTTTTGCCCAATAAATTCATTCACTAAATGCTTTCTCATCAGTTGGAAATATCCTTTTTAGATTAACATTACTCATTTATTTAATTTCATCATTTTAAAATTAATATTAGAAATCAGAATATATCATATTAATTTGAATAAATAGAAGCAAGAAAAAGGTTAGTTGTATAATGCTTGTGGTGTTAAATATAAATATTAGTATGAAGCACGAAAAACTATACGTACATTTGATAACAATTTATCGGTTAAAGTTCATCATAAATAATCTCAACATATTTATACAAAAATATTTTTCCCTAGCGATAAATCTTTAATAATTATAACATCAAATTATTATTTTATATATAATTTATATAAAAAAAATTTAGACCCGTACGTAGCACAGGTCAAAACACTAGTGAATAGATGTATTCGTCATGAATGTAACATCAATAGAGGTAATTTAATATTTCAATATTACTTGTCGAACTGACATATTTTTTGTTCATGAAACCATCGTGAATGCAACGTGGATGTAATTCCTAGTTGTTTTCTATTGCTAATACATCAGATTTCCATAGCATAATAGCAGTCACTACCGAAGACTTGTTATTTAGATTAGTACAGGTAATGTAGCTCCAAGTAATTACATTTTTCTTATTTACATATAAGGTATTTTGTGTAACTGCAACCTGTATTAAAAAATAAGTTTAAAGCTACATTGGAAATAATTTACATACAATGGAACGAATTCTTCATGACCAATGTGGAGATTCTCAACTTATCCTTGAGTTCTTCGCAGATCATTGCTTAATAGTGTGATTTTGTTCTCCGTTCTTCTCTCTCTATTTTTGTAATTCTGTTATTTCTTTACTTCATTAATTAATTAGCTTAACATGCCAAATCTAATTTTGAGGATAGGTGGGAAGTGACCACTTGAAACAATTACTAGAAGATAAAACATTAAAATATGCATTAATCTGTTTCATGTCTGATTAAGAACAAATAATTTTCTATTTAGATAAAGTTATGATATTGATTTAGTCATTGAGAGTTACAATAAAAAGTGGGGAAAACAACATTTTCTAAACTAATTTAGTTATTTAGCCTGTCTCATTCTTATAGTCTGTCTCATTCTTAGAAACATATGAGTTTGCATTATAACAAGATCCATCACACATACCTCTACACAATTTAATGAATTTATGCAATACGTGTCAATGAGGCTATTTTATAACCTCAACAACAGTAGTCGAGCTCCCTCAATAACCTCAACAACAAAAGCCGAGCTCCCTCCTTAACATCAATAACAGAAGCCGAGGTTATTTATTAAGCTCGGCTTAAGTGTATGAGAATCTAGATAAGATCTTCAAAAGGGGTCCTTATAAACCTCACAAAACGTAGACGAGGCTCCATCATAACCTCATTTGTTTTCGCCGAGGTTACGTATTAACCTCGTCTAGTCCGGCCGAGCTTATTCATTCATCTCGTTTCTGTCTGCTGAGCTCCTTCCTTCGACGGTTTTTTTGAACGAAGACCAAAAATTGCAATTCGATAATCACGTAAAGCGAGTGATATACCAATTCGTGTGTTGATTGATTGATCTTTTGATTAATTTCATCGATTTTAGGCTGTTTTCAATCAAAACAATTCGTTCGACATATTTAAGTTTCGATTCGGGAAAAGAGAGTTTTGTCCCTTTTTGCAATGTGTTCGGAAAAAATGAAAAGGACCTGTGATAATTTAGGTGAAATTATCTTGTCAATAGTCATTCCAACATCTTGCCTAAAGCCCTTATGTTTGTCTATTTGTCGATTTTGTTGCAATATGACGGTAAATGATCCAACATCTTTTAGTTATGTCAGCCAATTACTCAACTATTTTTTTTTATCAACATATCACCCTATGTATCCACGCTAATTAGTGAATATAATTATTTTTTAACATTAATATATCAATCATCAATATATATAATAATAATAGTACTAAAACAGAGACGTGAGAATCTTATGTGACGGGTTCTGGTGCGATTCGCTTACATGTCGTTCTGTGGTGCAATCTGACCCAGGTCTTTGACACGTCAATTAACGACGATTCAATATATTTAAGCCACGTCAGACGATTACATAATCTATTTATACAAGTGTCATCCTATGTGTCTATTTTAATTGAAGATTAAATTTAATTTTTGATATAAATATTCAACATTATATCTTAAGTGGTAACAAAACCTATTATTTTTAATATAAATATTCAAATTCATATCTTAGTTATTTACAAAATCTATCATTTTAATATAAATATTTGACTTTTATATCTTAATTAGTTACGTACAAAATCTAGCTATTATTTTTTGATAATTAGCTTAAAAACAAACTATCTAAGATAATTTTTAAAAACAGAATATTTTACTTCATATCTTAATTTATTTTTAACCCAACAAACGAGATGGTTCATGATCAACCCATTTCCATTCGACAATTTATTAGTCAGTCGAGGTCGATGAAAAATCATAAGAAAACCGTACTATATACTAGTTTAAGAAAGTAAATTGCTAATTAATTATCAAGTTCAGTTCCGAGTTGATTGATCTTTTGAATAGTAGTATTGCTTATGAATTGTGTTATGAATTGATCGAGATATAAAATTGAATCAAATAATTTTTTTATCTTACATTTTTAATTAAATTATTTTATAATATCTTAACAACTAAGTATTTATTTAATATAAAGGATATTTGTAACCTATATAAATCAAGATATATTTAAATATTCATAATTTAATAATAAAATAAAATGTTACGTATAAAATAAAATATAATTTATTAAAAAACTGCGAAGAACGCGGGTAATAAAACTAATAAATATTTAACTTCATATCTTAAGTTGTTACAAAAACTATTATTTGATATTGAGTTATTTTATAAATATTTTATCTTGAGTTATTTATCTTTAGTCATTAAAATTGGTTATGTTAGTTGATCAATGATAAGATTTAATTAATTATTAATTAATTATCAATTAATTCTAATGTGGATAGAAGATAAAAGATAGATCAATATTTAGGTATAAGTTTGGACTTATTGTGCACTATATATATACATAAAAGTGCTTATGATCGAGCATAAATATTTGGTTAGAACAGAGAAGGTAGATTGGAGTTTGGAGATTGATTTGTTGAAAGGGTACAAAATGGCTTCAATGGTGGTGTGTAGAAAGAGATTATTCCTCGAAGAGCCGCCGTCGTCCAAGTCAAAGAGAGTTCGCTTTTCATCGTCGTCTCCAGTCAAGGTACGGTTTGGTTGATCAACTCATCTTATTTTGCTTGGTAGCACTCTTAAGTCTTAATTAATTAGATCGACTTGTGGTTATAGTTTGATATTCATTAGCTTAATTAAAACTTACAAAAACATCGATCAGCACAAATTAAATCAGGGTTTTCAAATAGGTTTTTATGATCGATCAATTTATCTTGTTTTATCTATTTGGGCTTGATAGATTTAATTAGTATGTATATCTTCCCTTAGAAGTTAGAGAGATCTAGGATGAGGATTCCATCAATGGAGATTTTATCTATTTGGGCTTGATAGATTTAATTAAAAATTGGGGTTTTCAAATAGGATTTTCACATTTGCATTTAATTTTATGCAGATTCCCTCAGAACTAGGATGAGGATTCCATATATATATATATTTCAATATACATTAATTTCTGTAAATTAATTAACCATCACATATGAATTGACATATGTTATCAGGTAGTTGAGAGAGCAGTTGAACAATCTGGTGGTGATTTAGAGTTGGCAATCAAAAGCCTGACTAGTGGCAAACAGGAGGCGTCTGTTGTTGAAGATCCAATAGCTACATGTCCAGCTAGAGATGGTGCTGAGTGGGTGGAGCTCTTGGTTACACAAATGGCAACTGCTACAAGCTTAGACGATGCCAGGGCTCGTGCTGCTAGAGCCCTCGAAGCCCTTGAGAAATCCATCTGTGCTCGTGCTCGTGCTGACACTGCTAACACTACTTTTCAGCAGGTAATTCTGTTTGGCCTGCTGCAATATAGTATATAGTATATAGATAGCTCCACCTGCCTTCCACACCCCATCTTTCTGTAGAGGTCATTGATACAAGCAAAAATCAGTGTGGAAGATTGCTGCCATATATTTGTGATTTAATACTATATAATAATACGTTAAGCTAAAAATTCAATCCGTAAGTGTTTATTAATTTCAGGAGAATGCAATCCAGAAGGAACAACTTCAATTGCTGCTCAAGGAAAATGCGATCCTCAAGCGAGCTGTCTCCATTCAGCACTAGCGGCAGAAGGAGTTTCATGACAAGACCCAACAACTCCAGCAACTGAAACAGTTAGTTGGTCAGTACCAGGAGCAAGTCCGAACGCTGGAGGTGAACAACTATGCAATGGGGATGCACCTCAACCAGGCTTTGCAGGGCAGCTCGTTCCCATTAGGAGGCTTCAGTCCCGACGTCTTCTAGCTAGGGAGCTTCGATCCCGACGACGTCTTCTACCTAGCTAGGGAGCTAGGCTTCCATCTAGTCAAGAAATTCATAATTGAACTCAGTAGTACGTTGATTTGTATGGTATTATTGATTGCTATGTATGGTATTATTGTTGTTTTGTATTGAGCTCAGTAGTACGTTGATTTGTATCGATCCCATTAGTATTTGTATGTGTTTTATATCATGATTAACTAAATGATTATTCTATCAATACATCTGTGTATTGTATTGTATTATTCGTCTTTAACTTTTTTTTTTTTTTTTGGTTAAAAAACGGGCAGAGCCCAATCCTCAGGAGAGTATTTATTCAGGGTCTGTTACACCATTAGGCTGGATGCAATTGGGGTGTTTGTGCACCTCTTGCATCATCCCTAACACATTGCACCAAACCCCCAGAAACACAGTTCAAACAAGTAAAACCAAGCGGAAAATCAAAAGCGTGACTAGCTAACCCATCCGCGAGGCGATTAGCCTCACGAAGGACGTGACAGAACCGGAGATCCCAGTCCCTATGACGGAAGCCTTAGCAAGTGATCACTAGGCTAGCACATGGGTGCGTCGGATTCACCGGCTTCGATAGGAGCTCCAACGCCATCCTTGAGTCCACCTCGCAGACTACTTTCTTGAAGCTGCAGTCCCAGGCTAACTCAAGCCCCTTCACAATTCCCCACAGCTCCGCGGCAGCCACCGAGCACATGCCAATGTGATGGACGAAGCCAACAATCCATTCACCTCTCTCGTTACGGATAGTGCCTTCAGCGTCAGCAAGCCCGGACCTTCTCACAAACCCGTCTGTATTAAGTTTGACCCAATCCTTGGTAGGTGAGCCACAGCGGACGATTTCCCGGGCTTCCTTATCCTCTTCAGTGGTTCTCAGCAGCTGTTTCTTAGCCAAAGAGAACTCTTTGACAACATTCCAGCAGCTCTCCGTTGTGATAGGCACAGCTCTCCCGCCTCTGAACACGACATCATTTCTTCTCATCCATATTCTCCAAAGCCCTGCAGCAAAGAAGTCCTTCCAATCCACTCCTTTAGGTCCTGGCTTGTTCGATGAAAGTTTGCTCCTGAGCCACGCAGCGAACGGAAGAGAGAAAAACTCCCCCTTCCATTCGGCGTCTTCTACCTGCGTCCAAAAACCTTTCACAGTATCGCAATCTTGAAAAAGATTAGAGAGAGTCAACTTTGGTGCTCGGGTTGAAACAGATGTTGACATACTATATAAGTTTATTCACATACTGTTATGATTTTATAATCTCAAATAAAGTGCATATTTATTAATACTATTTATAAACTTAATAATATTATATATAAACTATAAAATATTATTTATGAACTTTGAAATATTAATTATAATTTATTTTTGTCTCAAACAAAGGATATATTTATTAATACTATTTATAAACTTGATAATATTAAATATGCACTATATAATTATTTATGCACTTGAAAATATTAATAACAAAATTTAAAATATTATTTATGCATTTTATTTTTATCAAAAAACATGCGCAATTTTATTAATATTAATTACAACACTTATAATATTAAATATGGAATATATCATATTATATTAGTATTCATGCACTTGTAAAATCCCCATCCCCGTTTAAAATCCCCATCCCCGTCCCTGTCGCGGGGATTCCCCGCGGGGAACGGGGAGTCCCCGTCTCATTGTCATCCCTAAGTGCTACCATTCTAGATGTCCTCCGTTCTCAGAGTCTTGTCACTTGTAATAAAGTCCTACGCTCTAGTTTATGCTCTTCCTATCAGTTATGCAAACATGCAAGACTGTCATTCCAACGGTCTTTGAACTCCACTCTTGCACCCTTTGACATCATTCATAGTGATAGTTGGACCTCTCATGTGCCTAGCAAGGAGGGTCACAAGTACTACCTCCTGTTTCTTGATGATTACAGTCATTTCTTATGGGTCTTACCGTTGCATTTCAAGTCCCAAGTGTTTCCTATCTTTGTCAAGTTCCATGCCTACATCAAAACACAATTTCAAACATCCATCAAATGCTTCCAATGTGACAATGGCCGCGGATTTGACAACAAAGACTTTCACTCTTTCTTCGCCACAAATGTGATCTCCTATCGGTTGTCTTGCCCCTATACTTCCCAGCAGAATGGCAAGGCCGAACGAATCATTAGAACCATAACCAACATGATGCGCTCTCTCCTCTTCCACGCATATATTCCCCTTACCTATTGGCCTCACGCCTTATCAACCATATGTTATCTCCTCAACATTCTTCCATCTACTACCCTACACCATCGCTCGCCAACTCAGACACTCTATTGCACCTTGTCTATGTATGATCACCTTCGTACCTTCGGATACTTGTGCTTCCCAAACCAGTCCTCCACCGCCCCACACAAGCTTCACCCGCGCTCCACTCCATGTGTCTTCCTAGGCTATCCGTCTGATCATCGCGGTTACCTTTGCCTCGATGTGATGACCAATAAGCTTATTGTGTCACATCATGTCACTTTTGATGAGTCTTGCTTTCCCTTTTCTTCTCCTCCTCTCCCCTCTTCCACACCTTCTGTGTCTCAGTCTGAGTCAGAGTCTTCATTCCCTCACTTTCTCCTTCCCCAGAGCTCTGCTAGTGCTCCTGCCTCTCCCCCTATACCACACCCACCGCCACCCCCTCCTACTACCACTAGACCGCACACCCGCAGCATCTCCGGTGTTCTCAGACCTCGTCAGATCGTCTCCATGAACGCCACACATAACCCCGCCAACCAATTCCCTGCGTCCTCCCAGCCCCCCCCCCCCCCCTCATCACGTACACCCGATGTCGTTGCCGCAGCATCATGCCGCGGCCGCAGCACATCCATCTGTCGCGGGTGCTATGCCGCGGCCGCAGCTTTTTGTTGCGCCCGCCGCACCCTCTACTACCGTCCCCACCGAATCTCACCCACCTCCTGCCTCACCCCGACCTCCCTTTCCCCCATCCCCACCTCCCACAAAACAGCCCTCCTCGACCCGAATTGGCAGGCGGCTATGCTCGACGAGTACAGAGCCCTTACAAGGAATGGTACTTGGGTTCTGGTTCCTCGCCCTCCTGAGGCGAACGTCATTTGATGCATGTGGCTCTTCCGCCACAAGTTCCGCTCCGATGGGACGTTAGAGCGCTACAAAGCTCGTCTTGTAGTCAACGGTCGATCTCAGCAGGCAGGTATTGATTGTGATGAGACATTCAGCCCCGTGGTCAAGCCTGCCATTATTCGAGTGGTGTTGAGCTTAGCGTTGTCGCGACAGTGGGCCATTCATCAGCTGGATGTCAAGAACGCCTTTCTGCATGGCCATCTGAATGAGACAGTTTACATGTTTCAGCCGTCGGGGTTCGCTGATACTGATCGTCTCAAGCACGTGTGTCTCCTCAAGCGCTCTCTGTATGGTATGAAACAGGCTCCGCGGGCTTGGTTCCAGCGCTTTGCTTCTCATCTGCTACACTTGGGCTTCGTTGGTAGCCGCTCAAATACGTCTCTGTTTATCTATCGCAGAGGCACAGACATGGCCTTTCTGTTACTATATGTCGATGACATCATCCTCACCGCCTCTTCTGATGCTCTTCGGACGTCTATTATTTCCCAGTTGAGTTCCGAGTTCGCCATGTCAGATCTGGGTCCGTTGTCTTACTTCTTGGGTGTCGCCGTGCAGCGTCATGCGTTTGGGCTGTTTCTCTCTCAGAGTAAGTATGCTAGCGAGATTGTTGCTCGGGCCAAGATGAGTAACTACAAGCCTATTGCCACCCCTGCGGATACTTCCAACAAGCTCAGTGCTCACTCTAGTCCTCTGTTTGATGACCCGACGTTGTGCCGGAGCCTCGCCGGTGCTTTGCAGTATCTTACGTTCACTAGGCCAGACATCATTTACGCCGTTCAGCAGATCTGCCTGTTCATACATGCGCCCAGGGAACCGCACTTTCAGGCCTTGAAGCGGATCATCCGGTACATCAACGGTACCCTCGAGCTGGGCACCACAATCACCCCTTCCTCTCGGCTTGACCTCGTCGCTTACACTAATGCGGATTGGGGTGATTGTCCTGACACACGTCGCTCCACGTCTAGCTATTGTGTCTTTGTCAACGACACCCTTGTGTCGTGGTCCACGAAGCGACAGTCTGTGGTGTCTCGCTCTAGCGCCGAGGCAGAGTACAAAGGTGTCGCCAACGTTGTCTCCGAGTGCTCTTGGCTGCACAATCTCCTTCTTGAGCTCCGCTTCCCTCTTCAGAACGCCGCCCTGGTCTACACCGACAACGTCTCCGCCGTCTATCTGGCCAGCAACCCTGTCCAGCATCAGCGAACGAAGCACATTGAGCTCGATCTCCACTTCATTCGGGACAAGGTTGCTCTTGGACATGTTCGTGTTCTTCATGTCCCGTCCTCCTATCAGTACGCTGATATCTTCACCAAGGGTTTACCTCGGCAGTTGTTCCTCGATTTTCGGTCCAGTCTCACAGTACGGGACCCTCTACTTTCGAATGCGGGGGTTTGATAGATTACATAGGTCTCATATTGTATAGTGGGCCCAAAGGCTCAATACCTTGTAAGTTGTAACCTATATATATCTTTGTCTAATGAATGAAACCCTCAAGGAGGACTTTACATCAATTCTAAAATTCTACATTAAACAATCAGCATCGTATCAGAGCCAGGTTGCTCAGATTGGATTCAATTGTAGCTCAGCGTTGTCGTTCTATCTTCAGTGGTGCTCGTGCTCATCAGATCGCTCGCTTCCAGCTGTAAGTGTCTTCTTCTCTGAGAAATGTCGGTTACAACAGATAGCAGTGAAACTCGAAGACGCGAGTTCATCACCAGTACAGATCTGCAGAATCCTCTTTTTATACATCCATCAGATAACTCAGGTATGATCCTTACCACAATCCAACTAATCGGCGAAAACTACAGGCGTTGGAAGAAATCTATGGCCAAGGCCTTATCGGTGAAGAATAAGTTTGGAATTGTGGATGGATCTGTGAAGGGAAACACCTGAGAACTCTGCTATGTGGCATAGATGTAATGATATAGTGTCATCTTGGATCTTAAACACTGTGTCAAAAGAGATTTATGCTACATTAGATGAATTTGATACTGCGAAAGAGATGTGGGAGGATCTGAATGAAAGCTATGGACAGAGAAATGGTCCATTGATTTTCCAGATTAAGAAGGAAATTCAAACATGTGAGTAAGGGGAGAGTACGATCTCTGATTACTTCGCCAAGCTCAAAGGCTTCTTGCAGCAATGTCCGGTCTCACTACTCAAATTCGATGCAGATGTGGAAAATGTGAGTTTGATCTGAACTCACATATTGAAGCTGCTGAGAATGAGAACAAACTTATGAAGTTTCTCATGGGACTGAGTGACAAATTTGATGCAGCTCGAAGACAATTTATGCTATCTACACCTTTGCTACAGCTAGTCAAGCTCACTCACTGCTCGTGCAGGATGAGTATAGTGTGAAGCTAAAGGAGAATGACAGTAAGCAGGATGTGACAGCTTTCATGTCAAGGAAAGGCAAGGATAAAGGGACAATCAAAAGGAAATGTGAGCACTGTGGTAGAAATCATCTAGTTGAGAGGTGTTGGGAGATAATTGGATATCCAGAGTGGCATTCCAAGAGTAAGATCAAGCCTCAATTGCCTAAGTTTGGTGCTGTTGCTGAGCAAAAGAAGAAGGCAAATGAGCCATTAGCAAATGTGACAAATCGTGGAAATGCTGATGAATCAGAGAGCTCTTATAAGCTGTTTCAAAACATGTTTGAAGACAGTCTAATGAGTACACTCTTGAATCTCATGGAGCAACAGAGATCTGAGGTGAATATGGCAGGTAGTACCTTGTGTCTCAATATTCTTTTTGATCTGAAAGGTGTCTCAATATTCTAAACTGTGGATAACAGGGTGATGGTTTGTGATTTTTTTCCCTATTAGAGGAAAAATATTGCTGATGATGTTCAACGTATTTTTTTTAATAAAAACAAACACAATTATTCTGGCGGCTACCTCCTCCTATTTTGACATGTGAAACTATGAAACGTAACGGTGTTGATGATATGGCGTTGACCAACAATCTCGAAGATCAATCTAAATAAAATAAATTGACTTGAATATTGAATAAGAGGATGAATAGGAAGAAAATTCCAAAACAAAGCCTAATTTTTAAAAATGGATTTATGGGGAAATGTATGTTGATTAGTTGATTACTAACCACAAGACCTTCAAAGTTGGCGGGAGACATAAACCAACTAACCAAGGGTCAAAATCAAGTAATACAAGTTTATATTTGAATTTGACCTTACTTAATAGTTTTGGGACTTTTCTTACATATTTAAGTTTTATGTCTTTTTATTGGGTCACGTTCGATGAAATTACATACCTTCTCTCTAACTTATATCCTTACTTTATAATAAGAAGCAAAAAATTTCAGATCAAATGAATAAGCGACTTTAGAAAAATAATATTAAGAAAAAACTAAAGAAATACTCCATCCGTTAAGAAAAACATGTCGTTTTATGACTACAATCTTGTTAAGAAAGACATGTCGTTTTAGGTATTTTAGTGTTCACTTTCCAAAATTATCCTTATAATTATTAGGGATTTGTTAGTTGTAGTTTTCAATAAAACGGAAAAGTAAAGTAATAATCAGGGGTATAAGCTGAACAGCTTGAGCTCGGCTCGAAAAAAGCTCGACTTGAGCTCGTTCACTTACCTAAAGAAAGCCGAGCATGAAACATCATTTTAAGCTCGGTTGAAAGCTCGACTCGTTTGATTTAAGCTCGAATTTTCTGGAATTTCTACAATTTTCTTTAAGTTAATATGTTATGACCAAGTAAAACGATTTAAAGCTCGAAAAAAGCTCGGCTCGAGCTCGTTCACTTACTAAAACAAGTCAAACTTGAACAAAAAATAAAACTCGTTTAAAACTTGGGCTCGGTTCAGTTCGAACTCGTTTAGCTCGAATAACACCCCTAACCATGCCAACGAAACACAACTCATCTAGAACACGGCTCATTCAAACATATAGTTCTAAGAACAATTTTAACAGTGCACTGTTCAAGATGCTTAATGGGAAAATATTAGTAAAATATTGAAAGCGGGGGGAGACGAATGCTTAATGGATGCTAATTAAGCATCGATGCTTATGGGTATAATAAATGGTGGGGGGACGCGTGTCACGTTTTCACTGGCGGTGGGAAGGAGCGGTTGAGATTGAAGGGAAGCAACAATTGAGATTTAATTTAGCACATTTTAATCACATTCAAATAATCTTATTTTCGCTATTTAAAATGTAATTTTTTTAAAAAAAAATTACCATAATACTAGATTCATTTTTCTCTACACATAGACATCAATTTTGAATATGTTTCGACATATTTTGAAAAAAATGATTTCTTTCGATATAATTATATTGTTGGTAAAATGGATATTGGGCGTTCGGTGCTCGATTGCTTATTATCTTTTGTGTAATTTCCTTTTGTTTAATCAATGGAGTTTGTTATTTTATTTTAAATCTCAAAAGTGGATCGTATATACTTTTACTTATCATTTTATAAATGATTTAAATTTTATAATTAAAATTTAGTAATTAAATATTAATATACTAATATAATGATATTATAAACATGTTGGAAATAATTGTTATAGAAGGGTATATTCGTAAATTGAATTGGTAAAAAAGAAATGGATTGTGGGATGTTAGGGATGCTATTGTTAAAATGGAAAAAATGAGGAAGTGATGCTATGCTGATGTGGCGGAGAGAGATAAATAGAAAAATAGTAATTTTAGTATCTTGAATAGTAACTGATAACATGGTCTAACTATCTATCTTAATTCTTTCCGTATATACTGTATAAAACAAGGAATGGACACAATAAATTCCGCAATAAAGAGGGATTGATTGAGAGGGCATTGTGAATGCATTAAAAGGTCTAGACTCTAGAACAGTTTCATATAGACAAATCAATTGTAAATCATAGGGGTGGGCGCGGGACGGGACGGGACGGGATTGGGGTCGTCCCGCGTCGCGTCACGCGTAATTTTTGCGGGACGGGATTCACTACTTTTTTTTCAATCCCGCACGGGTCTTGTCCCTCACGGGACGGGACGGGACCGGGACGGGACGGGCCCTGTCCCTCAAATAAAAAAAACATTAAAAAAATCTAAAATTCTTATATATTTTACGGTTTTCAAAGACGTAACATATATAAATTTATAATATTTTTTTATATTTTACTATTTTATTTATATATACACATGGGATATATTATACAAATAATTACACACATATATACACTGTATATAATTACAGTGTGTACAACTTTGTATAATTACAGTATATATAAATTTGTAATCAATTGCTAATTAGTTCAACTATACATGCACTTTCACTTTGTATACCTAACCGTATTACAGTGTATATGTACAGTATTACAATATATAACATACATTATAACATAATATATATTATATTTATATATATGCGGGACGGGACGGGATTTGCGGGATTTGGACGGGTCGTCCCGCGTCCCGTCCCGTATAATTTTTGCGGGACGGGACCGGGACGGGATTTACTATTTTTTTTCTAAATCACACCGGGATCGGGACGGGACCGGGACGGGACCGGGATTTGCGGGATTTGTGCCCACCCCTAGTAAATCAAATAAATTTCTGATTTATTGGGGTGGCCAAAGTGGGAATTTCCCTGCACTTGAAGGAATATCTTCATAACCATTCCGGAATGGCTCACCGGAAAGAACTTGTGGGTAGTACCCATAGATCTCCGGTTCGAACCCCAGAATGGCCGCTCTTTATTTACCAATTCAAGAAGGAACATCTTCATCAATTTTTTTTAACGCATTTTCAATCCCAACGTGAATGTGTGTTCTGGACCTTCTGGTTGGACTTGACCTCTTTACTCCTTATATGTATTTTCACTTCAATTATTATTTACTCCGTAGTATTTATTTTGTTTAATATTTTTCTTATATATACTAGTGAATGAATTCACAAGCTTTTGCTCAAAAAAAAAAAAAAAAATTCACAAGCCTCCTTATATTACTACATTGAAAGTAACTTTTAACTTTTTACTCAAAAATAGAAAGTAACTTTTAACTTTTGCATAAAGAACAATAAATTGAAAAAAAAAAACACAATGTTCATACTTTTAGACACATTTTAAAGAAAATTGAAAATTAAACACATTTATTTTTCTTACCCAATTTTTTTTCCTGAAAACTCTAACTAATCAATCCCTAATTTCATCTAAATAAGGTCCGTCCTATTGTCAATTTTTTTCCAGTTCAAAAAAAAACCATTCACTAATAATTTAATTTCTAGTGGATTTTCATAAAATAAAGACTAAAATGAATATAAAAATATTTTTTAAATAAGAGAAGCATCCTGGAAAGTGGAAAGGGCTAATTTGTTTGTTTGGTAGCTGGTCAAAGGAGAGAGAATGAATCTTTGACTTCTCCATAAATCCTGATATGAGAGTTGGGTTGGGGGTGGTGGGTTCACACTCTCTCTGACTTTTTCTTCTTTAATTACATTCAAAACCCCTCTTTCCCACCCCACCGTTTGCCCATGCCTTGAGTTTCTGTTTCTCTTTACATTCTCTTCTTACAATTCCCCTTTTTCCATCACCTGATCTTCAGATCATCTTCCCCCAAAATCCGGGTTTGTTAACCTGCATCTCCCACCTAAGATCTATACATTCTAAATTCCCACGTCAAAAAGACTGGATTTTTATAGTCTCTTTCTTTAGAAGGTGATCAGATCGGCATACCCTTTTGGCATCCTCTCAAATTACGGAGGATTTACAGCGAATTAGGGCGTATCAAGATTTCAAGAAATAGGGTTTATAATTGGCAATCTCGATTTTCTGTAATTCGGTAGCTAAGAGGGGGTTTCCATGGGGAATTGCTGCGTCACACCCACAGGGGCGCCTGAAAAGAAGAAGAAGGGCAAAAAGAAGCAAAACCTCTTTGCCCTCGACTATGGAGGTAGCAAGTTTACTGTGTTGCAGGAGCCCACAGGGCGTGATGTTGAGTTTAGATATGAATTGGGGAGGGAATTGGGGAGGGGTGAATTTGGGATCACGTATTTGTGTACTGATAGGGAAAATGGGGATGAGTTTGCTTGTAAGAAGATATCGAAGAAGAAGCTCAGGACGGCTGTGGATATAGAGGATGTGAGGAGGGAGGTCGAGATCATGAAGCATTTGCCGGAGCACCTGAATATTGTGACCTTGAAGGGTACTTATGAGGATGATCATGCTGTTCATTTGGTAATGGAACTGTGTGAGGGCGGTGAGTTGTTTGATCGGATCGTTTCGAGAGGGCATTACACCGAGAGGGCGGCTGCAGTTGTTATGAAGACCATTGTTGAGGTGGTTCAGGTGAGAACTTGTTTGTTCTTCTTGAATGATACATTGATGCTAATTTTTTTGTGCTTATATGTTTCTTTGATAACTGTCATTTGGTCTTGCAATGTGGCGCCTGTAGTGATATGCAGTAGTTTGCAAAGTCTGCAACTTAGCTTGCTGATTGAACCTGGTTTGGAATTTGTTAGTTAGGATTCATCATTCATGTTTTGAGTTGAAGGGAATGCAGTGAACAAAAATGGAGGCAGCATGGCCTTTTTAGGGGGCGAATAATTAGCAAAGCCGAAAGATTTTCTTGCAGTTCTACAAGGAATTGAAAGAACTTATAAGTTCTAACACAGATTCTAATGGTTTATCACTTCGTTTGTTGATGAGATTAGAGCTTCTAAAAGGATTTTATTGATCCCAAGTGGTGGATATTACTTATGCACATTAACTTTCTACAAAATTTATGTGCTGATGGATTTGTTATTGCTGGTAAAACTATGGCTTTCATGGTTGAGCAACACTTTCTTTTTGGGGAAGGGGTGATGCAAGATGTCAATTCTTGCATTTCTTGGACTCCACTGGTTAAGTCCATTGAGGATATTAGTGTTGTTTTCTGTTTGCGCGCGCATTGTGGTGAAATGGTTGCTTTAGTTTTCTGTATCCTTACTTGTGTTGTGTATCTTACAGATGTGCCATAAACATGGGGTCATGCATCGCGATCTCAAACCAGAGAATTTTCTCTTTGCGAATAAGAAAGAAACAGCGGCACTGAAAGCAATTGATTTTGGACTTTCAGTCTTCTTCACACCCGGTGAAAGGTTCAATGAGATAGTAGGCAGCCCTTACTACATGGCTCCGGAAGTACTGAAGAGGGACTATGGTCCGGAAGTAGACGTTTGGAGTGCTGGAGTAATCCTTTATATTTTGCTGTGTGGTGTACCGCCTTTTTGGGCAGGTGAGAAACAAAAAACATGTTTTGTTTACTCATTTTGGTGACTAAACATTGCCATGCCTATTGCCCAGTCAATTGTTTGTTATAACACTTTAATTTTTCGTTTTAGTTGCAAGTCACTGAATTGTATTTTTCTGTATATCTGCAGAAACTGAACAAGGTGTAGCACGAGCTATCATTAAATCGGTTGTTGACTTCCGGAGAGATCCTTGGCCAAAAGTTTCTGACAACGCGAAAGATCTTGTGAGGAAAATGCTTGATCCTGATCCCAAACGTCGGTTGACTGCTCAGGAGGTTTTAGGTACTTACTATCCATTTTGCATAAGCTTCCTGAATAGTATAATTGTTCTGTATGGTATGTAAATTTGTTCCATTGCTCGTTTCTTGCAGAACATCCTTGGTTACAGAACATCAAAAAAGCTCCAAATGTTTCTTTAGGAGAAACTGTCAAAGCTCGGCTCATGCAGTTCTCCATGATGAATAAGCTCAAGAAAAGAGCTCTAAGGGTACTATTCCAATGCATCCTTCTAAACTTCGTCGTTAACAAACAAAAATATTATCAAATATCATTTCGATTGATTTGCCTGCTATTATACTTTCTTATTGTGTGGTTTCGTGCGTTAATTTTAGGTTATAGCCGAGCACTTGTCAGTAGAAGAAGTAGCTGGGATAAAGGAAGCATTCGATCTCATGGATACGGGTAAAAAGGGTAAGATAGACATTGAAGATCTGAAAGCCGGTTTGCTTAAGCTCGGTCATCATATTCCAGACAGCGAAGCCCAAATCCTAATGGAAGCTGTAAGTACTACCACTCGTCGTTAGCTTTGATTGTTGATATTTAGGATTATATTCTAGCTGAATGACTGCAGTATTTTTTTTTTCGAGAAATAAACTGGGTAATTTATGTTTTATACAGGCTGATGTCGATGGGGACGGATTCTTGGATTGTGGAGAGTTTGTAGCGTTATCAATTCACCTAAAGAGGATGGGCAACGACGAACACCTGCACAAGGCCTTTGCCTTTTTTGACAAAAACCGGAGTGGTTTCATAGAAATTGAAGAGTTGAGGGATGCCTTAGCAGATGAAGCCAGTGAGAACAGCGAGGAGGTCATCAGCGCAATCATGCAAGACGTAGATACCGACAAGGTGCGTTTCTATAACTTTCCCTCCTAAGAAGTGGCTTGGAGTGTCGTCGAGGCAGGAGAGTACAGCCTCTAAAGTATACATTTGTTTGGCCTGAACAGGATGGACGGATAAGCTACGAGGAGTTTGCAACGATGATGAAGGCAGGCACGGACTGGAGGAAGGCTTCAAGGCAGTACTCGAGAGAGCGGTTCAACAGCCTGAGCCTGAAGCTGATGATGGAGGGGTCGCTCGAAGCCGGCAGCAAGGGCAGGTAGCCCCCAATGCTGAAGCACAAAGCTGCATTGCACAGTTGGTTTTTGAGTTTTTGGTAATTTTGTAACTGACCCCTTATTTATTATTTGGGTTATTCGTTTGTTAATGACTAGTTGTTTTTGAAGCCCTTGTTCATTTTGTAAAAGGAATTCAAATGACTGAGGAGCTTAATGTCTTGTGGTGAGTTGCTTGATTTCCCTTTGATGTGTTAACATTCAACAACGGTTCTTTTTCCCATTGCAAGTTTGCCTTGTGCTTTTGTTAATGGAAAAAGAGATTATGTTGATAACCATTCCGGAATGGCTCACCGGAAAGTACTTGTGGGTAGTACCCATAGGTTTCCGGTTCGAACCCTGGAATGACCGCTATTTATTTACCAATTCAAGGAAAAAGAGATTATGTTGATTAGAAGTAGACAAAGAGCTTAGAATAAGTAACGGAGATCTGGAAATTGTAAGGTATAATAATGTGTTATAACTTTGATCTAACTCTTCTTTATCTTATTTCACCAAAAAAAAAAGAACTCTTCTTTATCTTAGGTCTGCCTCTGTTATGCTAGACATCTCCTAGGTTCAAACTTCACACCTACGCACATGCACGGTATTTCATTACTTTTATCAGATAGTTTACCAAATCCTTATAAAAATTAGTACATTAAAATATTCTTCATCACAAATTAGCACATCCCAAATTAACATTTCTTTCATAAAAGTGTAAAGCCATAAGACCATGTTTATCAGTTACTATTCAAGATACTAAAAATACTATTTTTTTATTCATCTCTTTCCGCCACATCAGCATAGCATCTCATTCTTAATTTTCCCACTTTATCAATAGCATCTCTAGCATCTCAAAACTCATAATTTCTTATCAATTCAATTTACAAATATACCCCTTTTCAATAATTATTTCAATTCTCGATTATATTATTATATTAATTTTTTATTATTAAAATATTATTATTAAATAATATTTTATTCTAAAAAAATAATTTACATTATTTATTCTTACTATTTAAAATTAATTAAAATTAAATTTTTTCAGTATTCTTTTACTCCTTATATAATTGTATTTAAAGCAAAAACAAAATTCAAAATATGTTTAAACATATTTAAAATTGGTGTCTATGTGTAGAGAAAAATGAATATAGTATTGTGATAATTTTTAAATTTTTATTTTTTTACATTTTTAATGTCGAAAATTGCATATTATATATATAATTTAACCCATCCCATAATAAATCTCGGCCATCCACTTGTCGCAATATGTGCAACTCATTAATGGAGCCATTGTAATGGCAACATGTGTCCCCCCTGCCTAGATTTGTGTCAGCCTCCACAGTGCTCAAATGGTGTGTTTTGTCCTCCACAATACAAAAACGACGTCGTTCACTTTTAGCTTTTGGGAAATAAAAAACAAAATCTGACACGTCCTTTACCCTATTACCTTAAGCATCGATGTTAAATAAGTATCCCTTAAGTATCCCAACTCCCCTTTCCCTGATTTTTTTATTCAAAAAAATTACAAGCATCGCTGCCTACACTACCGATAAAAGTGCTCTAAATGAAATTTTATAAACAAGCAACAAATGAGTATAAGAACAAGGTTTTCTTCCTCGGTTTTATAGGATTTGAAGAAATGTATTGGGCCTAGCCCAATTAAGTTATTAGCCCATGGTATAAATATCTTGAATACATCAAATTCAAACGGTTAATTCTTCATCTTCTTCCCTCCATCGTCTTCCTCCTCTCTCTTTTTAGTTTCACTACATGACAAACTCTAACAAATTTTCATGGTATCTGAGCAATGTTATTGATTTTTGGTGATTGTTGCACCGCGTTTGCCAAAGCAAACTCCGATCTCAATTCTTGTTCTCGGTTAGCAAGGTTTTGAAGATTGTCAACGAGATGGCTACTGAAGCAGGGACGAAGTTCATGATTGACAACATTGAACCTTAGTTTCAGAATTCCAATGATCATCCTGGACTTATTTTGATTAGGGTTGTTCCTTCTATGCAGAAAAACCTTATTAGCATATCTCGTTTAACAAAAGACATAAATGGCTTTCTTGAACTCTATCCCTCACATTGTTTGTTGAAGAACTTGCAGGGAAGGGTGCTGCTCAAAGGAATCGTTGACAATGGGCTCTACCGTCTGCCGCTATCTGTCCCTCCCCGTGCCTTTGTTGGTGAACGCACAAGTCTGAGTCTCTGGCATCATCGTCTAAGTCATCCAAGTCATCAAGTTTTTCGCTTTCTTTGTCGTCAATTCCAGCTTCCTGTTCTTGGCAACGCATCATTGTCTCAGTGTCAGTCATGCGCTTTAGGAAAGAGTCATAGGTTACCTATTACTTCTACGCATGTGTCAAAGTCTATTCCGTTTGAACTTGTTTATTCAGATGTTTGGGGGCCTGCCCCTTCTTTATCAATAAATGGATGTCGTTATTTTGTGTTATTTGTGGATGACTGTACCCAATTCACATGGAACTACTTTATGTCTCACAAATCTCAAGTCTTTCATTACCTCAAACTCTTTCAATCAATGGTGCAAACTCAATTTGGGAAACACATCAAAGCTTTACAAACTGATTGGGGTGGCGAATATCGCAATGTCTCATCTTTCCTTCAAACACAGGGCATTCTTCATCAGATTTCATGTCCTCACACCACCAGTCAAAATGGTATAGTTGAACGTCGCAACCGCACTATTCAGAAGAAGGGTCTCACCCTATTAGCCCACTCTAAACTACCCGCTGAATCCTGGGAACATGCCTTTCACACAGCAATCTATCTTCATAACCGTACCCCCACAACGGTTCTTAGTAATAGCTCTCCCTATCACTCTCTATAATCGGCATCCGGATTACTCCGTTCAACGCTCTTTTGGTTGCATGTGTTTTCCCTCCCTTGGTCCTTATCGATCCAACAAACTTGAGTTCAAAACCAAACCTTGCATCTTTCTCGGCTACAGCTCCAGCCACAAGGGATACCTATGTTATGATTCTCTCACCAAGAGGGTCTATGTCAGTCGTCATGTTGTCTTTCACGAGTCAGTTTTTCCTTCCATCACCTCCACGTCTTCCCCGCTCTCCGCTCCCTCTTCGTCGTCCCTCCCGGCAGATCTTCTAGTCGCCTCCTCCTCCTCTCTTGCGGTATCTCCTAAATCGGTTGAGCCTACTGTCAATGACTTCCCAGTGGCGCCCTCTCCTTCACCACCACCTGCAGCCGTCTCCTCAACTGGTGAGTCTGCATCCTCCTCCTCCCATCAACACTCGCCCATATCCATCACCCCGTCCCTTTCTGACAACTCCTCATCCCAAACCGGTTCGGCCTCACCTACCAGCCCCGACACCGCTTCACTACCATCTCCCCCGTCGCATCTGCCTCACCTCCGTTCCTCCGACACCTCGGTTCACCCCATGACCACCCGTGCTAAAAAAGGCCATCTTAAACCTCGAGCCCTCACCACATCCCGTCATCAATTACCCCCATCCTCCCTTCCTGAAACCGAACCCAAAACCTACCGCCAAGCCGAGAAACACCCTCATTGGGTCTTCGCCATGCAGTCTGAGTTCGATGCCCTCTCCAGATCGGGTACGTGGACTCTGGTTCCTCGTAAGTCAACTATGAACGTTGTCGGCTACAAATGGGTCTTTCGGATTAAACGGAAAGCTGATGGCTCTGTTGATCGCTACAAAGCCAGGCTGGTTGCGAAAGGTTACAATCAAGAGGAAGGGGTTGACTATTTTGAAACATTAAGCCCCATCGTCCGCCCCACCACCGTCCGCCTTGTTCTCTGCATTGCTCTGACAAAAGGGTGGCCTATTCGGCAACTTGATATCAATAATGCTTTCCTCAATGGGGACTTGCCTGAGGATGTTTACATGGATCAGCCACCAGGTTTTGTCAGTCCTACATGTCCGTCGTTTGTCTGTCATCTCCGCAAGGCTCTCTACGGTCTGAAGCAAGCTCCTCGGGCGTGGTTTGGTAAGCTTAAGTCCTTCCTACTTCAGTCAGGGTTTCAGGCTTGTCAATTGGATTGCTCCCTGTTTGTGTTCTCCTCCCCTTTCGATGTGATATACATTCTTGTTTATGTGGATGACATCATCATCACTGGAAGCTCCTCCCCTGCGATTAGCCGCTTCATCCGCAGCCTGAACGAGATGTTCTCCCTTAAAGATCTAGGCCTGCTGCTTTACTTCTTAGGAGTTGAGGTCACTCGCAACCCCTCTCGGCTCCTTCTGTCACAGCAGCAGTACATCCGTTCGTTACTCATTCGCTCCAAGATGGATGAGGCTAAGCCCATCTGCAGCCCCGCCGAGCCTCACTCTCGCCTTCATCAAGCGGTTGATCCCATGGTTGATCCATCCCTATACAGGAGCATCGTTGGTGCTCTTCAATATGTGGTTATCACCAGTGTTTTAAAAGGCTCTAGGCGGCCGCTAGGCGGTGGGTGGCCGCCTAGCGCCTAGGCGGTTAGGCCGGTGCCTAGGCGGACTTAGAAAAAACTTGATTATTTCATTATATTTTAATATTTCATACATGTCAATAATTCATATGATATAATAATAATCCATAATATTGCCCATAAACTCAAATTTAGGGTCCCTAATTGACACTAGGGTAAATAAACACAAAAGCACGCATCCGATTGAGCCGATTGACAACTTTAAACCACCTAAACTTTGAAATGTTTGAGTTCTTTGAGGAAGGTTTATCACCACCACTAGACATTGTACCTAACTACCTAAGTGAGCAATAACAAGTGAATTAACAACACAATTCATAAAAATCCACTTAATATTTGAATGAATTATGCACAATGACAATGACAATTCTAATTCCAAATTTCTAATTACAAGAGCTCAAAAAACCAACAGTGTGCAACACAAGACTAGAGGGAAACGAAAACAGTAGCCTTCAGCTCTTCACTCGTTCAGTCCTTTACAAAGACACAGACAAAGCTAAATTACAAGAGGCACAAAAATAGTGCAATACAATTACAAGGGAAAAAAACAGTAGCTTGCCTTCACAGATTCACAATGACAGCAAAAGGAAAAGGGCAAAAAAATCAGTAGGTGTACACAACTACAATAGCAAATACATCACCCAAAGCAAGATTTCAAAGTTTAGAGAGAGAGGAGAGTGCAACTGTGCAAGAGAAGAGTATCAAAGGTTAAGGCTGGCAAGGACAATGAAGAGTTGAGGACTGACGAGTGACGAGTCGGAGTCGGCAACAATTCACAATGCAAACTTCTATCCAAGCGATTCATAATTTCAGAGGAAGAAGACGAGAGATTGAGAGAATAGGCCAGCCTTATAAAAGAAGAACAAGAGCAGGAGATAAGAGGAGCAAACACCATACCTCTCGGTCGTCGAAGGCTGGAATGAGAAATTGGAGGAGGAAGTTAACAGAGCAGAAGGCGGTGGCCGCGATGCGGAGAGAGTCGTCGGCCGGGAGGTTTCAAGTTCCTTCAACTCAGAGAAATGAAGAAGAACGCCGAGTCGCCGACTGAGGATAGGGAGGGGATGAACGAGCAAGTCGAAGAGAGAGAAGTCGTGTGTGAACAGGAATGAAAATGGAAAGCTTTCAATTTCATTTTCAATTTGGGGAAAATTAAAACCCTAACCCGCCTAGGCGCCCAAATCCGCCTAGCCGGCCGCCTAGGCGCCGCCCAGCCCGCCTAGCTCTCAGCTCCGCCTAGATACCCGCCCAGCCCAAAAAATTCCGAGGGAGCCTGGCGTTGCCCGCTCCAGTACGGAAGCAACGTTTCCAAGAAGCAACGTGTCGTTGCCCGCTCCAGTACGGAAGCAAAGTACCGCACAATCGCTGAGACTGTGGCTGTGGCTGAACTCAATTGGATTGCTCAACTCATTCGGGATCTTCGACAACGCCTTTCGGCCATCCCTGTCGTCCTCTGCGACAGCTTGAGTGCCACATTCATGGCCAAGAACCGGTTCTCTCCAGTCGCTCCAAGCATATTCCTGTCGACTTCCATTTTGTCCGGGAAAAGGTTGATGCTGGTGAGCTTGTCGTTCGTCACATTGGGAATCATGACCAAACTGCAGACGTCTTCACCAAGGCCCTCAGCAATCACCGTTTTGAGTTGCTACGGTCCAAGCTTCATGTCGTTGCCCCTCCCTGAGCTTGCGCGGGGGGGGGAGGGGGTATTAGGAAAGTAGTTGTAAAAGATTTGTATCTATCTTTCCTTTCCATATCTTTTGTATATGATTTTATCTTGCCTTATACTTTGTAAAGTCTATTATAAATATAACGTATCTCTTATTGGGGAGATCAACAAAGATTACAATCAATTCGTTGTGTAATCTTTTAAGATATGATGCCTCTAGGCCGCCACCCTTCGGTCGCCCCTCGTCGCTTCTTTTCATCGTTGTCTCCCCTTATCGCTCTTTGTCGTCCTCGTTGTTTCAGATCTAGAAGTAGATCTTCACCGTCCTCCCGCCTTCTCTCATTGCTCTTCGTCGTCCTCATTGCTTTAGGTATGGATCTGGCTCCTCATCGTCCTCCCATCTCTTCTCATCCCTCTTCGGATCTGGATCTTGCTCCTCGTCGTCGTCCTGTCGCCCTACTTGCTTCTAGTTGCCCTCCCGCTGCCCCTCTTCGTCCTCCTAACTCCCGTCTTTGCTCGCTTATCGTCCGACTCCTCCATTCATTTCATGTTTTTTTATTCTTTCATTTTGTATGTGTAATTAAGTTCCTTGACTGTAATTGTAAGCTGTTTGTATTCAAGTTGTATAAAATTGAAATTAGTTTAACATTTTTCTGTAATTGTAATTCCATCCTGAAATGATTGGAGTGGTTTAATTTTATTCAAGTATCTAGCAAAAATCGAAAGAAAACAAGCCGACTCCTTGCTGATTCAAGTTGGTTGAACAAATTTTGTAAAAACGAGCCTACGAGCCCAAATTCGAGTCCAAGCCGGCTGAAAAATTAACGAGCTCATCGAGCTCGAGTTTCATGTTCAGCTCACGTGCCAAGCTTGAGCAATAGTTTAGGCTCGAATAAAAGTTGAGCTCGAGCTTGAGCTCGTTTGCTCGTATAGCACCCCTAACTTTGGTCACATGAAAGTTTGACGATCGTAATTACGGAGAATGGAAGAGATCGGTAAAGATTGCATTAAACGCGAAAAACAAATTCCAGTCCATGAACGAAAAGCTGCCAAAGCGAAACAATGATGATCCTAGAGCTCATATCTGGGAACATTGCAATGGCATGGTCATATCGTGACTGCTGAATGGTGTAAGCGCTGAGATCAGGAGTAGTGTTATTTAGGCAAACACATCTAAGGACATTTGGGATGAGCTGGAGACGAGATTCGTCGAACAAACATTGCAATGACATGGTCATATCGTGGCTGTTGAATGGTGTAAGCGATGAGATCAGGAGCAACGTTATTTAGGCAAACACAGCTAAGAAGATTTGGGATGAGCTGGAGACGAGAATCGGTCGAACAAGTGGAGCTCGATTTTTTTCTCTACAAAAGGAGCTAAACTCCGTCTCTCAAGGTTCGTCTTCCATCTCTGCCTATTTCACCCCAAAGTAAGTCTCTCAAGGTTCGTCTTCCATCTCTGCCTATTTCACCCCAAAGTGAGTCTCTCAAGGTTCGTCTTCCATCTCTGCCTATTTCACCAAGTGTTAGAGGATTGCCTTCACAATTTCAAACTGGAGCCAGCAACAGCCAACAACGCTATTATATCTGATGTGGGACGGGAGTGTTACAATCTCCCCCACTTAAAGCACCGACAACCCCTCTTAAGAGATGTCAACCCATGCCACCTAGCTCGATCCATTATCCTCACTTGGAGCCTAAAAAAGAACAGCTCATGTGACATAGGTAGGGCTTAAATCACTTATAAATCAGTCCCAACATCCTTATTATATTCGATGTGGGATGGGGGTGTTACAATATTAATAGATAAGTCAATGTTTACCTCATAGGCTCCCTTACAAATGACTTTCTCAATTGTGTTTGCCCACTGATTCTTCACTAACAATGGACATCATTGGAAGTGTCAAGCTGACAGAGGAGTTGGAACTGAAAGGGATGTTGTACGTACCTTATGTCAAGTACTGAAACCTCTTGTCTATTGGGAAGATGGTGAGAAACATGAGGTGGTTGCTCCTCTTTACACCATAGTTGTGTCTAATGTCGGGTGTGCAAATGAGGAAGCATCTTCTTCTTGGAAGATGCAGTGGAGGGCTCTATTTCCTGAAGAATGACATTATGCCAATCGCTGTCACTAGACGACCAGGTTTACATGTCGAATCTATGGTTGCTTCAAGTGTAATAAGTGTTGGGACATGGCACACTAGACTTGGGCATTTGCCTACATACAAACTGAGTAATCTGTTTCTTTCTACTAGGAATGTTTCAGACTTATCACCATGTGATCGAGGTGTGTGAAAGGGCAAAGTAGCGGAGGTTGTCATTTCCTAGGAGTGTTATCACTTCTAAGAAACCCTTTCAATTAATTCATGTTGATGTTTGGGGACCACTTGGCTGCCCTTCTTGAATTGCAAAGGTAGTGCTTATTCTATATTGAGGTCTTTCATTGCTTTAGCAAAGACCCAATTTGGATGTCGAATAGAGATAGTAAGAACTTCAGGAAACTCCTTCACAAAATGGTGTGGTAGAGTGAAAGCACCAACACATCTAGATGTTGTCAGGGCTTTGTTGTCCCAAGCAAAGCTACCCCTCAAATTTTGGGGTGAATATGTGTTGACTGCTATTGAATGGTGGAGATGTTTAAGCATCCCCAATTTTGTTCCCATTTTTTTATATTGTTAATTTTAATAATTTTTTTATTCAAATATCGTCAATTTAAATTAAAAAACATGGATATGAGAAATTATAAAGGTGCAATTCAAATATCTCTAATTTAGTTTTGCCTAAATTTGTCTTTTATAGGGTGCGTTTCCGCTTGTTGTATTGCAACTTTTCTATTTACTGTTGTATATTCTGACGGTCTTCGGTCTACCGACTTATCAACCATCGAGATTCAGATATATCTGATCTTGAATTCTTACTCAATACTTCGTAAAAAAATGAATATCAAAGAATCCGCTCATGCACAAGGAGGTGCAAATTATACACAAACAATTCATTTATTTAACTAAGTCCTTACAAGCTTTCACGGCACGAGGTTTGCAAATATTCATGGAAAAGATATACTCCCTCCGATTTTTAATATAAAACGTTTGACTTTAGTGCACGACGGCACGTAGCTTAATAGGCTAAAAATTATATAAAATGTTGATTTTTTCAAATTATTATTTTTTACTTCTTAAACTGCGTGCACAAAGGTCAAATCTCTTATAGTAAAGGAGTAAAAAACTAAAAAAAAATTGAACGCAATCAAAGGATTCTTCAAACTCCGCAATAAAAATATAATGACCAATATGATAATCTATTTGGCATTGGATACTTAATTAGATACTGTGACATTGAATAGTTAGATCATGTATAAATATATCGCTTGTGGATTACTGTAATAAAACTTAGATCACGAAAATTAAGGAGTGGTTCCTTATACAAGTTGGAGTTCATCTGTCATAAGTTAATGTGGGGCGTTGAAATTTTGGGTAATCGGTTTAAGATTAGGCAACGCTACGTCATATCTTTACATCAATCATATCAGTTTTTGTTTGGAAGCTTGTTTTTTCAATTGAATGAAAACGACGCGTTTTATAGGTTGATTATGCGTGTCCCGGTTGAAAACGACTAAACACCACCATATTCCGAACTCGAATCCCGGTACAATAATTATACAGCCCGCCGCCCCGCCCCATTACTGTTCATAGCGTTACTTGGGTTTCAATGATTGGATTAGATGGATTATAAATAGATTACGGAGTACTAATCACAATAATTAACTAATACAGTAATATATCCCCAATCATTTCTCTTACAACTGGAGTCTAGACTCTAGAGTATCGAATTTGCATTTGTAGAAGCTTGCCAATGTTTTTTTTTACTAAGTAAAGATTCGAGATTAGGTAAATTTGAATTTTGAGAGGTCGACGAATCGACAGACAAAAATGTTAAATGCATAATTTATGTATTTGTATTTAAATAGTTGAGAGTAACAAAAAAAAAATAGAAGATAAACAAAAAGTATAGAAAAAAATCATGAAGAATTACTTTTAAAACAATATTGAAAGAAAAGGTTAAATGTAAAATTTAAACATAAATATGACATTTTTAATGAAATAGCTGATACTTGATAGAAACAAAAAATATATAAAGAAAAATCAAGAATAATTAATAATATAGTAAAACAAATAAAAAGTAAAAGAGTTAGAATTTGAACCCAAAACCTTTTGGTTCTCCTTCCTTCCCTTACCACTTGAGCTAAATATCACTCTTATTTGAAATATTATTTAAAGATGTTATATTATCTTAAAAATACTAAATATATATGCAAAAAAAATCCGATCAGGGTTCTCGAGTACCCCAAAGCACCCTAGCTCCGCCACTGTTTCTAACTCTTTTAAAATGTGTCAAAAAAATAAAATTAAATTAAATGAACAACAGTGTGTATGTACTGAAGTCCGTTGGGACTCGGGATCGGGGGTCGTGTGCACACGTGCGCCCCTGCGCTAATAGCCTAGTACATAAGCCGAGCGGGGTTCCATCCTAAAACCAATTGGCAATAGAAGGAGTAACACACTGGCTTATATACTAAGATTTCTTTGTTCATATTGTCGATGTGGGACTCTTTTGGTCTCTTCACATCTTTTATTCTCTCAACACGCCCCCACATGTGCAACTAGGGTCGTTTTTCGCCTCTAGTTGACACTTGGACAACGGGTATTGCATCTCATTCTCTTTTTAGAGAGCCCATGATCGAGAGTCAGGCCGTTTGGCTTTTCCGCTCTAAAACCATACTGAAGTCCGTTGAGACTCAGGATCGGGGGTCGTGTGCACACGTACGCCCTTGCGCTATAGTACATAAGCCGAACGGGGTTCCATCCTAAAATCAATTGGCAATAGGAGGAGTAACCCACTAGCTTATATACTAAGACTTCTTTGTTCATATTGTCGATGTTAGAGCAACCTCAACAACATCTCTAAAATAGAGAAAAGTGGAGAATTTGGAGAAAAATGAGTATTTTTTGCTCCAACAGCTTTTGTATATCCATCTGCAAAATAGAGAAGTTTGGAGAGATCCTACATTTTTCTTTATATTTGCAGCAAAACAAACTCACTCTAAACATTAATTGTTTTGGGAGATAGAGGGGAAAATTTAATGCTCCACCATCTCTTTTTTGGTAGAATGCACTATTTTTGGGAGAGAGAGAGAGAGAGGGGAAAATTGTTTTGGGAGAGAGATGGGGAGAAATTAATTGTTTTGGGAGAGAGGGAAAATTTTGGTATTTATATTATATAATTAATGTAGAAATCTATATAATAGAGAACCTATTGGAGTTTGAGTGTAAATTTTTTAGAGATTTTGATATTTTGATCTCTATTTTAGAGAAATTTTACAAAACCTGTTGGGCTTGCTCTTATACTCTTTTTGTCTCTTCACATCTTTCATTCTCTCAACAGTATGACTTCATGTGTTAACGGGTAAAATACCCCTTTTTAATATTTTCAACACTTTTTTAAAAAACTATTATAAAAACTACATGAGGTATTAAATTTTTTTTTAATAAATTTTATTATCATTTATTACTTATTAGTAATTTAAAAAATATATATATATAAATGAATATTTTATATAAATAGTTAAATGGCATACATAATATACTAGAGAGGTTAGAAATGAAGCGAGGCTAGAAAAGATTGTAGTTGTAAAATTAATTAAAAAAGGAGTGATCATCAAACGTACTCCATAAAATATCTCCACATCTTCTGCAGGTAACGTACACTTGAAGTGTCAATGTTACATTAAACTACGGAGTATATCATATAATCATATATGGGATGTGAAATATATAGTGCATATAAAAATAAAATATTAGTTTAAGCACAATGATTTAGTTAGGACAATGAACCCACGTCTTCTAATAGGTCTAGTCACCACAACACGTGTATGTGTATTGTGTAGGTGGAATACAGTACTTCAAATTAATTACTTCATCATCTTCTAATTTTGCGGCTGAAATTCATCCTCCCTCTATCAATCACTGAATCAAACACATTTACACATGTAATTATTGGCATGATAGTAAAATATCAAAGCCTACCTTCTCCTTTTTCTTTTTCTTTTTATATGGAGACTGTCAAGAGGAGAAATACTATGAAGGTCGTTCATCGTCATTAAAAAAAAAACGGGTTATAAGCAGGGCGTTATATTCCATTGATAATAGATATAATATTGTATTAATATATTTCTTTGTATTGTTAGTTATACTTTTTGAAGTTAAAATCCTGAAAATAAGTTTTTTCTTATTTTATTATGACTATTTGGTTGATTAAAAAAAGATTAAAATAGCCAAATAAAAACAATAAACTTAAGTTGGGAATCCAACACGTGTTACAACTCCGAATTGATAAAATTCACATTGAAGGTGATTCCATGATAATCATAAATCACCTGAACAAAATATCTAAATGTCCTTGGGAAATTGAACTGATTTTCTCAGATGTTAAACTCTTATTATCGACTATGAAAGAAATTTCTTTCTTTCATGTTCCCCGGTTAGGCAATAGAGTGGCGGATAAGGTTGCACATTTTTGCCACTCTGCCTGGAGTGTTGATATTTACATTGATTTTGGTCTTTTAGACCTCATCCGTAAGGATGCTGCCGGGTAGAGCGAGCTCGCCCGAATTTATTCCTAATAAAAAAAAAAACTTTTTTTTAGGGGGAAAAAGTTAAAATAAATAAACTTATAAAAATGTCCTCATTTTTTTTTATTAGGTAATAATTCGAGGACCAGACAAACCTGGCACCTCGAGAGGCCGACAAAAGTCGGCAGACGGCGAACCGTCAAACATATAACATAATTAAAATAAAAAGGTGCAATACAAAAAGCGGCAAACCAACAACCCCAGTCGAACAAACGAGTCTAACCCAATAAAGATGAGGACAACATAGACTAAACCCGAAGTCAAGCGTCACCAAACGATGACACCGCTGACAAACGGTACATCATGAGTCCCTGTGGGCGATGAAGACGAACCTTCAAGAAAATATCCGAAACACGGAGTCACCTCGATACTAACTAATGTCCTCGTTATAGATACTCCAATTGTTGTGGATAATTAACTAGAAATATAAAAATAATATTATTATGATTTGTAGTCGCCTATTGCTTTCCTAATTACGGAGTAAATGAATGGAATTTGAAAGAAGGAAATAGTTATGGGAAGTTGATGTGTAGCCACAGACTACACAGAGCCTTCCCTGATTATCCATAACAGTACCTAGGAGTCAGTACTCACTACTGAGGTTGGCCGGCCCTTTCAAATTTGCCCTTTCAGTGCTTGTAACTTGTAAGTATTACGTTCGATCGTTCTAAAGCATTCTTTCGGACGAGAACCCACAATTATAAATTAGTAAGTATTCCATCGTCGATAGAGATACTATAAGTTAGATGAGCAATCCAATCAGCAACAATATTCGATATATTTCCTGAAAATACGATAAATAGAGACATAATTAAAAGACGAAACCAAAGATTTAGTATTCGACTGTATGAGTTCGATATTCTAAGGGCAACTCCAATCTCCTAACAAGGATTTAACAACTGTCAAGTTATCACCTTCTATAAAAGATTAATAGCGCCTAAATCTCTAGCCCTAATAACCCCATTCTGTAAGGCCAGAGTTTCAGCATAGAGAATCGAAGTATTGTTACACGTACCCCTCCCAAGGTAAAAATTCTGCTGGTTGAGTCCCTAATAACAATCCCAATGGATGCAATGTCAGAGTGTAAAAGAGAACCGTCAAAGTTAAGTTTAAATGAGTTAGGCGGAGACCTATCCTAAATGACAGTGCAATATACGCGACGTCATAGGAGCTTGTAAGCCAGATGAATCATCGAGAATTCCATATGATTCGTAAGCGAAGTCGTCAACATGGGGATCAAAACGGGCCGCCTCAAGCCAAGATTACTTATTCGTAACCATAAAGATCTGTAATTGCTTGACAAAGACGAACAAAATATTACCGAAGACCACCTGATTCCTATAGAACCAAATAGCCCACCAGCAGAAGAAAATTAATATTGATACGGGGTTAGCCGTGAGATGGCCCGATCTTCGACAAACAAGCAAGAAACTAAGAACGGAAGCAAGAACGAATAAAGACTCAACAAGATCAGCAAGATTCGACCCGAAGGTGTCTTGGATGGTCCCGCATCAAATATTAGACAAATGATGAAGCTAAATCGGTAGAAAACTACCCCGAGGGATCAGGCCTCTAATAGAGTCTGTCAGACAAAGAGGTAATAGGCTGCAGGGGAATATTTGCAATTTGCATGATATCTTGGTAAGATAAGAGGCCAGATAGATCGATAGTGAGCCTACCCAGATCTCAATCATTGTTGACAAAAACAAAACGACTAACCTTCCACCGAAGTAAATCATCGTTAGGTTGTGTAGTCGCCCTCACAACTATCGGAACTTCAAAGGCCCGTTATCCGACCAGAACTGAATATCCCGTCCATTACCAATGCCCCAACGCAATCCCTTATCAAACAGCAGTCGGATTTGCATTAACCTAGACCACTGCCAGGACGTAGCAGCTTTTTCGACCGTTTATTCGTAGATTTTTTTTAATTATTTGGTCATAATTACACCATGATGAAGTAAAAAATACGGAGTATTAATTATACTCCTTATTTTATCTATAATATTTAATTTTATCATATTTATCAGTAACAAATATGTAATTATAAAAAAATATAAAAATACGTGGTTTTAATAACAAATATGTAACTTTGTCGTATTTTATTTGTAATATTCCATGGGGTTGTTGCCAAATGGTTGGTAGACTTCGCGGAGGGTAAAACAACCTTGTTTTTTTGAATCATGCTTTATTAAATAACTAAAAAAACTACATTTGTGTCATACGTGGTAAATTTGATCACCCTTTAAGTCATCTAACAACAAAATGGAAAACATCTTCCCCGGCCTTTAAGTCATATAGCGAGTATGAAAAAACAACTTTCAAAATGAAAAACATCTTTCATTTCGCAAGTGGGTAGAACAATTTTTATAAAGGCAAATCTCAGCTCCCAAATCTATTATCTATTGCAATCCTTCCTCCTGCCAAAAGGAGTTCTTAGCTCGAAACAATTAACTAAATCAATAAGAATTTTTTTTGGAACAAACTACAATCTGAAAGATATACACCGCTGCTAAACTTTGCACCCCTAAAGCTCTAGGGAGAATGGGATTCTGAAAGGCTAAAGAGATAAACATTAGCTTACAATTGGAACTACTTTGGAAAATAATCACGGATCCGGATAACATCCGGGTCAAGGTGATAAAGGAAAAATACCTGCAAAATGAATCAATAATGGAAAAATCAAAGAACAACACTTCATGGAAATTCGGAAGATCACTAAATTTACGAGACTGCTTCTATAAAGGTCTCCTTTGGATTGCGGGAAACTGGAAACAGTGAATCTATAAATGTTTAGACAGGCGCCCGTGGATTGACAACTTATCTTTAGAACCTTTTGGGGAAAACCATAATAAAAACCTTAGAGTATCAGATTTAATGGATCGATGAAGGAAAAAAATGGAACATATATCAATCTATTCCAACAACTCTTTCCTACAAACATAATACAGAGAATCAACCTATTAGAATTCCTGAATTGAACACCCCGGACAAACTAGTTTGGAAATTAAATAGCAATGAGAACTTCAGAACAAAATCCGCATACAAACTATTTAACCAACCCACCCTTGATACAAGCAACTTCAATTGGATTTGTCAACTCAATACCCCCCGAGGATCCAACATTTCATATGAAAAATTACAGTCTTTGTAATCAGGAGGACGAGGACTTCCAACACCTGTTTATCAACTGCCCAATATCTCCATCGATTATATCCAAATACGAACAATCACAGGCAAACAATTCATTTTCACAACCCCAATTACAAATCCCCTAGATAACATGAGGATGATGAAAGAGATGAACAAATATTTCACCGACTTACGCTTCCTATGGCAAGCCATCTGGGAACTTAGGAACAATGTCATTTTTAATAAAAGAAATATAAATGTGACACATACATGTAACATGTTATTATACTAAAACAATGGTGAAAAATTGGTCTCAGGCTCAACAGAAAGACATCCAACAAAAACAAAAACAACGAAGAGTCCCCAATTGGAAAAGACCACCTTGAGGCGTCTAGAAAATAAACGTAGACGGCTCTGTCAAAATAGTCGGAGAATTGTAGTATAGGAGGTATTACTAAGAATAGTTACACTCAGGTCATTGATATTTTTCAGATACAAACTTCCAAGGGCTCAATTCTACTGAAGCTCATGCAGTATGTGTCAACATAAAGTTAGCAAGTGAAAGGGGAATAAGGAACATTATAGTAGAGGGAGATAGCCTTGAAGTAATCACAACTAGTGAAGACAAGACAAATGTGCATTGGGAAATACTCAGAACGAGTGAGGAAATACACTATTTGAAGAGATGATTCAGCAACATCATCTTAATTTAGACACTGCTTCAGAGAATCTAATTCTTGCGCGGACTTCATTGCTAAGTCTAGTGATACTTGTAATATGATTGTCCTCCTTTGAATAGGAAGTTATATACCATCATTCAAATGGACGATCAAGGTTGATCTTTGGTTTCTAAAGACTTTTTATTTTTTACTTATTGTAAAAAATAAATAAATAAAAAGTCATCTGACAACAAAGTCCTTAAAAATTCAAAATATGTAAACAAATATCTAATGAAAGGGTAAAATTAATCACTCTATTGTCTTCCTAATAAATATAAATAAATATGATGATCTAATCCCTAAAAAAAGCATTGGCACCCGATTATTTGGTTGTGTACAAATGCATGCACAACAAAAGCTATCGTATGATATTGATATTAATAATGCAAGAGTACTGAAAAGCGTGACAATGAAGTCAGATGACAAATTGCGTCGTCATCGATCATGTGTTTAATTTGTATGGGTAAAAGAGGATTTATGTCCGCTAATTCGCAATGTGGACGTCCATAATCCATTCCCGATTTCCATTGACTCAGCTCCAACGTGGATTGGGCCCCTTGCCTTGCCTTTTCCTTCAACCAAGCCACATAAATTCCTCTGCCCATTTTTTTTTATAATAGTAATAATAATAATAATAATAATAATAATAATAATAATAATAATTATTATTATTATTATTATTATTATTATTATTATAAAACAATAAGAGTTTACAAACAATTAGTGGGAAGCCGAGAATTAATCTGAATCCTCACTGCTTTAGTAATAGAAAACCCCACCCTAATGAAAATATGAGCCGCATTCCGAGTCCCAATATCTTGAGCTTGATAAAAATTTTGAATCCTCTTTAGAAGAGCTATAACATCTGACTCAAGTTTCCCCACAGCAGAAAAAGTGAAGGGTAAGAAACCATAACCAATATGGTTTCTGAACTCTATTATTATTATTATTATTATTATTATTATTATTATTATTATTATTATTATTATTATTATTATCATTATTATTATTATTATTATTATTTTGTTATAAAATATTATTATAAAATAAAATAATTACATACTACAGGAAATTAGTGGGTAGCCGAGATACTATCTGGGCACCCACTTCCTTAGCGATAACAAAGCTAAATCTAGTAAAAATATAAGCTGCAGCACGAGCCCCGACATTCGGAGATATCGAGAATTTCTAAATCCGCTTCAGCAAGGCAACAACATCCGTATCTAGCTCCCCCAAGGAAGAGAAGCAGAAGGGTATGAAACCATACCCAGCCGACGTGCATAAATATCGATACTTGACACACTTGCGCTGAGCAGTATCAACAACAACACGACCGGGGATAAAAATCAGACAATGCAGACTCAGTCAAGGGGGAGGATCCCGTCAGATCAACACAAACATCTCGCCCCCTATCCCACGAATAAAGAAGCACATCCGCCGGACGAAGGGGCTTATCGTGCCTATCAACCAAGCCGATATCAAACTCCTTTCTAGCAGAAATCCCAGCCCTGAAACAGATATCCAATAAGGTGTCGCGCACGAGGTTATGCCGATGTTTAATGCCCACAGTACCAGTGCAGGACATAACATGATCTCCATAGATATCACCATCAAAGGCCCGAGAACAAGCCCAAACAGGACCTAGACACCACAAACAAAGGAATAGTTTGAATGACAATGAATCGAGATACCATACAAATTTATAGTTTGATAGAAAAGGGTGGTAGATCAGCAGGGCCTAGGGACTGATACTGCCCAAACCTTTCCTTGTATATGAATAAAAAAAATAGTTTGAATGACAAAAAAAAAAAAATAGTGGTAGCAAAAAAAATCTTTTATAAATACAAACGGAAGAAAATCTATGTCTCGTTTTGTTGGCACTCCAGTAATTGAAAATAGGTCGTAGGAACTCAAGCCCAAAATCACTCAGGTCTGTTAAAAATTAGGATGCACTCAAATTACAAAACCCTATGAAGAAAAAAATTATATGTCGGAGTGGCTTAGTGGTAAGGAGTAAGAGGAGGGGTAAAGAGGTTCCGGGTTCAATCCCTATTTCCGCCTCTTTCCTTTGTGAAAATCCAAGGTTTACCTAGTACGTGCCTTTTGCTGGCTGGGTCACGTGCTCGAGATTTGTCACCGAATGTGGGTTCTTCGTCATCATCCCAAAAAAATAAAAATAAAAATAGTCTATACCTAAGTGGCAGTGCTACATATTTTCAATTATTGGAGACTTGGAGTTTGATTATTCCATGCCCGGGTACTACGTAGATTACGACCGTTTACAAGTTCCCAAATTGGTACCAATATCGGCCTAATAAAAAAAATATGAATACAAGTCGTTAAAAAACGACCTAAGTTTCCACAGTATTCCCTAATCTGCACAAACTTATAAGCAGTATTATTCTACTCTATCTTATCATTTCGACAAAATATGACATTTATTATATATAATAATCAATTTTTAATAATATTTTATAACAATTTGGTACTTATTACTACTACTCGTAATTAGTATAAAATTGTCTGATTTTAATAATTAATATTTTATAAAGTTTTTATCTTACTAAAAATAAAAGAATGACTTAAAATAATACCAACAATCAGATATGACCAAAAAATATTACGAACAACAAAATGGTCTCAAAATAATAAAATTATTAACCTATACGGAGTATAAACAACAAAAATATAAACTTTAAAATCGGCTAAAAATTATACAAACTATGAAGCTCTAACTTAAAATAATACAAACTTTTAAACTTGGATTAGGGGAAGAATCAAAACAAAACATTATTTATCAAAATTACAAAAAAAAAAAGAACGTTTATATAATCACACTTTGCACAAATCCACTCACTTTATTTTTAAATACTCCAAAATCACTACTTATTTGTCCAACTTTATAAAAAAAATATTTTTTATATATTTTGAAATTATATAAAATCACGCTCACTCGGTTCATCAATCTATCTATCTATCTATCTATCTATCTATCTATCTATCTATCTATTTGTCTGTCTGTCTACATATATATAATCATAGCCTATAATTCATGTAATTTTAAAATTTTGGATTGTATTACATAAAGTTGGACAAACAAATAGCGGTTTTGATCTATTTAAAATATAAAAGGTGAATTTGTGCAAAGTATGACGAGTTATGATTTTTTTTTTTTTGTAATTTTGATAAATAAAATTTTGTTTCAAATCTTACAATAATTCAAGTTCAAATTTTGTAATAATATAAGTCAAAATTTAATAATTTGCACTCCATCTGTTAATTAAAACTTGTCATTTTAGAAATCTACACACTTGTTAAAAAAACAAACAAAAATACACTTATACCCATAATTATTACTCTACTTTTTTACTTTCTCAAAAACTATAACTAACAACTATCTAATCATTACAAGGGCAATTTCGTAAAGTGGGTGACAAAATACCAAAAATGACAAGTTTTTCTTAACAAGATTTCATTCTTAAAACGACAAACTTTAATTAACGGATGGAGTATTATTTTTTGTTGATTTGGAAGTTCGAATTATTTTTTAGTTATAGATAATTTGTATTATTTCAAAACTCTTTTTTATTCATATATTATGTTTTACTTCAAATTTTATAGTTAATATTATTTTAAATAATTTTAAAAAAGCATATATTAATACTCCGTAATATACAAAATAGATTAAATATTTTAGCAAGCAGATAGAGTACAATTTTTTTTATTAAAAAAAGGTAAATTTATAGAAAGAAATGCGTAGTAATAAAAGAAGACAAGTCCAGAAGGCCTTGTCCCTATTCCCTAAGCGCGAATCCAACGATTCAAAAGTTTGTTAAATTACAGGTTAATGAGTGTTTTTCTTATGATGATAAGATATTAGATGGGTTCTATAACATAGTAGGTATAAATCCTTTTATGTGGGTGATGTGCAATGAACTTGCGGATGGTAGACGGATCCCAAGATGAATTTTATTATCGTTCTATATAATTTTCAGCCCCCTTAGCAACAATGCTGGATCCGCCACTGTCCAAAAATATGCCCCATTCACATCTATACGTAGTGACAAAAGATAGAGTACGAA